>BMAU01020984.1:0-94610 GCA_019973935.1 Trichonephila clavipes
TGCACCGATTCATTACACATTAATTTAAAATCTCTAAAAGATTACACCACACACAAAATGGCGAGACTGCTAAAAAAATAATTTTATTCGAGCGTTCTCCATACGCTCTCTTCTCACTCTACACATACACTGTTTACACACTGTTTTTTTCACACACTAGCGCCCTCTCGCGACAAATATGCACCTGTTGTTTGTGGGCGTCACAAAACCATTTGTTCAACACTGAACATCCACCCCGGGTTGAATGACACATTCAACAACTTTCACATAACACAATAATGCACAAACCCAATGATACACATAATACAAAGACAATAATACTCAATACAGAAAACACTAATACTCAATAAAAGTAATATCGTTCAATACACAAAAGATAAAGTACTCAAACACACAAAATTGAATTGAAAAAATACACAAATTTGAAATTTTCACATACAATATTCACTTGAAAAAGGTAAAATACAAAGTTCAGTTATTGGACGTTTAAAAATTCCATTTTTAGTTTTCACTAACACTACTCGAATTTTATTATCTTTACCATGATACACTTCAAGAATTATCTGGTGTTTTTTATCAAAACAATAATTTACTGTGGGCCAGTCTACCTCCTACTCGGAGCACATTTTCGGAATCTAAGAATGGTGAGAGATTTCTAATCTTACTTTGAGGGTTAACCATACCCTTACAGGACAAATCTTTATTTCCGAGTTGAATTCCATTTGCTGGACCAGCTTCACAAGGGTAATTTCAGCTCGTTGAATTTCACACATCCTTAGTGGCCCAATTTGTTTGTTGGAGGGCCTTTTGCAATTATTGATGAACCTGTAAATATAACTGAAAATACACAAATTTTTCTGAAAAAAATTATTAGATACAGAGAGGATATGGTTCAAAAGGTTGTTGTCTAAAATCACAGTTAAAGTTTTTCTCTCAGTAGGTTTTAATTCCTCCAAATAGGCACTTTCATCACTAAGTAGCACATTGTTGCTCTCACAGGAACAGTATTTCCTTCTTGTGTAGGAAACTCGGTCCTTTCCACCACTTTTCACAGTTTATCAGTGAATCAGCACTGATGCCTCTCGTTAGAAGATCTGATGGATTGTCCTTTCCAGGACAATGACGCCATGAATTTTTGTCTGTTAAAGATCGTATCTCTTTCACTCGGTTGGCGACGAAAACCTTCCATCTGTTGCTGGGACCTTGAATCCAACTCAAGGCTATAGTCGAATCTGTCCAAAAAGTAGTTGGTTGTAGATATTTTCTCATTGAGAACACGTGAGATTTCTTTCGCCAACCTCGCAGCAAGCAACGCTCCCATTAGCTCCAAACGTGGAAGGGTTAATACCTTTAGAGGAGCCACACGGCTTTTGGAAGCTAAAAGATGTACAGAGATTTTGTCAAAGGTTCTCAATCTAACATACGAAACAGCTCCATATGCCTTACTAGCATCTGAGAACGTATGTATTTCACACCCGGACAGTTCACACTATCACATTGCAGGGCATATCGAGGAATCTGAAGTTCACGTAAGAAAGACGCCTCCGAACACCATTGTTCAAACTTCTCTCTAATATCAGGCAGCAACTCTTCGTCCCAGTCCGTTTTCTCTGCCATATTTCTTGGAACAAAATTTTAAATCTTATGGTGAAGGGGGACGCAAATCCCAAGGGATCAAATATCCTGCCTGCAGCCATCAACAAAATCGTTTAGTGTTCTTTTTTTTTTGAAGGAAGTCTAAGAGACTGGTCAGACGAAGACTGAGATAGTCTTCTTTTTTGAGGATGCCATAAAACCCCAAAACACGATGTGGATGGTTCACGAAATCGTTCATATTTAAATGATCAAAATGTTCCAACTGCCATTGCTTCATTAACTCACAGTCATTTGAAATCCACTTCCGTAGGTTCATTCCTGCTTCACTCATGATTTTTGCCGCCTTGCTCGACAAATCGAATGCTGATTTTGCATCATCTTCACCAGTGACGAGATCGTCCACATAAAAGCAATGATCAAGTGTCCGCACAGTATCAGGATACTTTTCCATGTACTTCCCCTATATGCGTTTTAATCGTTGCAGCCAAAAGAAACGGAGACGCTTTCACGCCAAAAGAACTCGATTAAATCTGTACACCTGCACACCATTTTCGCCGTCATCTATAAGGAACCGTACTACATCTCTATCCTTTGGAGCCAAAGAAATTTGAAGAAACGCTTTTTCACATCAGCTAAAACAGCTATTTTGTTCGAACGGAAGGAGATCAATAGGTCTAAAATATTAGGTTCAAATTGACTCCATGGAAAAGGCAGTCATTTAGTGAAAGTTGCTTTTCTTCATGAGCACTAGCGTCAAACACTAGTCGCAGTTTCGTTGTGAGATTCGTTTTTAATTATCACTTGGTGAGGAAGATAAAAACACAGGGTTATTCGTTGAATAAAGGGATTTGTTACCTTCTCAATTATTCCCTCATCCAAATAATTCTTTAAGACCTTACAATACTCAGAATACAACACCTTATCCCTTTGCATTTTCCTCATAAGACTTCCAAGTCGTCTTTTCGCTAAACTAAAATTATCACTTAACTCATTACTATCTCTTTTCCACGGGAGTTCTACCTCATATCTACCATTTTAAAAATGTACTCTCTGCTTAAACATTTCAAAGCTAACGTCCTCCTCACTACAACAATTTCGTTTTTGACACCAATCGATTCTAACTCCCAAAGACCTTAATGTTGTATTTAAATCACCATCTCTAATTAAGCCACAATGAATATTGTTATCCCTCACCTCATCTCCTACACTTCCGCTAACTACATATCCAAAAACAGTATTTTGTAAAAGTAGTCTTGAATCTCCACAATAAATTTGGCCTGGTCTCAGTAATTCGTAAAATATTTCCGCACCTAACAACACATCAATTTTACCTGGAATATTAAATTTATAATCGGCTAGTTTAATTTCGTTTGGCATATCTAGCGACACATTTATTATTTGTGACGGAGTCAAATCGGTTATCCTTCTTACAACTAATAAATTTAGCTCCTTTTTGAAACTTAAATCACCGTTAAATATGGAGGTCGTAACTCCTCCATTTATTGTCATTGTTGACTCATTTAAACAAGATACTAGCAAATTAATTTTCTCATTTTTTAATTGTAATCTATCTGCACAGTCTTTCGTAATGAAGTGTGACTGACTCCTACGTCCAAAAGCGCTCTTACCTCATGTAAAAGGCCATATTTGTCCCTTAAGAAGCACTGGACGCTACTCAGTAAAAACGGTTCGCGTTTTATTCTTTAAAAAGCCGGTTGCTACGAACGACTTGTTTTCTTCATTTTCACCTTGGGGTGGAACGACGCAATTCGATCCTCCCGGTCCCCGAATACATCTGCGAGCGGGTTGAGAACTGACCTTTGAACTGTTTGGTTGTCCCGCTTTAGAAAATGAATCAAGCGATTGTGCGGTTTCCCAAAAAAACAATTTTTCGCGCAGCAGGTTTTCACACTACAGTTGGGGAAAAGCACTTGAACACAAATGATTAGCCTTTACGAAATCCACTCTTTCACTGACGCTGAGAGATTTAAATTTTGAGCATGAATACAGTGGGTGGAATTCTCGTGATTTGCAACAAAAACATTTAACATTTTTAACAGAAGACAGATTTACGCTTGAAATATTTTTGCTCCACGATGATTATAGGTCTCATTACGTTTAAACTTAGGAAATAAATTCTGTTCTCTAATTTTTTCCCTTGGATGATATAAAAATATCACACTCGCGAGCTAGATCTTGTGGCTTAAACCACATTTCGCCCTGCTTAATGCTAATATGCGTATTTAAATCTCGGTCTAATGTCTCTATTATCTTATCTGAGATTACTAACTCACAAACTGACTTGAAATCATTGACCTCCGTAATTGGCAATAGTAATTAAAATTCGCACTTAATCTAGACGCGAATTGAACATAACTCTCGCTAGGTAATTTTTGGGCCTTTTTTTAAATTGATTTAAACATTCATAGGGGGTCGGTTGAAATTCTTTTAACACAATTGCCTTCAACTTATTATAGTCACTTAAATCTTCATCTCGAAGATAAATCATTAAGTTATTTGCCTTTTCTCCTAAAATATTCAAAAGAATTTCGGGTTTTAATTTTTCAGGAACATTTTTAGTTTTAAATGCCTTTTCTATAGATTGAAAAATAAATTAAATGACTCTGCTCTTAGTGGTACCGGGATTGTTAAGGTTTTTTGATACTTTTAATCAAACTTTCAATATTACACTCGGTTGTAATTAATTGATTTTCATTTTGTAAAGGTAAACTTTTGCCCGATTGATTATGTAATTTCGCTATTTCTAACTCCTTCTCTAACTGTGACAGTTTAATTTTTTCAATTTCTAGTCTATTTTCGTTTTCATTTCTTCTATTTTCGTCTTCATTTCTCCTATCATTTATCTCCTCCAACACACAATCAACAATAGCCTGATACGTTTCCTTATCATTTTTATAAATCTCACTCTCCTGTATTAATTCTCTTAAATCTAGAACTTTAGCATTGTCTGGAACAACTAATTTTTAATTCATCCGCAATACTCCTAAGTTCATCCTTTTTAAATTTACCTATACTCATTTTCACAAAGTAAAGTTATCTCAATCACCAATGAAAACAAATAAACCACAATTTAATTATCTAAGCCACAAATCAAAGTTAACTCAACCTCAAATTAAAGTTATCTTAACCACACATGAGACACATATAATCACAATAATTATCTCAAAACACAATTAAAGTTAACTCAACCTCAATTTAACACTTATAAATCACAAAACTATCTCAACACAAATTAGACACCTATAAATCACAAAATAACTATCTCAATCACAAATTAGACACCTATAAATCACAAAATAACTATCTCAATCACAAATTAAAGTTATTTTAACCACTTATGAAACACATATATTTTTCTCAAAACACAAAATATAGTTAACTCAACCACAAATGAAACACTTATAAATCACAAAAACTATCTCAAACACAAATTAGACACCTATAAATCACAAAATAACTATCTCAATCACAAATTAAAGTTATTTTAACCACTTATGAAACACATATATTTTTCTCAAAACACAAAATATAGTTAACTCAACCACAAATGAAACACATATAAGTCACAAAATAACTATCTCAATCACAAATTAAAGTTATTTTAACCGCTTATGAAACACATATGATTTTTCTCAAAACACAAAATATAGGAAAATTAAAGACTGACCTCTCACCAAGTGATAACTTTCTCTCCACTAAAAGGACTCTTCCTTTCTTTTCATTCGTGATCGTTGAGTACACTACAATTCCTTGTTTTCAGTCCCGGCCATCTCCGGCTCGACGGACCAATGTTTAGTTTGCACCGATTCATTACACATTAATTTAAAATCTCTAAAAGATTACACCACACACAAAATGGCGAGACTGCTAAAAAGAATTTTATTCGAGCGTTCTCCATACGCTCTCTTCTCCTCTACACATACACTGTTTACACACTGTTTTTTTCACACACTAGCGCCCTCTCGCGACAAATATGCACCTGTTGTTGTGGGCGTCACAAAAACCATTTGTTCAACACTGAACATCCACCCCCGGGTTGAATGACACATTCAACAACTTTCACATAACACAATAATGCACAAACCCAATGATACACATAATACAAAGACAATAATACTCAATACAGAAAACACTAATACTCAATAAAAGTAATATCGTTCAATACACAAAAGATAAAGTACTCAAACACACAAAATTGAATTGAAAAAATACACAAATTTGAAATTTTCACATACATTATTCACTTGAAAAAAAAGGTAAAATACAAAGTTCAGTTATTGGACGTTTAAAAATTCCATTTTTAGTTTTCACTAACACTACTCGAATTTTATTATCTTTACCATGATACACTTCAAGAATTATCTGGTGTTTTTATCAAAACACAATTTACTGTGGGCCAGTCTACCTCCTACTCGGAGCACATTTTCGGAATCTAAGAATGGTGAGAGATTTCTAATCTTACTTTGAGGGTTAACCATACCCTTACAGGACAAATCTTTTATTTCCGAGTTGAATTCCATTTGCTGGACCAGCTTCACAAGGGTAATTTCAGCTCGTTGAATTTCACACATCCTTAGTGGCCCAATTTGTTTGTTGGAGGGCCTTTTGCAATTATTGATGAACCTGTAAATATAACTGAAAATACACAAATTTTTCTGAAAATTATTAGATACAGAGAGGATATGGTTCAAAAGGTTGTTGTCTAAAATCACAGTTAAAGTTTTTTTCTCTCAGTAGGTTTTAATTCCTCCAAATAGGCACTTTCATCACTAAGTAGCACATTGTTGCTCACAGGAACAGTATTTCCTTCTTGTAGGAAACTCGGTCCTTTCCACCACTTTTCACAGTTTATCAGTGAATCAGCACTGATGCCTCTCGTTAGAAGATCTGATGGATTGTCCTTTCCAGGACAATGACGCCATGAATCTTTGTCTGTTAAAGATCGTATCTCTTTCACTCGGTTGGCGACGAAAACCTTCCATCTGTTGCTGGGACCTTGAATCCAACTCAAGGCTATAGTCGAATCTGTCCAAAAGTAGTTGGTTGTAGATATTTTCTCATTGAGAACACGTGAGATTTCTTTCGCCAACCTCGCAGCAAGCAACGCTCCCATTAGCTCCAAACGTGGAAGGGTTAATACCTTTAGAGGAGCCACACGGCTTTTGGAAGCTAAAAGATGTACAGAGATTTTGTCAAGGTTCTCAATCTAACATACGAAACAGCTCCATATGCCTTAATACTAGCATCTGAGAACGTATGTATTTCACACTCCGGACAGTTCACACTATCACATTGCAGGGCATATCGAGGAATCTGAAGTTCACGTAAGAAAGACGCCTCCGAACACCATTGTTCAAACTTCTCTCTAATATCAGGCAGCAACTCTTCGTCCCAGTCCGTTTTCTCTGCCATATTTCTTGGAACAAAATTTTAAATCTTATGGTGAAGGGGGACGCAAATCCCAAGGGATCAAATATCCTGCCTGCAGCCATCAACAAAAATCGTTTAGTGTTCTTTCTTTTTTTGAAGGAAGTCTAAGAGACTGGTCAGACGAAGACTGAGATAGTCTTTTTGAGGATGCCATAAAAGCCCCAAAACACGATGTGGATGGTTCACGAAATCGTTCATATTTAAATGATCAAAATGTTCCAACTGCCATTGCTTCATTAACTCACAGTCATTTGAAATCCACTTCCGTAGGTTCATTCCTGCTTCACTCATGATTTTTGCCGCCTTGCTCGACAAATCGAATGCTGATTTTGCATCATCTTCACCAGTGACGAGATCGTCCACATAAAAGCAATGATCAAGTGTCCGCACAGTATCAGGATACTTTTCCATGTACTTCCCTATATGCGTTTTAATCGTTGCAGCCAAAAGAAACGGAGACGCTTTCACGCCAAAAAGAACTCGATTAAATCTGTACACCTGCACACCATTTTCGCCGTCATCTATAAGGAACCGTACTACATCTCTATCCTTTGGAGCCAAAGAAATTTGAAGAAACGCTTTTTCCACATCAGCTAAAACAGCTATTTTGTTCGAACGGAAGGAGATCAATAGGTCTAAAATATTAGGGTTCAAATTGACTCCATGGAAAAGGCAGTCATTTAGTGAAAGTTGCTTTTCTTCATGAGCACTAGCGTCAAACACTAGTCGCAGTTTCGTTGTGAGAGATTCGTTTTTAATTATCACTTGGTGAGGAAGATAAAACACAGGGGTTATTCGTTGGAATAAAGGGATTTGTTACCTTCTCAATTATTCCCTCATCCAAATAATTCTTTAAGACCTTACAATACTCAGAATACAACACCTTATCCCTTTGCATTTTCCTCATAAGACTTCCAAGTCGTCTTTTCGCTAAACTAAAATTATCACTTAACTCATTACTATCTCTTTTCCACGGGAGTTCTACCTCATATCTACCATTTTAAAAATGTACTCTCTGCTTAAACATTTCAAAGCTAACGTCCTCCTCACTACAACAATTCTCGTTTTTGACACCAATCGATTCTAACTCCCAAAAGACCTTAATGTTGTATTTAAATCACCATCTCTAATTAAGCCACAATGAATATTGTTATCCCTCACCTCATCTCCTACACTTCCGCTAACTACATATCCAAAAACAGTATTTTGTAAAAGTAGTCTTGAATCTCCACAATAAATTTGGCCTGGTCTCAGTAATTCGTAAAATATTTCCGCACCTAACAACACATCAATTTTACCTGGAATATTAAATTTATAATCGGCTAGTTTAATTTCGTTTGGCATATCTAGCGACACATTTATTATTTGTGACGGAGTCAAATCGGTTATCCTTCTTACAACTAATAAATTTAGCTCCTTTTTGAAACTTAAATCACCGTTAAATATGGAGGTCGTAACTCCTCCATTTATTGTCATTGTTGACTCATTTAAACAAGATACTAGCAAATTAATTTTCTCATTTTTTAATTGTAATCTATCTGCACAGTCTTTCGTAATGAAGTGTGACTGACTCCTACGTCCAAAAGCGCTCTTACCTCATGTAAAGGCCATATTTGTCCCTTAAGAAGCACTGGACGCTACTCAGTAAAACGGTTCGCGTTTTATTCTTTAAAAAGCCGGTTGCTACGAACGACTTGTTTTCTTCATTTTCACCTTGGGGTGGAACGACGCAATTCGATCCTCCCGGTCCCCCGAATACATCTGCGAGCGGGTTGAGAACTGACCTTTGAACTGTTTGGTTGTCCCGCTTTAGAAAATGAATCAAGCGATTGTGCGGTTTCCCACAAAAACAATTTTTCGCGCAGCAGGTTTTCACACTACAGTTAGGGGAAAAGCACTTGAAACACAAATGATTAGCCTTTACGAAATCCACTCTTTCACTGACGCTGAGAGATTTAAATTTTGAGCATGAATACAGTGGGTGGAATTCTCGTGATTTGCAACAAAAACATTTAACATTTTTAACAGAAGACAGATTTACGCTTGAAATATTTTTGCTCCACGATGATTATAGGTCTCATTACGTTTAAACTTAGGAAATAAATTCTGTTCTCTAATTTTTCCCTTGGATGATATAAAAATATCACTCTCGCGAGCTAGATCTTGTGGCTTAAACCACATTTCGCCCTGCTTAATGCTAATATGCGTATTTAAATCTCGGTCTAATGTCTCTATTATCTTATCTGAGATTACTAACTCACAAACTGACTTGAAATCATTGACCTCCCGTAATTGGCAATAGTAATTAAAATTCGCACTTAATCTAGACGCGAATTGAACATAACTCTCGCTAGGTAATTTTTGGGCCTTTTTAAATTGATTTAAACATTCATAGGGGGTCGGTTGAAATTCTTTTAACACAATTGCCTTCAACTTATTATAGTCACTTAAATCTTCATCTCAAAGATAAATCATTAAGTTATTTGCCTTTTCTCCTAAAATATTCAAAAGAATTTCGGGTTTTAATTTTTCAGGAACATTTTTAGTTTTAAATGCCTTTTCTATAGATTGAAAAAATAAATTAAATGACTCTGCTCTTAGTGGTACCGGGATTGTTAAGGTTTTGATACTTTTAATCAAACTTTCAATATTACACTCGGTTGTAATTAATTGATTTTCATTTTGTAAAAGGTAAACTTTTGCCCGATTGATTATGTAATTTCGCTATTTCTAACTCCTTCTCTAACTGTGACAGTTTAATTTTTTCAATTTCTAGTCTATTTTCGTTTTCATTTCTTCTATTTTCGTCTTCATTTCTCCTATCATTTATCTCCTCCAACACACAATCAACAATAGCCTGATACGTTTCCTTATCATTTTTATAAATCTCACTCTCCTGTATTAATTCTCTTAAATCTAGAACTTTAGCATTGTCTGGAACAACTAATTTTAATTCATCCGCAATACTCCTAAGTTCATCCTTTTTAAATTTACCTATACTCATTTTCACAAAGTAAAGTTATCTCAATCACCAATGAAAACAAATAAACCACAATTTAATTATCTAAGCCACAAATCAAAGTTAACTCAACCTCAAATTAAAGTTATCTTAACCACACATGAGACACATATAATCACAATAATTATCTCAAAACACAATTAAAGTTAACTCAACCTCAATTTAACACTTATAAATCACAAAACTATCTCAACACAAATTAGACACCTATAAATCACAAAATAACTATCTCAATCACAAATTAGACACCTATAAATCACAAAATAACTATCTCAATCACAAATTAAAGTTATTTTAACCACTTATGAAACACATATATTTTTCTCAAAACACAAAATATAGTTAACTCAACCACAAATGAAACACTTATAAATCACAAAAACTATCTCAAACACAAATTAGACACCTATAAATCACAAAATAACTATCTCAATCACAAATTAAAGTTATTTTAACCACTTATGAAACACATATATTTTTCTCAAAACACAAAATATAGTTAACTCAACCACAAATGAAACACATATAAGTCACAAAATAACTATCTCAATCACAAATTAAAGTTA
Source organism: Trichonephila clavipes (assembly GCA_019973935.1). Classification (NCBI taxonomy): domain Eukaryota; kingdom Metazoa; phylum Arthropoda; class Arachnida; order Araneae; family Nephilidae; genus Trichonephila; species Trichonephila clavipes. The sequence goes on from BMAU01020984.1 coordinate 10,633, forward strand.
TTTTAACCGCTTATGAAACACATATGATTTTTCTCAAAACACAAAATATAGGAAAATTAAAGACTGACCTCTCACCAAGTGATAACTTTCTCTCCACTAAAAGGACTCTTCCTTTCTTTTCATTCGTGATCGTTGAGTACACTACAATTCCTTGTTTTCAGTCCCGGCCATCTCCGGCTCGACGGACCATTGTTTAGTTTGCACCGATTCATTACATTAATTTAAAATCTCTAAAAGATTACACCACACACAAAATGGCGAGACTGCTAAAAAATAATTTTATTCGAGCGTTCTCCATACGCTCTCTTCTCACTCTACACATACACTGTTTACACACTGTTTTTTTCACACACTAGCGCCCTCTCGCGACAAATATGCACCTGTTGTTGTGGGCGTCACAAAAACCATTTGTTCAACACTGAACATCCACCCCCGGGTTGAATGACACATTCAACAACTTTCACATAACACAATAATGCACAAACCCAATGATACACATAATACAAAGACAATAATACTCAATACAGAAAACACTAATACTCAATAAAAGTAATATCGTTCAATACACAAAAGATAAAGTACTCAAACACACAAAAATTGAATTGAAAAAATACACAAATTTGAAATTTTCACATACATTATTCACTTGAAAAAGGTAAAATACAAAGTTCAGTTATTGGACGTTTAAAAATTCCATTTTTAGTTTTCACTAACACTACTCGAATTTTATTATCTTTACCATGATACACTTCAAGAATTATCTGGTGTTTTTTATCAAAACACAATTTACTGTGGGCCAGTCTACCTCCTACTCGGAGCACATTTTCGGAATCTAAGAATGGTGAGAGATTTCTAATCTTACTTTGAGGGTTAACCATACCCTTACAGGACAAATCTTTTATTTCCGAGTTGAATTCCATTTGCTGGACCAGCTTCACAAGGGTAATTTCAGCTCGTTGAATTTCACACATCCTTAGTGGCCCAATTTGTTTGTTGGAGGGCCTTTTGCAATTATTGATGAACCTGTAAATATAACTGAAAATACACAAATTTTTCTGAAAATTATTAGATACAGAGAGGATATGGTTCAAAAGGTTGTTGTCTAAAATCACAGTTAAAGTTTTTCTCTCAGTAGGTTTTAATTCCTCCAAATAGGCACTTTCATCACTAAGTAGCACATTGTTGCTCACAGGAACAGTATTTCCTTCTTGTAGGAAACTCGGTCCTTTCCACCACTTTTCACAGTTTATCAGTGAATCAGCACTGATGCCTCTCGTTAGAAGATCTGATGGATTGTCCTTTCCAGGACAATGACGCCATGAATCTTTGTCTGTTAAAGATCGTATCTCTTTCACTCGGTTGGCGACGAAAACCTTCCATCTGTTGCTGGGACCTTGAATCCAACTCAAGGCTATAGTCGAATCTGTCCAAAAGTAGTTGGTTGTAGATATTTTCTCATTGAGAACACGTGAGATTTCTTTCGCCAACCTCGCAGCAAGCAACGCTCCCATTAGCTCCAACGTGGAAGGGTTAATACCTTTAGAGGAGCCACACGGCTTTTGGAAGCTAAAAGATGTACAGAGATTTTGTCAAAGGTTCTCAATCTAACATACGAAACAGCTCCATATGCCTTAATACTAGCATCTGAGAACGTATGTATTTCACACTCGGACAGTTCACACTATCACATTGCAGGGCATATCGAGGAATCTGAAGTTCACGTAAGAAAGACGCCTCCGAACACCATTGTTCAAACTTCTCTCTAATATCAGGCAGCAACTCTTCGTCCCAGTCCGTTTTTCTCTGCCATATTTCTTGGAACAAAATTTTAAATCTTATGGTGAAGGGGGACGCAAATCCCAAGGGATCAAATATCCTGCCTGCAGCCATCAACAAAAATCGTTTAGTGTTCTTTTTTTTTTGAAGGAAGTCTAAGAGACTGGTCAGACGAAGACTGAGATAGTCTTTTGAGGATGCCATAAAAGCCCCAAAACACGATGTGGATGGTTCACGAAATCGTTCATATTTAAATGATCAAAATGTTCCAACTGCCATTGCTTCATTAACTCACAGTCATTTGAAATCCACTTCCGTAGGTTCATTCCTGCTTCACTCATGATTTTTGCCGCCTTGCTCGACAAATCGAATGCTGATTTTGCATCATCTTCACCAGTGACGAGATCGTCCACATAAAAGCAATGATCAAGTGTCCGCACAGTATCAGGATACTTTTCCATGTACTTCCCCTATATGCGTTTTAATCGTTGCAGCCAAAAGAAACGGAGACGCTTTCACGCCAAAAAGAACTCGATTAAATCTGTACACCTGCACACCATTTTCGCCGTCATCTATAAGGAACCGTACTACATCTCTATCCTTTGGAGCCAAAGAAATTTGAAGAAACGCTTTTTCACATCAGCTAAAACAGCTATTTTGTTCGAACGGAAGGAGATCAATAGGTCTAAAATATTAGGGTTCAAATTGACTCCATGGAAAAGGCAGTCATTTAGTGAAAGTTGCTTTTCTTCATGAGCACTAGCGTCAAACACTAGTCGCAGTTTCGTTGTGAGAGATTCGTTTTTAATTATCACTTGGTGAGGAAGATAAAACACAGGGTTATTCGTTGGAATAAAGGGATTTGTTACCTTCTCAATTATTCCCTCATCCAAATAATTCTTTAAGACCTTACAATACTCAGAATACAACACCTTATCCCTTTGCATTTTCCTCATAAGACTTCCAAGTCGTCTTTTTCGCTAAACTAAAAATTATCACTTAACTCATTACTATCTCTCTTTTCCACGGGAGTTCTACCTCATATCTACCATTTTAAAATGTACTCTCTGCTTAAACATTTCAAAGCTAACGTCCTCCTCTCCTCACTACAACAATTCTCGTTTTTGACACCAATCGATTCTAACTCCCAAAAAGACCTTAATGTTGTATTTAAATCACCATCTCTAATTAAGCCACAATGAATATTGTTATCCCTCACCTCATCTCCTACACTTCCGCTAACTACATATCCAAAAACAGTATTTTGTAAAAGTAGTCTTGAATCTCCACAATAAATTTGGCCTGGTCTCAGTAATTCGTAAAATATTTCCGCACCTAACAACACATCAATTTTACCTGGAATATTAAATTTATAATCGGCTAGTTTAATTTCGTTTGGCATATCTAGCGACACATTTATTATTTGTGACGGAGTCAAATCGGTTATCCTTCTTACAACTAATAAATTTAGCTCCTTTTTTGAAACTTAAATCACCGTTAAATATGGAGGTCGTAACTCCTCCATTTATTGTCATTGTTGACTCATTTAAACAAGATACTAGCAAATTAATTTTCTCATTTTTTAATTGTAATCTATCTGCACAGTCTTTCGTAATGAAGTGTGACTGACTCCCTACGTCCAAAAGCGCTCTTACCTCATGTAAAAGGCCATATTTGTCCCTTAAGAAGCACTGGACGCTACTCAGTAAAACGGTTCGCGTTTTATTCTTTAAAAAGCCGGTTGCTACGAACGACTTGTTTTCTTCATTTTCACCTTGGGGTGGAACGACGCAATTCGATCCTCCCGGTCCCCCGAATACATCTGCGAGCGGGTTGAGAACTGACCTTTGAACTGTTTGGTTGTCCCGCTTTAGAAAATGAATCAAGCGATTGTGCGGTTTCCCACAAAAACAATTTTTCGCGCAGCAGGTTTTCACACTACAGTTAGGGGAAAAGCACTTGAAACACAAATGATTAGCCTTTACGAAATCCACTCTTTCACTGACGCTGAGAGATTTAAATTTTGAGCATGAATACAGTGGGTGGAATTCTCGTGATTTGCAACAAAAACATTTAACATTTTTAACAGAAGACAGATTTACGCTTGAAATATTTTTTGCTCCACGATGATTATAGGTCTCATTACGTTTAAACTTAGGAAATAAATTCTGTTCTCTAATTTTTCCCTTGGATGATATAAAAATATCACTCTCATGAGCTAGATCTTGTGGCTTAAACCACATTTCGCCCTGCTTAATGCTAATATGCGTATTTAAATCTCGGTCTAATGTCTCTATTATCTTATCTGAGATTACTAACTCACAAACTGACTTGAAATCATTGACCTCCCGTAATTGGCAATAGTAATTAAAATTCGCACTTAATCTAGACGCGAATTGAACATAACTCGCTAGGTAATTTTTGGGCCTTTTTAAATTGATTTAAACATTCATAGGGGGTCGGTTGAAATTCTTTTAACACAATTGCCTTCAACTTATTATAGTCACTTAAATCTTCATCTCGAAGATAAATCATTAAGTTATTTGCCTTTTCTCCTAAAATATTCAAAAAAGAATTTCGGGTTTTAATTTTTCAGGAACATTTTTAGTTTTAAATGCCTTTTCTATAGATTGAAAAAATAAATTAAATGACTCTGCTCTTAGTGGTACCGGGATTGTTAAGGTTTTGATACTTTTAATCAAACTTTCAATATTACACTCGGTTGTAATTAATTGATTTTCATTTTGTAAAGGTAAACTTTTGCCCGATTGATTATGTAATTTCGCTATTTCTAACTCCTTCTCTAACTGTGACAGTTTAATTTTTTCAATTTCTAGTCTATTTTCGTTTTCATTTCTTCTATTTTCGTCTTCATTTCTCCTATCATTTATCTCCTCCAACACACAATCAACAATAGCCTGATACGTTTCTTTATCATTTTTATAAATCTCACTCTCCTGTATTAATTCTCTTAAATCTAGAACTTTAGCATTGTCTGGAACAACTAATTTTAATTCATCCGCAATACTCTAAGTTCATCCTTTTAAATTTACCTATACTCATTTTCACAAAGTAAAGTTATCTCAATCACCAATGAAAACAAATAAACCACAATTTAATTATCTAAGCCACAAATCAAAGTTAACTCAACCTCAAATTAAAGTTATCTTAACCACACATGAGACACATATAATCACAATAATTATCTCAAAACACAATTAAAGTTAACTCAACCTCAATTTAACACTTATAAATCACAAAACTATCTCAACACAAATTAGACACCTATAAATCACAAAATAACTATCTCAATCACAAATTAGACACCTATAAATCACAAAATAACTATCTCAATCACAAATTAAAGTTATTTTAACCACTTATGAAACACATATATTTTTCTCAAAACACAAAATATAGTTAACTCAACCACAAATGAAACACTTATAAATCACAAAAACTATCTCAAACACAAATTAGACACCTATAAATCACAAAATAACTATCTCAATCACAAATTAAAGTTATTTTAACCACTTATGAAACACATATATTTTTCTCAAAACACAAAATATAGTTAACTCAACCACAAATGAAACACATATAAGTCACAAAATAACTATCTCAATCACAAATTAAAGTTATTTTAACCGCTTATGAAACACATATGATTTTTCTCAAAACACAAAATATAGGAAAATTAAAGACTGACCTCTCACCAAGTGATAACTTTCTCTCCACTAAAAGGACTCTTCCTTTCTTTTCATTCGTGATCGTTGAGTACACTACAATTCCTTGTTTTCAGTCCCGGCCATCTCCGGCTCGACGGACCAATGTTTAGTTTGCACCGATTCATTACACATTAATTTAAAATCTCTAAAAGATTACACCACACACAAAATGGCGAGACTGCTAAAAAATAATTTTATTCGAGCGTTCTCCATACGCTCTCTTCTCACTCTACACATACACTGTTTACACACTGTTTTTTTCACACACTAGCGCCCTCTCGCGACAAATATGCACCTGTTGTTGTGGGCGTCACAAAACCATTTGTTCAACACTGAACATCCACCCCGGGTTGAATGACACATTCAACAACTTTCACATAACACAATAATGCACAAACCCAATGATACACATAATACAAAGACAATAATACTCAATACAGAAAACACTAATACTCAATAAAAGTAATATCGTTCAATACACAAAAGATAAAGTACTCAAACACACAAAATTGAATTGAAAAAATACACAAATTTGAAATTTTCACATACATTATTCACTTGAAAAAGGTAAAATACAAAGTTCAGTTATTGGACGTTTAAAAATTCCATTTTTAGTTTTCACTAACACTACTCGAATTTTATTATCTTTACCATGATACACTTCAAGAATTATCTGGTGTTTTTATCAAAACACAATTTACTGTGGGCCAGTCTACCTCCTACTCGGAGCACATTTTCGGAATCTAAGAATGGTGAGAGATTTCTAATCTTACTTTGAGGGTTAACCATACCCTTACAGGACAAATCTTTTATTTCCGAGTTGAATTCCATTTGCTGGACCAGCTTCACAAGGGTAATTTCAGCTCGTTGAATTTCACACATCCTTAGTGGCCCAATTTGTTTGTTGGAGGGCCTTTTGCAATTATTGATGAACCTGTAAATATAACTGAAAATACACAAATTTTTCTGAAAATTATTAGATACAGAGAGGATATGGTTCAAAAAAGGTTGTTGTCTAAAATCACAGTTAAAGTTTTTCTCTCAGTAGGTTTTAATTCCTCCAAATAGGCACTTTCATCACTAAGTAGCACATTGTTGCTCACAGGAACAGTATTTCCTTCTTGTAGGAAACTCGGTCCTTTCCACCACTTTTCACAGTTTATCAGTGAATCAGCACTGATGCCTCTCGTTAGAAGATCTGATGGATTGTCCTTTCCAGGACAATGACGCCATGAATCTTTGTCTGTTAAAGATCGTATCTCTTTCACTCGGTTGGCGACGAAAACCTTCCATCTGTTGCTGGGACCTTGAATCCAACTCAAGGCTATAGTCGAATCTGTCCAAAAGTAGTTGGTTGTAGATATTTTCTCATTGAGAACACGTGAGATTTCTTTCGCCAACCTCGCAGCAAGCAACGCTCCCATTAGCTCCAAACGTGGAAGGGTTAATACCTTTAGAGGAGCCACACGGCTTTTGGAAGCTAAAAGATGTACAGAGATTTTGTCAAAGGTTCTCAATCTAACATACGAAACAGCTCCATATGCCTTAATACTAGCATCTGAGAACGTATGTATTTCACACTCCGGACAGTTCACACTATCACATTGCAGGGCATATCGAGGAATCTGAAGTTCACGTAAGAAAGACGCCTCCGAACACCATTGTTCAAACTTCTCTCTAATATCAGGCAGCAACTCTTCGTCCCAGTCCGTTTTTCTCTGCCATATTTCTTGGAACAAAATTTTAAATCTTATGGTGAAGGGGGACGCAAATCCCAAGGGATCAAATATCCTGCCTGCAGCCATCAACAAAAATCGTTTAGTGTTCTTTCTTTTTTGAAGGAAGTCTAAGAGACTGGTCAGACGAAGACTGAGATAGTCTTTTGAGGATGCCATAAAAGCCCCAAAACACGATGTGGATGGTTCACGAAATCGTTCATATTTAAATGATCAAAATGTTCCAACTGCCATTGCTTCATTAACTCATAGTCATTTGAAATCCACTTCCGTAGGTTCATTCCTGCTTCACTCATGATTTTTGCCGCCTTGCTCGACAAATCGAATGCTGATTTTGCATCATCTTCACCAGTGACGAGATCGTCCACATAAAAGCAATGATCAAGTGTCCGCACAGTATCAGGATACTTTTCCATGTACTTCCCTATATGCGTTTTAATCGTTGCAGCCAAAAGAAACGGAGACGCTTTCACGCCAAAAAGAACTCGATTAAATCTGTACACCTGCACACCATTTTCGCCGTCATCTATAAGGAACCGTACTACATCTCTATCCTTTGGAGCCAAAGAAATTTGAAGAAACGCTTTTTCCACATCAGCTAAAACAGCTATTTTGTTCGAACGGAAGGAGATCAATAGGTCTAAAATATTAGGTTCAAATTGACTCCATGGAAAAGGCAGTCATTTAGTGAAAGTTGCTTTTCTTCATGAGCACTAGCGTCAAACACTAGTCGCAGTTTCGTTGTGAGAGATTCGTTTTTAATTATCACTTGGTGAGGAAGATAAAACACAGGGTTATTCGTTGGAATAAAGGGATTTGTTACCTTCTCAATTATTCCCTCATCCAAATAATTCTTTAAGACCTTACAATACTCAGAATACAACACCTTATCCCTTTGCATTTTCCTCATAAGACTTCCAAGTCGTCTTTTCGCTAAACTAAAATTATCACTTAACTCATTACTATCTCTTTTCCACGGGAGTTCTACCTCATATCTACCATTTTAAAAAATGTACTCTCTGCTTAAACATTTCAAAGCTAACGTCCTCCTCACTACAACAATTCTCGTTTTTGACACCAATCGATTCTAACTCCCAAAAAGACCTTAATGTTGTATTTAAATCACCATCTCTAATTAAGCCACAATGAATATTGTTATCCCTCACCTCATCTCCTACACTTCCGCTAACTACATATCCAAAAACAGTATTTTGTAAAAGTAGTCTTGAATCTCCACAATAAATTTGGCCTGGTCTCAGTAATTCGTAAAATATTTCCGCACCTAACAACACATCAATTTTACCTGGAATATTAAATTTATAATCGGCTAGTTTAATTTCGTTTGGCATATCTAGCGACACATTTATTATTTGTGACGGAGTCAAATCGGTTATCCTTCTTACAACTAATAAATTTAGCTCCTTTTTTGAAACTTAAATCACCGTTAAATATGGAGGTCGTAACTCCTCCATTTATTGTCATTGTTGACTCATTTAAACAAGATACTAGCAAATTAATTTTCTCATTTTTTAATTGTAATCTATCTGCACAGTCTTTCGTAATGAAGTGTGACTGACTCCCTACGTCCAAAAGCACTCTTACCTCATGTAAAAGGCCATATTTGTCCCTTAAGAAGCACTGGACGCTACTCAGTAAAACGGTTCGCGTTTTATTCTTTAAAAAGCTGGTTGCTACGAACGACTTGTTTTCTTCATTTTCACATTGGGGTGGAACGACGCAATTCGATCCTCCCGGTCCCCGAATACATCTGCGAGCGGGTTGAGAACTGACCTTTGAACTGTTTGGTTGTCCCGCTTTAGAAAATGAATCAAGCGATTGTGCGGTTTCCCACAAAAACAATTTTTCGCGCAGCAGGTTTCACACTACAGTTAGGGGAAAAGCACTTGAAACACAAATGATTAGCCTTTACGAAATCCACTCTTTCACTGACGCTGAGAGATTTAAATTTTGAGCATGAATACAGTGGGTGGAATTCTCGTGATTTGCAACAAAAACATTTAACATTTTTAACAGAAGACAGATTTACGCTTGAAATATTTTTTGCTCCACGATGATTATAGGTCTCATTACGTTTAAACTTAGGAAATAAATTCTGTTCTCTAATTTTTCCCTTGGATGATATAAAAATATCACTCTCGCGAGCTAGATCTTGTGGCTTAAACCACATTTCGCCCTGCTTAATGCTAATATGCGTATTTAAATCTCGGTCTAATGTCTCTATTATCTTATCTGAGATTACTAACTCACAAACTGACTTGAAATCATTGACCTCCCGTAATTGGCAATAGTAATTAAAATTCGCACTTTAATCTAGACGCGAATTGAACATAACTCTCGCTAGGTAATTTTTGGGCCTTTTAAATTGATTTAAACATTCATAGGGGGTCGGTTGAAATTCTTTTAACACAATTGCCTTCAACTTATTATAGTCACTTAAATCTTCATCTCGAAGATAAATCATTAAGTTATTTTGCCTTTTCTCCTAAAATATTCAAAAAGAATTTCGGGTTTTAATTTTCAGGAACATTTTTAGTTTTAAATGCCTTTTCTATAGATTGAAAAAATAAATTAAATGACTCTGCTCTTAGTGGTACCGGGATTGTTAAGGTTTTGATACTTTTAATCAAACTTTCAATATTACACTCGGTTGTAATTAATTGATTTTCATTTTGTAAAGGTAAACTTTTGCCCGATTGATTATGTAATTTCGCTATTTCTAACTCCTTCTCTAACTGTGACAGTTTAATTTTTTCAATTTCTAGTCTATTTTCGTTTTCATTTCTTCTATTTTCGTCTTCATTTCTCCTATCATTTATCTCCTCCAACACACAATCAACAATAGCCTGATACGTTTCCTTATCATTTTTATAAATCTCACTCTCCTGTATTAATTCTCTTAAATCTAGAACTTTAGCATTGTCTGGAACAACTAATTTTAATTCATCCGCAATACTCCTAAGTTCATCCTTTTTAAATTTACCTATACTCATTTTCACAAAGTAAAGTTATCTCAATCACCAATGAAAACAAATAAACCACAATTTAATTATCTAAGCCACAAATCAAAGTTAACTCAACCTCAAATTAAAGTTATCTTAACCACACATGAGACACATATAATCACAATAATTATCTCAAAACACAATTAAAGTTAACTCAACCTCAATTTAACACTTATAAATCACAAAACTATCTCAACACAAATTAGACACCTATAAATCACAAAATAACTATCTCAATCACAAATTAGACACCTATAAATCACAAAATAACTATCTCAATCACAAATTAAAAGTTATTTTAACCACTTATGAAACACATATATTTTTCTCAAAACACAAAATATAGTTAACTAAACCACAAATGAAACACTTATAAATCACAAAAACTATCTCAACCACAAATGAAACACATATAAATCACAAAATAACTATCTCAATCACAAATTAAAGTTATTTTAACCACTTATGAAACACATATATTTTCTCAAAACACAAAAATATAGTTAACTCAACCACAAATGAAACACATATAAGTCACAAAATAACTATCTCAATCACAAATTAAAGTTATTTTAACCGCTTATGAAACACATATGATTTTTCTCAAAACACAAAATATAGGAAAATTAAAGACTGACCTCTCACCAAGTGATAACTTTCTCTCCACTAAAAGGACTCTTCCTTTCTTTTCATTCGTGATCGTTGAGTACACTACAATTCCTTGTTTTCAGTCCCGGCCATCTCCGGCTCGACGGACCAATGTTTAGTTTGCACCGATTCATTACACATTAATTTAAAATCTCTAAAAGATTACACCACACACAAAATGGCGAGACTGCTAAAAGAATTTTATTCGAGCGTTCTCCATACGCTCTCTTCTCACTCTACACATACACTGTTTACACACTGTTTTTTTCACACACTAGCGCCCTCTCGCGACAAATATGCACCTGTTGTTGTGGGCGTCACAAAAACCATTTGTTCAACACTGAACAGGTAGGTTGTTTGTGATCTGCTGTTTTTATTTGTCTAAAATGGATAAATAATGGTGAAACCAGTAGTAGACACTAATCTGTAAATACATGCAGCCCAATACACAGTAAGTCCAAGTACAAGTGTTTCGGAACACACATCTCAGTGGACACAGTTACGGGGCTGCATAGCAAACGTTCCACCGGTGAGCCTCTGTTGACCAAATGTCAACTACACCCACAGTGGGCCCGAGACCATCGAGACTGGATGATAGAAAAATAGAAGAGAGTTTCCTGGTTGGATGAATCACGATTTTTAATTCATCACGTCGATGGTTGTGTCAGGGTGCTCCGCCTTCCACAGTCAAATAGTTGCTCTCTCCTTGTACACAGGCTTGCGTTGGCGGTATTATACTTTGGAGAATGCTCTCATGGGTGACTTTGGTTTCTTTAGTTCTGGCAGAAAGGACAAGGAAAGTTGTAGATTATTTGAGCATGATTGTAGATCAATTGCACCCTTATATGGCGTCTGTTTTCTCAACAGGAAAAAGGAAATTCCAGCAGGACAGCGTCTAATGCCAAAAAGCTAGAATTGTGTTAGAAGGCTTCTAGGAGCATACAGATAAATTCATATTAATATCTTGGCCACCTAACTCAGTGATTCTTAATCTGATAGGGCACTTTTGGGTGTCCATTGAAATGCACAGCTCAGAGATAAAAAAAAATCTTCAAGTAGGAATACATCGAATTTACGCGAATACTGCTTAGGTAATTGGTACAATCTGTCTCAAGTCATCTACCAAGAACTTGTAGCATCCATGCCAAGGCAAGTTGCAACTGTTTTGCAGGCAGAAAGTGGTATAACGTATTATTGGGTAAATGTTCATAATGTTTTGGCTCTTCGGTGTATGTTGCTGCTATTAGCAATGAATTCATTCTGATGAATGAACATGATCTAAGCGAGCTGTTCATGTTGAGGACTAACTTGAAAATCCCGATTTGGTGCGAAAGAGCCAGTTGAATTTATAGACCCCAATCCAATAGAGTATATTTGGAACTACTTTGGTAGACATTTTGTTTGAGGCCCTCTTCAAAAGTTGTTTCATAACCTGAATCGAGGTTTATTCCATATCTGGTTCTCCCTTTCTATTTTGATGTCCGACAATTTAATTGGCAGAATGGAAACACGATATCATCAATGTATTGCTGTCAGGGGTGGACACATTCCGTATTAGAACCCATTTTTATAATGTTACTACGATATTTTTGCATTTGGGATGTTCTGCTTTCTCCAATAATGTTTTTTTTTGTATATCCTGTTTGTGTTAAATTTAAGCAAATTTTAACGTCACATTCAGTAAAAAACTGTTAAGAACCCACATTTCTTCCAAATTTCTTTCTTTTACTTAAGTTCATTCGTTTTCAAATTAGATACAAAAATCAGGTTGCACTTTAACTTTTGAAGCCAGTATATCTATCTATCTGTCTATCTCTATCAATCTATGTATATATATAATTTATATATATACACTCTGTCGCAAAAAAATATATGCACCCAGAAAAAATTGAGCTACATTCACGAAATTTGGTATGCATGTAGTGTATATGAAAATAAACAAATGATTAAAAATTCAGAACAAAATATCATTTTATTAAGCGGTTACAGCTTGCAAAAGGTTAAAAATCAGTAAGTAGTAAAGCCCCCTCTGGCAGCTATACAAGCCGAAATTCGGCGTGGCATCGATTCAATTAGATCACTTATGACCCCCTGTGGAAGATCCTGCCATAGTCTTTGCATCTGCGCAGTTAATTCTCCTGTATCTCGGGACGGCTGCAGTTGCCTTCCCAGCGCGTCCAGACATGCTCTATTGGCGAAAGATCTGGTGACCTGGCAGGCCATGGTAGGACGTCATATCCTTGAAGACATTGTTGGGAGAGTCGCGCAGTATGTGGACGAGCATTATCCTGTTGATAAATGGCACCTGGGCGACTTGATAGCATGGGTAGCACAATCGGCGTTAAAATATCGTCCACGTATCTGCGAGCTGTCAAAGTGCCTTGAAGGACCACTAAAGATGATCGTGTGTCCCAAGAAATTGCTCCCCACACTGTCACACCTTGTGAAATTGCTGTATGCCGCTCGACAATAAATGCCGGATCGGACCGCTGGCCGGTGCGCCTCCAGACACGTGTGCGGTGGTCATCATCACTGAGACTGAATCGGGATTCATCACTGAAGATGACACGTCTCCAGTCTGTCACACTCCAAGTTGCCCGAGGTCGGCAAAAATCCAGTCGACACTGCCTATGATGTGGGGTCAGTGGTAAGCGTCTTAGTGGACGTCGGCTCCTCAAGCCAACTTCGGTCAGTCGTCTCCTTATGGTTTCTCTTGATGACACTGGATGTCTGGAAGGAGGTAAGTGGCGTTGAATCGATGCTAGCGACGTTGTTGGTGCCGAAGTGGCCACTCTTCTGATTGCACGATCCTCGCGATCATTTGTGTTCCTGGGACGTCCTGACCCTCTGCGACGGTACACTCTACCTTCTGTGATCCACTGTTGCCAACACCGAGCAACTACCATATCGCTCCGACCGAGGTGGCGGCCGATACGTCTATTCGACCAACCTGCTTCTCTGAGGCCTATTATACGGCCCCTATCAAAGTCCGTCAGCTGCTCGTACTGCCGCCGGTTACGTCTTAGAGGCATCCTAAGTCTCAATATCGTCTATCAAAGTCATCAGATTCGTTTGGATAGCCGCACGGCGCTCGTACTCATGCTTTTAAACTCTCCCAGTTGCGCAACTAATATGCGCATAGCACACTTAGCCTTGTCTCATTGGCTTCGAAATTTTAATCATTTGCATATCTCTTACCAGACTACATTCTTGCCGAGTTTCGTGATTGTAGCTTGATTTCTTCTGGGTGCATATATTTTTTTGCGACAGAGTGTATATACATATATACATGAGGTGAGGATTCACACCTCACCTCGGTTGTAAATGAAGATAAATGCATAGTTCACATAGAAACACATTTAATTAGTTAAAAAGATGACGGCACAATACAAATACTAAAATAGAATGGATAAAAAGGAGGGCGGTGGCTGTCCTTAACATCAGCTAGCAAACAATCCACGAAACACATACATTCTCTCACCACATTGTTTAGAGCTCCATTCAACATGTCTGCCGCGATCACAGTCACAGTTAAACAGATGGTTCCAGTTAATAGTCACTGCCACGCCAACTGGTGTGGATGGATACCTGTGGCCGCGGTAGCCGAGTGGTATAGGTATCGGATCGTGGCTTGCCTTGTCACGAGTTCGAGCCCAGTACAACTAAAGACCCGCCGTGTAGGGCAGCGATGCACGTTAAATCTGTCGAAAGCTGAAACGTCCTCCCGATGGTGAGGTGTGGTAGTTAGGAGAAGTGGTGCCAGCTCAGGTGTCGTCCACGTCACTTGACCATGGTTTAAAATTACGTGGTCCGTCGCCAAAAGCCCCCATGTAGCTGAACAGTGCGACGTTAATATTCAATCAATCAGTGGATGGATACTGCATATGTATAGTGTGTCTGCGTGCGCGTGTCGAAGTACTTTTAAGGCTATGTTTATGAAATTAAATAAAAACGCGCAACTGTATTTTATTCGGATTTTTTCGGTTTCAATATGTTTGCTACAATGACAATAAAAAAATTCGATTAAACTGTTTTTTTAGAATGTTTTTGTCTCCTAAGCTCGTATCAAAGATTTTTGCATAGTCTCAACGCCATTAAAATAACACCCTCTTTACTTCATTTTAAGTTTAGGAAATAAAATTCAGTCTAAGCGTACCAAATCAGGTGAATAAGATGAGTGATTTTTATGTGAAAAGTCATCGCACCTTATGTGACTTATGACTTGGTGCATTATCATGTAACAAACGTCAACTGTTTTCATTAAGGATATTCCGTCGAATGCAACTAGTTCCGGTCTTCAAACTTTTTAAAACATTTAAATAATACTCACCCGTAATTATTTGTCCAACCGGAACAATTTCTTTCTATAAAAAAATTTGATTAAAAAGAAAATTAAGTAAAATTTAAACTTTCACAAATTTTACAGAAAAGTCACTCACTCACTTAATTATTACAAGATCTCTGGAACTGTTATACCTACACGCTTGAAATTTGGCCAGCATGTTTCTTTTGATAAGTAGAGATAAGTTAAGAACAGGTTTTGTGAAAATACTACCAACTACCAAGGATGGTTGCGGGAGCGTTATAGACCAAAATTCCCCTTTTGAAATATCAGAACTACAAACTTGAAATTTATGATGCATATTTCTTTTGTTGAGAATAGATCTGCTATGAACAGATTTTTATGAAGTAGACTTTCAAGGACAGGAGGAAAGAGGCAATAAAGTCAAAAATTTCTGTTTTTGAACTATTACACCAACATACTTGAAATTTGGCGGCCGTGTATCTTTTGTTGAGTAAAGATCCTCGTAGAACGGGATTTGCGGAAATTGCCTCCCACTGCGGCGTAAAAGTCAATATTTAAATACTTATATTTTAAATAATATTTATGTATTATGTATTAACTGACAGATAAACCTGGGAAATGCTGGTTTATTTAGCTTTATTTATTTGATTTCGCTATTTTATTTGCTAAAGTTCTTCTCTTAGAGTTTAATTCAAATTTGTTTAAAATTGTTCAAAGTATTAAGTAAGTTTAATCTTATTAGAATTTATTTATCCTTCTGTCGAGATTGCTGTTTTTTTTTCACCCGAGTGAAGAATAGATACATCTTCTAATATATATATTTGTACATATATGCAACTTATACTATTTTTACATTCAAAATAATTCTTTGAATTTTTTTGAAAGCTTTTTATGCTTATTTTAATTTATAGTTAATTTGTTTTTAGTATTCTTTACAGATTTTTTCATATTTCGGCAGAATCCTCTCCCTGTTCTTAAACTTTAAGAAATATAATCATATTTAGTGAAAGTTTTGCATTGATAACAATGAAACTATGGTTATTCATTTTTGTAAGAAAATTTCTCTAGAATGTAATGAGTTGAATCTTATTGATGCATTGACAACCAAGTAGTTAAGATGACGAGTTTCGTGATGTTAGGTACGAGTGAAATCATGAGTTTGAGTTCTTATATCAAATCAAAAGAACACAATGAATAACGGAGAGGCCTCCAAGTTGTCATAAAACGTGGATGAATGTGAAGTCCATCTTGAACACCACTTTTATCACATGACCGAGGTCTTAAAATTTGAAGTATGTTGCCTATAGTCTTTTGTGTTGTTCAAATTCTGTATTGATTGAACCTTTTTACTGATATTTTATTTGGAGTGGTCAGAGCCTTTAGATATCGCAAGGCCGTAGACAGTGATAACTTATGGATTTAAAAATAAAATCGAGGCACTGAAAAAAAATCACTATTTCCTTATAATGTAGTAAATTTTAAGATAAAAGTATTTTCATCATGATTGCAATTTTCTTCGGAAAAAAATTTCTAAGAAAAATAGCAATGAAAACACTTGAAACATGCAGATAGAATACTTTGAAGGAGCTTCAAATAAACAAGGAAAAAGCAAAAAATGTTTTTTAAGAAAATTATGACCACACATGAGAGATATTAAAACATTTTCTAAAGAAATAATTGAAAGCATTGTAAACCTATTTTATTTTGCAGTTGCCTCGTGAATCAGACTTTTGGAGCAATGAAAATGATCTGAATTACCATGAACCAATATATTGCCCTCAAGTTTCCTCATCATACATAAGCGATCCACATGATGGAGTTATAGGACAAGAAGATTGTCTGTTTTTAGATGTTCATGTCCGAAAAGTAAGTTTAGCTGTATTTTCGTTCGAAATTTTTTTTTACTAAGTTTAATTAGGAGAGAAAAAATAGGTACTCTCCCTCAATATAACCGAAAGAAAAGACATTCTGTTTAATTTTAAAAGTAATTTTAAAATGGTAAGAATTTCTTAATTATTCTATTCTATTCCACTTAAAAAACTGTTCTGAGCAGATATATTAACACACGCACTCACACACACACGTAAACATAATTAAATTAATTAGATTTAAAATTAAATTCCCTGTACAACATTTAACTTTTATTTTCCATTACACCTTCAAGTATTAAATTAAACACCCTATTATTTCTTCGAAACAGATGGTCCAAACACAAAACACTTCTAATCCCATATCATTATATTTTATAGCCCTATATGTCAGCATTAACTTTCAAGTATAACCCCTAACTAAGAACGGTACTTCAAATCTGGGCATAAGTGGTGAAGCCACTTAGATTTTCACTTGGTGTCCTTTTTATCTCAGAGTAACATATCTTGATGGCTAGGTGTGAATAAAACCGTTAACTTGAAACATATATATATATATTATGTGCATATTGAAAGGTTTTTAATACGACGATTAATTGAACAAAACTTAATGATGAAATAAAGTGTTCATATTTGTTGGGAAATTTTTTCATTTATTCAGCAAGACTTGAAGCAGCAGGGTTTTAACAAAACTATGTAAAAATAAATTAGAATATATATACTTTGTATTTACAAAGTATATTTTTAAAAAGATTTTAATTTTTCCATAAACTAATGTAATAACATCTGATCTGAGGCATTTAATATTTTTGACTCTTACACATACTAAGAAATTAAATATAAAATATTCTCATAATTATTCACTGAAACTTTGATTATAGGTAGAAGCCCAAGAATCATTACCTGTACTCATATATTTTCATCCAGGAAGATTTTCATTCGGCAGCAAGGAAGAATATGGCGGTGATTTTCTTTTGAAGTATAATGAAATGATTTTAGTTGTTCCAAACTATAGATTAGGTATTTTGGGTAAGTAAACAGAAAAACAGGATAAGTTAATGGACCCGTTATATATAACGCAGCCAACTTTTAAAAATTCACAAGTGTAAATATATGTACTAAGATGCATCTTTCTGTATTATTTAAAATTTACGAGGAAATAATGAAAAATATTTAAGAAAAAGAACAGAGAAATGTATTATTTTTATTTCATTTACTGTCACTGGATTTAATTCAATATTTTTATCCGATTGTAGCTGCTGTGATGAACCCGAAATCGTTCAATAAGCATAAATGATATACTCTGACCTAGGCATTTTTCTCAATTAAATACAGTTCTGTGCAGGACTGATCCTAGGGCGTCGGCCTCCCGCGTGTAGAGTCCTAATGCGCCACCCCTAGAGAGAATGTTTCATATTTTAAACGAATACATAACGTTGACGTTATAAACTCATCTACCTGTATAAGAGTAAAAAGTGAAAGATTAATAACAATTCAAATAGATACAAGAATTACTTCTTCCTCTGTTTTGTTTTTCTAAATTGCAAGGTTATTATTAAATTGAAAACTTTTAATTTCGTTATATATGCATATTGAATTCAAACCCGCCCATGTCTTAGGTAATATCAACCATATTAGATGTTTTCGTAAAGCAATTTTCGCAAAAATCATTTTTGAGACTCCTTTATTAAACATCGATCAACAGTGAGCCACCAGTACCACTGATAAGCTCAAAAGTATTTTCTTGTGCGGTATTACCGGCTCTGTCACAAATTTTGCTACCAAAAGATGGATGTGTATACCGAGTCGGCATCAATGGATATAGACCAGCATACTGTACACTAACATTCTATTTCTCTAAAATTATGCTACGTTATTGGGAAATCGAGACTTATTTTGATTTATCAATAACTGTTTAAAATTTAGCATATTTATGCTTCTTATTATAAGTTTTATTTTGAGAAATTAGTAAAAAAGTTTGCTTGATTGACAGAACTATAAGCGGCCAACGGCCGCCCCTTGTTTTAACCACCCGTGTGGATGCACACCTGCTAGTATAGGCGTTGATTCTATGTTCTACACACATATCTACGGAAAGTTCTGCGGGCTTCTGGGTTTCAAGGAACCCTTAATCCCGTATCTGGCAAAAAGTCTGTTAGAAGAAAATGATGATTGTAAAATTTTCATGCAAAAGGTGAACTGCATGGCTATTGGATGAGCGGTGGTGCACCAGTAGGCGGGGATTCAAGGCTTGGAACTTGGCTTCCGAGATGTTTTCTAATATTCTAAAAAGTTTTAATTTATCCCTTCCTTAAACTATTGAAAATTCACATT
This sequence comes from Trichonephila clavipes, assembly GCA_019973935.1. Lineage (NCBI taxonomy): Eukaryota > Metazoa > Arthropoda > Arachnida > Araneae > Nephilidae > Trichonephila > Trichonephila clavipes. The sequence goes on from BMAU01020984.1 coordinate 30,055, forward strand.
TTACTTAAAATTCTAAATATGAAACGATAAAATAATTTCATAAAAGAAATATATGTCTTTTTTTACAGGATTTTTGAGCAATAAAGATTCTGTATTTCCGGGAAACTTAGGTTTATGGGATCAAAGAATGGCTATGAAATGGGTGAATGAGAACATCCTGTTGTTCGGAGGAGACCCACAAAGAATCACCATTGCAGGTCATGATGCTGGAGGAGCGTCAGTCGGGTTTCATATTTTGTCTCCATTATCACATAGTAAGTAAAATTGATACTTTTTTTTTCTTTTTCAATTTCATTACATTATACAGTTTTGCTTTTAAAAAACAATACGATAGCAGTAATTAAACAAAATTAAAATAGCAGTAATACTGATTTATCAGAAATTATTGTAAATATCTAAGCAAGAAAATATCTTTGTAAATTTAAAATAATATAACACATTTTGTTGACGGATATTTTTTGCTGATAATAATTTTTTTTGTTTTATTTCTTTACATTTTTCTGGATATTTTTTATTGTTGTTTAAAAGTAGCACAAATAGTGACGTGCACAGGCACATGGGGGGAGTATATTTTAAAAAACATGTAGATGAAAGCATCGATGCGTAATCTTTATTCAAAAAATTAAAAACATGTTGGTCTATGGGGAGGGGAGTTGAACCCCCAAATCCCACCCTTGAATACGCCTCTGTTTGCAAAGTAGTGATCAGTAAATTTACTATGAAAAAATACATGTTCAAAATATGGAAATAAATAAAGAGATGGACTTATATCATTTGAACAAGCTTTGGAAAGAAAAATTAATAACATTTTTTAGTAAGTATAAAGCGTAAGTTGCCTGCAAGCTAAAAAGCAAAAGTCGAAGAGCACGAAATTCGTTTACTAAAATATGGAGAGAAAGATTTAGATTTACAGAATTCCAGAAGCAGAAAAAGCGGACGACCAAGTAGCGGAGTTGTTAGATGCAAGATTTATAAAAGAGAATAATATAATCTATCTAATTAACAAATATTATTTTCTTAAAAGGAGTTTATTATACTCTCTTCTTACTAATTTTCCTTGAAAACCTAAGCCTGTTTCTTCGAACGGTTCTCTGTTTCGAATAAAAAAGTTTTTTATGTGTAGTATAACTTTTTTAAATAACCTTGTAGTTGTAAAATACAATGTTTATTTGCATTTTACATTCCAAATCTTGAACCATCAAAACCTCATCATTTTAGCCAATTTCCATTTTTTTTTCCAGAAGGTCGGCATTTCAATTTAGTTCATAATGTTGAAAAGAACGCTGAAAAATCTAAGAATCGTGAAACGATGGAACTCAAAAAACAATAATGAACATTGTCAAACCATATACGAAGATATAAGATGCTTTTTTATTGTTATGTTTAGACATTGCATTAAAACTGCGTTGTTTACATTGCTGTAAAAACGGTAGGTCATTTATTTTAATTTACAATAAAGTGAAAATGCCTGGAAACTACAGAATAGGAGAAAGGTTTCACTTACCAATAAATACGATCTTTATGATTTACGGCTAAATCCGTATAATGAATAGATAAAACCACATTTATTTGAGGAAGACTGAGCTTTCTGCGTGTAATGTCATTCTTACAAAAAATGATATTTCTATTATTTGGATATATATATTTCTGAAGCATAAAAACAGTGTTGTTAAGATTTAACCCCATCAGTACTTGGTGGTCGAAAATCAATGATTACTAAATCGCGGCTAAAGTGAACCCTGTGTTACAGTAGTGAGATAACTATTGAGCGGGAAGATAAACATTCGTCCAACATCAATCAAAACAGACGTTTGGTGTTCTCCACTATTTTATCCCCTTCCCCCTTTTTTGGATATTCCTTTATCACTATCAATGTTATTAACAAACGGACGAAATTAATTCTCACTTTTTATTAATTCCGTAGAGTAGAATCAAGCAGATTAAATCGTTGGTGTCAGCATTCCGAATTCGTTTGATAACTTAGTTTTTCCTTGATTTAATAAGCCTTTATTTACGTTTACACTCTTTTGACATTATTTTTAATTATTACAGAGATCGCTTACAAGAAAAAAATCTAGCTAAAAATTTTTTAATAAAATACTCTCAAGGACAAGCTCGCTAATTGTAAATATTAGTATGTAACTATCTAATTTAGTTTTAGACGAAAAATAAAAAAAAAATCATACGAAAAATACATAATAATGTGTAGTTTTTTTTTCTTTTTATTAATGTGTACTTCTATCAGGTATATTTGTTTTCATTTATTCAAATATACTTTATTATAGCACAAAATTATACTTATCCAATAACATGAAGCATGTGAGAAAACACAGTGAAAAATTTTACATGACACAATAAACTAAAATAAGTAATAATGATAAGAATACAGTCCGCGAATGTTTTATCAGTGGCACTAATTGGTTTTAAAATTCTTTTTTCTTTTCTTCTTTTTTCCCTAAACGTTCCCCTTTACACAATTACATTCAGTTTTAATATTTCGTAAAAAAAAATGCAAATAGAATTGTAATTCAATACGGCAATCAGCAATTTTAAAACGGGGGAAGTGCCTCCCTTAGTCGTAAAAGGGTTAAAATCTGATCAATGCAAAATGTCAGACACTGATGAAATAAATTAAGAGGATTTGCATATTTTATTGAATTACATGAAAAGGATTGAACTGAATGAAAAACCACTGCTTCTAGATAAAAATGCAAATCTTGTACGGCAAATACGTAAGCGCACAAGTGTGTGTAGGTGGAGCCAGCATAGAAAAACAGGCTTTATAACCACGGGACGTATTTCGTTCGCCAGCGCACTTCGGCGAATTTCTTGGTGTTATTTTGAAGCAATCGGTTAAATTCAAATCGTAACTGTAAAAATGAGTAACCACCAACATTTAAAATATGGAATGAGGTTGAGAACTGTGGGGGGCTAGAAGTAGGCCAATGTCAAGTCCAGACTTGTAGAGAGTTCAATTTAACGCCCAGCGTGGTGCGTAACGTATGGAAACAGTTCCAGAATATTGGATCCATCGAGAGAAAGCCTGGGAAAGGTCGTCCAAGAGCCACGACGGCCAGAAAAGATCACCATTGGTCAACTATAGCGAGGTGTAACAGAGGGGCTACAGCTTCTCAGCTCTCTCGTTACTAGTATGCAGCCACAGGAACCCGTGTATCAAGGGTTACTGTTTCAAAAAGACTTCATGAGAGAGGTTTGTTTGCCAGAAGACCTGCTGTTTGCGTCCCGCTCACGTCTACGAACAGGAGAGTCCGCTTAGCATGGTTCAGACAGCATAGAGATTGGAGTATGGATCAATGGGTGACTGTTCTGTTCACCGATGAATCCCGTTTCAGTCTAAACATCAATTCTCGCCGTACGTCCATATGGAGAGAACCAGGGACCCGCTACCTACCCTGCAAAGTCCACGAATTCGACAATTATGGCGGAGGAGATTTAATGGCCTGGACAGACATCATGTTGGATGGCTGTACACCTCTCCATGTCTTTAAAAGAGGCTCTGTGACTGGTGTGAGGTATAGGGATGTGGTCTTGGAGCTCCATGTTTGCCTTTTCAGGAGTACATGTGACCCCGAGTTCATTTTAATGGACGATAACGCGAGACCACATAGAGCTCTTCTGGTCGACGAATTTCTGGAGAGTGAGGATATTCGCCGTATGGATTGACCTGCCAGGTCTCCAGACCTCAACCCTATAGAGCATGTCTGGGACGCTCTGGGGAGGGCAATTACGGCTCACAATCCCCCTCCGAGAACAATCCAGAAAAGGAAAACAGCGTTGCTGAACAAGTGGGACCAATTGCCACACAAGAACTGATAAACTGCCTCATTTCAAATATGACATCAAGCTGCGAGGCTTGTATAGCTGTAAGATGGGGCCATATCCTCTATTAACCTATTTCTTTTGTTTATTCTCCAACCGCTGTTTCATACCTTCCAACTCCAACGAGTGTTGTGCACGATCATGCGTCTGTATTGCAATTGTTGAGTGGTTATTTGTTTTGTATTGTATATCAATGTATGTACATATCAAATTTAATTAAAATCCGTTCAGTAGTTCTAGAGATAATCGATCAAGTCTGTAAATCCTCTTAATTTCTTACACCAGTGTAGAAAATATTACTGGATCACGAGCGATCCTGAAAATACTTTCCTACAAAAAATAATCGGAACTGGGACATTTCACTTTTCCAGAAATGTTGATTCACATACAGGATGTCCCGAAAACTAGTGATACTCGGGCACGAGGTGAAAGATGGGGTCGTATATGTTCTGGAAAAAATGCAGAAAATTAACACCCTCCATCACATCATTAGCTACTGTGATCACAATTTTACGATGATTTTTTTCACTAACATCACCTTACATAGTCATACTATTAATCGCAGTCACAAAGCGGACAAAGAAAATTGCTTGTTTAGTTAAAACGGACGTAATTTGTGTGAGTCGGGTTTGAGAAAACATGTAACCTTACTTTGACTCTCCATAAAAAGAAAAGTATTACACACAACCCCTGGCAAGTTTCTCAAAAGTTAGCCTATTTAGTTACGGTTTTAAAATGGTACAATACTTGTTCTTTTCTGCTATTAAAAGTCATAGAGAATTTTTTTATTTAAAGATAATCTTTATTTTAAAAACACCTCTGTTGATATATATATATATATATATATATATATATATATATATATATATATATATATATATATATATATACCATCGCATCGTTAGGTATTGTGACCGCTAATTCTACAATTTCACTGTGATTTTTTCAATAACGGGATTTTTCATAGCCGTGCTATTAATCACAGTCTCAAATGGAGCAATGGTGCAGTTTGGCCAGATTAGACTCTTGCACCATAAAACTGCATAATAACTCACTCACAAATAGAGCAAAAACCTTTACTGTGTGTGGTTATTTACACTCATGTCCATAAATTAAGGATAATTCAGAATCACACATAAATTGAACTTTAAAATAAAAATTTCACTTGTAGAATTATCACACACATCTAGAAGAAGAATATGCAAATTACAGGAAACAACCAGATGGCGCGGATAGTACGTCACAATGACGAGGGTGTAAGAGAGGGGTATATAAGGAATGGTGGCATAGAAGTAAACGTGTTCACAAGCGCTTTAAAAGCCCTTCAGTGCAATAACCGCATAGTTATGGCACAAAGGAAGCATTTGGATGATTTTTTACGTGGTAGAATTATTGGACGACTGGAATGTGGACGTACCCAGCTGGAAGTATCCTAGGAACTTGGCATCACCCAGAGTGTCATCTCCAGGCTTTGGCAACGATTCCAAGATAATGGTAATGTGAGTAGATATTACAGCACAGATCGCCCCCGAGTTACAACGCCGAATGAGGACCGGTATATATATATATATATATATATTTGGCAGTTACTGCCAAAAGAAACAGACGGAGCACAGCATCAGACCAGTATCGTCAGCTCTCTTCAGCTACAGGTACGACAGTTTCAAGGCAGACCGTGTACAGACGCTTACGGCACATTGGTCTATATGCTGGTAGGCCTGTCAGATGTGTTCCACTTACCGCAACTCACTGTCGCCTGCGATTAACCTGGAGTAGAGAGCATGCATTGTGGACACCACAATAGTGGTCTTGTGTGATGTTTTCCGACGAGTCCAGTTTTTGCAGTCTGATATTCTCACCGGACTTTAACATAGAGAGCGCCAGGTACCCGTTACCACCAAGAGAACACCATTGAATGACACCGTTAGGGTGGTGCAAGATGGCTTGTTTGGGGAGGAATTATTCTTGTGGTTCTAGAACTGACCTGCATGTTCAGAGTGTAACGATGACAGGCCACATCTATCGGGATGTCATTCTGGAATAATATGTACGTTTGTTTCGGGGCGCCATGGGTGCTGAATTTCTGTTTATGGATGACAACGCCCGTCTTCACCGTGCAAACATTGTAGACGAATACCTTCAATTGGAGGATATCACCCGTATGGATTGGCCAGCATACTCACCGGACTTGAATCCAATAGAGCATGTGTGGGATATGCTTGGCCGACGAATTTCAGCCCGTCAACCCCCTCCCACCTGTCTACCGGAACTTCGGAGGGCATTGCTTGATGAGTGGTGTAATATTCCCCAAGATCAGATTGATAATTTGATACTGAGCATGCCTAGGCGTTGTAAGGCCTGTATTACATCGTCCGGGAGACATACTCCGTATTAACCATCATACTAATCATGTTATAATGTTTTTTGTAAATAGGTTCTTTTCTTGAAATTTGCTCCAGGGAGTAAAAAACGCAATTTTTATTAATTTTGTCAAACATATAGCATCTTTTTTGCTCTTTACCTTTTGTTTAATAAGTAGACTTTTCAAATAAGTCAAATTTGTTTTGCTTCTGTCTCTTTCTTTGTCTGAATTTCATTATCCTTAATTTATGGACATAAGTGTAAAATTAACGTAATTTAAGCTAGTTTGAGAAAATGAAAAAAATATTTCCTACTACTCAACATTTCAACATCCTGAGAATATTTGAGTTACCTTTCATTTGAGGATTATTTTTAAGAATGATATTGCCATGCTTCATATTTCTCTACACGTAGATTCAATCCATGCTGTTTAAGCAGTAAGTTCCCTTAAAAGTTTTTCACTGTTTTAACACGTATACGACATTTTGACCAGGATCGAGTGAATGAACTTCGAAACTACGTTGGGGCTACTGGCGACGGGCCTCATAACTTTGAGCCATGGTCAAGCGATGAGTGACCTGAAATTTCCCCCTACTCTCCAAACTTCCACACCATGCTAACACGAGAACTTTGAGCCATGACAGATTTAACGTGCATCTACCCTTCTACGCGGCGGGTGACAAAATATCGAAGTACTGGAACAGTAATTCAAAATGTCTGGAAAACTTTATGGCAGAATAAGGTATTCCTCTATATTATTGTTTAAGTATGCATCACAACCAGGAAGGTTTCACTAATTACTGATTTTAATATGTAATGATCAGCTACTAGCCACAATGATGCTTTCTACAATATTGAAATTGTAATAAATAATCAATCAACTTATGTTTTACATTTTTTAAAAGAGTACATGATATAAATTTTAAGCACCATTCCAATTCACTCAGTTTTAAGTACTTTTGAGTCAATATAGTTGTTAACTCAGTTATCATTCTTTGCTATTTGTCCCTTTTAAAGCACAATTTAAGTAAGTAAAACAAAATTTAAAAGTAAACTTAAGCCGTATTTCGGTAAAAATTTAAAACAGGACTATTTTAAACGAAAAATTTATCATAAGAAATATTTTTATTTTATTCAGATTACTTCACAGCTGCAATGTCAATCAGTGGAACAGCGTTAGATCCGTGGGCTATGAGTCTCGTTCCCGAAAATGCTGTCATTGTGGCTGATCATTTGCAATGCCCAACGAATTCCAGTGATAATATGATCAGCTGCTTAAAGATGAGTAAGATCAATGATATATTAGATGTTCAAATGAAATTAAATAAGGTAATTAAATATTTAAGGCAATTTAACTAAAATGTCTTCTGTAAATTTGTGTCCATAAAGATTTTCTAATTATCTGAATCAAAGTAAAATGAGAAAAATATTTCAAAAGTCTCAGTAAAAAGTTTATTTTAAAGTAATTACAAATAAAAGATGATAAGCCATTTTTATTTAAAATGTTTGTTAAATTCTTCAAGTCGAATCATATTATATAAACATCGTTCATAAAGAATATGACAAAAAAATATTAGAAATAATTAAAACAAACTGACTTTATTTTCTCATATTTTGTATCATTTAAAACAATATGGATCTGTCCTACAATGCTGTACACAGAAATTTTTTGGGAGGGGGTGGGGTCGAGGGTTGAAAATCCACCATTCTCGTATCATACCCCAATACGCCTCCAAACATATTCGTTTGATTTCGTCGATTGTCGGGAACAAAACAGTAAAAAGTAAATTATTAAATAAAAAATTAGCATTTTATTTAATAAAATAAATTATTAATAACAAATACTTAATTAAATTTTACGTAGTATATACATACGATTATAATCAATCGGGGAAAAAATCAAGGGCGCCGGAACCGGAGACTCCTCTTTTGTGTACCACTAATCCTACCTGAAAAAGAAGTGGCATTCTAAGATAAAAATAAAAAAAATAGTTTATATATTCATTAGCCAATCACGTTTGCTCCCATAGTGTACTACATTATTAAAAACATCTATTTTTCTATCTAATGTTATTTTAAAATAACAATGATCTGAATGAACATGAAAACATCATTGGAGACTGACCAAAAGAACTCTTGCGGATAGTTCACTTAAAAAAGAAATCTTCCAATCTGTTCCAAATGTATTTATTACGTACTCAAATCTATTTTCCTATGCACTGCACAGATAAGTTCAATAGAATAAAGCAGATTCTAGATATAATATTTTATACTTTGAGTAATTAGTACATTTATAAAATAACAATATGGCATTTATAAGCAGGTTTATTAATTACGAGTTGTTTTCGTGATTTACAATTTAAGGCTGTGGTTTTAATTTTGTATTCAAATGGATAAATACATTAACAGTTTCTAGAAAAGGAAAACATCTTTTCAAATAATACCTTATGAGTTAAATCAATTTTTTTTCTTAAAAATCTTTTATTTCGATGAAAAGAAAATTAAAATGAATTTTAAAATTATGTACTTAAAATTTTATTTTTTTAAAATTATCATTTTAAAATGTTTCATTAACTAGATGTCAATGTCGAACACTAAAAATGTTCAATTACTATTCATGGTATTATTATATTTCGGTGGTACATAGAAATACTATGAATATTGCAGTGCTTTTTCTTCACACAATTTGACTGCCAAAAGTAAACTTAAAAAGAAAAAAAAAGAATACTCAAGGGTAGAAAAACTTGTTAAGAATTTAAACACATACATTAAATATTGGTTAAATTTAAATAAAGAATAAGCAGGATTACGAACATGCAGATAAATGACAACATATTTTTTTGTTGCATCTAAAGCAGGGGTACTCAACCTTTTTTCCCGCCGGGCCGCATGCACATGATAGGTATTTCACGCGGACCGCATACACATGACAGTTATTTCATGCGGATAGTGGAAAAAGCAGACTATAAGACCAAAGCAACGTTGACAAACAAAATGGATCGAAATATTTAAACTCATTTTTGGCTTTCATTTTAATAACAAAAATATTTATTTTTATGAATTTGTACTGAGTTATAGAATATAATTTCTATTTTCTTTTCAAGCTTCTTGCTTATATATTCTACAATTAAAAAAAATCTACAGCAAAATTGATACATTTGATTGATAGTATTTCCTGTTAAATTTTTTGTATATTGTTCTCCAATAATTGAATTTCTGAGTGCAATAGTCCATGACCGGGCCACTCAAAAAAGGCTGGTGGGCCGCTGGTTGAGTATCACTGATCTAAAGTAAAATAAATCTCTAGAAGTTATATTAACTGAATGGTAGATATTGTGCGATGAAAATGGATCTTTTACAATGAACATCTTCGACTAGTAATTTTCGTATTCAAAAGAAAATTCAAAAGTTTAAGCTAAAATATAAACTGACTTGAGATGTATTCAAATTTGTAATTATAATACTGTCGGCTCTCGATAATTCGAAGTTGAAGGGACCAACGAAAAACTTCGAATTATCAAGAGAGGCTCCCAAAACACACGAAGAGAATTTTTTTTTTAAATTTCAAACTATGTAATAAAACAACTATTGTACATATGTATAAAATTATTCTAAAGTATTTTTAAAAAGTACATATTATACAGTCTAAATATTAAACAGAAGTTAAAAGTCCCGTATTAAAAGAATACATTTATGTATTAAAAACAACCATTAAAAGAATACATACTGTACATAATTATTTTTTTTGACAAACAAATCTGTTATCTTTTTTTGTTTTATGGCATTCAATCTAACTTTGTGAATAGATTATTCAAGACTAAATGAAGCTTGTGTGAAAAACGTCCGCATCAACATGGTTTTGAAGGAAAAAAATGCGTAGTTTGTTTAGTGACACTTTAGCTTCAGTCAGAGTTATCGGAGTCAACTTCGATGGTCATCAAAGGGGCTACGTTACAGTGGAGACAATACAACACAAAACATGTAAGCTTCAACCTGTTTGCTGCAGGACTCTACATGATAGTGAGTGTTGGAATTGTCCAAAGTTTTATTAGATGAACTCGAATTATCGCGTGTTGTAGTCTGATAGGCTGGTCTTGGAAATATTGAGTGTACCAAAACGTATTGTTTTAGTACGAAATATCAAGAGTTTTTCTTGGGGCTGAGCATATACTTCGAATTAGCGAGAGGTTCGTATTATCGAAGGTTTGAATTAGCGAGAGTCGACTGTATTATATTTAGAGATAAAGCAATATCCGAATAATTCCGATTTTTTTTATCAGATACTTATTCAAAAAAGCTATAGTTTGAAATTGGATTAAACTGTAATACATTTGAACTTGTGTTTTTCAATCATTTTACGCATCAGTACAAGACATTTGAAAACTAAAAGACATAAACAGGAGTAATGTTTTAAAAGTATATAAATAAAAAAACGTGTATATATGTATATACTTTTTTCTTTCTGAAAAACTAAAAAGTTTGTATCTACCTTCTTTCCTGAAGTTAATAGTCATTTCGGTAAATTTCTTACCTTGCATTAAAAAAAAAAAGAAAATGTTGAATTACAGGTTATGTTTCGGCCAACAACAGACCAGGAAGCTGAATATCCTTTTCTTCCTTTTGCTCCTCAAATTTTGTATGCGAAAGGATATCAGAAGAATGTCAGTTACATTGCTGGAGTCACGCAAAAAGAAGCACTAGCTGAAGTTTCTAGTGAGTAAGAATTTGTTTTTTTTCACTTTGAAATTTAAGTCCTTGCAGTACAAAAGGAACCAAAAATTGCTACACATGTTACTACACACTTACATTAAATTATTTATTATCATTATTACATGAATTGAAAAGTTTTTCTTCATAGAAATCAATTTCTTTAAGTCAGTGCTGCCCGATCTTTTTATCGCCTCTCAATGCTTGATCAATGTCCTCTGAAGTTGATTATTTATATTTTAAAATGTTTTGATTTAATAACTTTAATTTAATAGTATTTAAATATGCCTGCATAATAAAATACAGTTACACTAAGAATGAAAGAAGTGTTGAATGAGGTGCCGCCAAATAATTTTCACTTGTGATTATCGGGAAAATAATAAAACTAATTACTAAGAACACAAAACTCTTTATTTACTACGAAAAAGTTCCTTTTGCACTATATAGTTGTAAATGTTTTTTTTTAATTATACGTGTAATTCAAATTAAAGTAACATTAGTGTGACTTCTGTTGCACATTGTGTGTGTGTGGATGACAAATAACTTATATTAGGATTGTAAGATATTACTTTTGGTAGAATGCATGCTCAATAGGAATCATCTGCCAATCGGTTTTTAAGCAATTAATTATTTCTGATGTGGTTCACTTTTTGACAAGTGGATTTGCGATGTGTTTCGATATGCCGTTTTACAGACGATGTTCTGCATACCACTATTCCAGAACATAAAACACCACCTTTTTTTTGTCGCCTTTACTAATAATGCCATATTTCTAGATTCACCAAATTTGAAATTCTCTGTTACACTTACTATCTTGCCCTTTTTATTTTTTTTCGCTGAACTAGCCCTGTTAAAAAAAATAACACTTAAAAATCATAAATATAATACAAATAAACTTTATAACACAGTTGTGTCAATGAAATCGACTATGATATGCATAGACAAACTTTCCAATTGTAGTCCACGACATAACTAAGGCAAGACGATAACAAACGAGTGTGCTCCCCGCCGCCCCATGACCGATCACTCGCATTTGTTCGTAATACTTCATAGTGAACTTTGTTATTTTGAAATAAAACGCAAACTATTTTGATTGCTGGCGTGCCCAAAATATTGTGTCGCGTTCCATGAATGGCACGCGTGCCAATGGTTTGCCATCCCTGACCTAAAAGAATACACCACCGTAAATAAAATTGAAATAATTTAATGTTCCTTGTGTAGCCTGGAGGTTGGGGACCATTGCTTTAAGTGATGTGGTCTAAAAACAATTCGAATAATACTCTGAGACCAATGACTCATTTGAGAGCTATTGGATATTAACAAATATACTACTGAAAGATACTAAAATGATTTATTTCTCCCAATTAAACCTAATTCTTCTTATTTAATCTCAGAAGGACCTAAACATCGCATGCAAAGCTGTTTCCTTTCATGCATTTATACATCACAATTATTTGGCGTAATCTGAGGTTTCCTTAAGACCGAATCAAATATAAGTTCTTGCTGTATTTTATAATACAGCAAGCTGAGCAATAATGCTCATTATATAACTCCAATTTAAGATATTAAAATAATGAAAAATAAAGCAAAAAGTAGTTTGTGTGTGTGAGAGATGCATTTATTTCGGTAAAAATAAATGCTAAAGAATTTTAAAATCCAATATCACATTCTACATATTTCCTAAAAGAGTATAGCATTATAATTAGCCCGATATTCTGAAAGGTTCTTTAAGAATGAAAATTTTCCGAAAAACTCAAGGAATTAGAATAGTTATCACAGTGGTTCAAAAAATTAGAATAACGTGCAAAAAATTGCAAAACTCGTTTAAACGGGGAAAAAAACAGTTAATATTTAGAGGTATCTCCTTCGAACTAAAATTACCCCACATACATCATAGTATACTGAGTATTAATTTTTTGAAGTTATTTTGCAGATAGTTGCCCTCCTCCCGAACACACAAACGGATATTTCACGCTTTCCACGTGTTCATTTTTGCTCTTTGGAATTATAACCTGAAAGTATTTCTTCGTTAAACTTCACACATTTTACATGAGGCTTAAATCAGAAGAATGAATGTATGTTCTTCACCAAATTAGTGATGATCTTTAATATGTGGAAATGTGCAGAGTCTGGTTGGAAAATAAAGTCATCAACGAATATATTCTATTTCATAAAAAGCGATGCATCAAGAAGGATTTATCCAAAGGAAGGATGATGTATATGAATTGAAAATGAAATGCTAACCATGTCATAGGATTGATGGTCTTATTCTGAAAATACAACTACAAAAGATAAAAGACAATAATATATTGTGTTTTATCTATGGCCTGATGCATACTGTTATCTGATTTAGCATTGACTCTTAGACATGGTAGAGGTCCTTCTATGGGATTGTGTGCCATACACGTTCAAATTGCCGAGTTAGACTGGCACGATCCAGGTATCGTCAAAGTCACCTGTTCATTAGAGTGCAAACTGGTTTTAATGGGGGGGGAGATCTGACCGAAAAGTGGTGGAGATAGGCAGTAGGAAGGCGTGCTATGTATGACTGAGCAGAATCCTATTGAAATATAAGTAGGGAGATCCGTTAAAGGAAGGAAAACATTGAGGGGTATGGAATATCGTCGACATAACACCATGCTGTGAGGGCATCGCGGATGACACCCAAAGAGGTCCGTCCATCAAATGAAATGGCACATCATACTATAACTCCTAGACACCGAGTTGTGTGGTGTATGATAGATATATATCCCACAGCTATCCTAGACGTCTCCCGACATGTCTTCGCTGGATAATGCGGCTCAATTCGAAGCGGGTCTCAGCAATTCTACTTGATTCCTTGAAATTCCGTGCATGCGATGCTACTTCTTCAGAATTGTATAGCGGTATATTACTGAGGGGGGCAATCGGTGCAATGGCCTCCATGACTTCAGATCCTTTCATAGAGTCGCCTGTCAATGGCCACTGCAGTTACTGATGTCGTTGATAAAGACGCGTTAGGGGCTGTGAGCGCTAATCGGATAATCACTCTGTTATCGCCCTCGACCGCTACCTTTTTGAATTTCTGTACGGCCATAGATCACCCATTCCTGTTAACATCGTCAAACGATTGCATTGCTCTGATTCAAATGCAAGCGATCCTGTGGTTCGATCTTCCTGATCCTTTTTGAAAAATTACCTGTCCTCTCTCAAATGGAGATATTTGCTCAAACAGTCTGTGAAACAATGTGCGAAGCATGGTTATTGATCACGGGGGTCGATGGAACTACATTCAACTGGATGTTATACCATAGGATCAGTATATATGCCGTTTTATACATTATTTGAATGTTCCACCTGTAATGGGAATAGAGCTACAGCTAGTTAGTTACTGGCCGCCAAAAGTTATTCATTTGCATATTCTGTCGTAAAATATGTGCAAACAAAATTTCATTCCATTTGGATTACTCATTCTTGGTGAGTAGCTTTTTGTTATAGAGCAGGGTTCGGCAACCGACAGCACACATGCCACATGTGGCACGTGGTAAAATTCTCAGTGGCACTCTGCACTACTCTACAAATTTATTTGTCAATCTTTAAATGGATTGAAATTGATAAATTTGTAATGGACCTTATTTGACAAGCATCTTCAGAATAATGGGCATTTTGCGATATGAAAGTAGAGCGGGGCAAGCCCTAGGTTCACATTAAAATTTTTATTATTATTTTTTTTATTTAACCGTAATGAAAGGAAATACATATATTTTAATAAGTATGTTTAAAAATATATAATATATGTACAGTTTAATTTTTTAAAATTTTTGCTGAAGAAATAGTTATGTTTTATGCTGTTTATTTTTATGTTAAGAAATATCTTTAAATAATGCAAAATTAATCTATAATGCGCGAGAAAATGTCCTACTGTGTGACACGTTATAGAGGAATCGTAAGAATTCTTCGGAATTTACTTTTCCTTCCAAAATACGGATTTTTTGAGCCACACACACATGCATTATGATGATTCAATGAACGCTTCAAGCACTCTGTTTTGCAACTATCCCTTTCTTGTTTCGCGGATACCCTGATGATGAGGGAAACACAAAACATCGATTTATTGCTAAAAAGTAAGTTGTTTCAATCCTGATATCAATGCAATCTTGTATTTGCACCATCACTTTTTGCTTGTAAGTAAAATGAATAACTTTATCTTGGACACATTTGACTGAAAATCAAGTTCATGGAATAGATATTGAGGCATCTACTCCTTGTTCTCGTCCCTTCTAATTATGAAGCTCACGATACGTTTCAGCATTCTGTCTTATCTTAGAGTGGTGATTCTATTATGACCACTATTTGTACGATTATTTTTAAAATTTTGATCTTTAGAATAATCTTTTTAAATTTTACTCATGGTTCCTTGAGAAGAATTCTTTTTTTTTTGTCTGCAATTAATTGTAAAGGGTGTTTTTTTTAGAGGTATAGAACTTTAAATTGCAATAAAACAATGATGTATTATTCGATTGACATGAATTTTTTTTATTCGAAAGATAAACTTGTGGCATTACATTTTAAATATGATTTCTGACATAGGACTGCCACGGCTGGCTCGGATGTAGTCCAATCTGGACGTCCAATTTTCGATGACTTTTTCCAACATTTGTGGCCGTATATCGGCAATAACACGGCGAATGCTGTCTTCCAAATGGTCAAGTGTTTGTGGCTTATCCGCATAGACCAATGATTTTACATAGCCCCACAGAAAATAGTCTAGCGGTGTTAAATCACAAGATCTTGGAGGCCAATTCACAGGTCCAAAACGTGAAATGAGGCGGTCACCAAACGTGTCTTTCAATAAATCGATTGTGGTACGAGCTGTGTGACATGTTGCGCCGTCTTGTTGGAACCACAGCTCCTGGACATCATGATTGTTCAATTCAGGAATGAAAAAGTTAGTAATCATGGCTCTATACCGATCGCCATTGACTGTAACGTTGTGCCTTCATCGTTTTTGAAGAAGTACGGACCAATGATTCCACCAGCCCATAAAGCGCACCAAACAGTCAGTTTTTCTGGATGTAACGGTGTTTCGACATACACTTGTGGATTAGCTTCACTCCAAATGCGGCAGTTTTGTTTGTTGACGTAGCCATTCAACCAGAAGTGCGCTTCATCGCTAAACAAAATTCGCTTATGAAAATCGACCATTATTTTCGAAATAAAATTGCACAATTTGAAGGCGTTGTTCAGGCGTGAGTCTATTCATGATGAATTGCCAAACCAAACTGAGAATAAATCACTTGACAGCTGTTAAATCGGTCGCCATCTTGGAAAGTAATACCAACTTAAACTTCTCTATCTGGAAAAAAAGTACTCTGTAGATTAAGTTTCTAATTGGATAGTGTCCCAATTACAGTCTTTGTGGAGTCTCGTGCGGCCAATTTTTAACTCTCAGCTAACTAAAGCTGACTTTCAAACAAGATTTTATAAGCACACTGGCTCTGCAGAGGAGTTATTTAAGTAAATTTTTTCTTCAACGCTGAAGAGTTACAAGACTTTACAAATATTCTCATATTTGTCTTTGGGAATATTTCAAGTTTTTTGAATAGCTTAAATATTTTTTGTAAGACCTTTATTGATTCTGAATAATACAAGTACATAATACTTCACGTTATTATTAACATTTAATAATTTTTCTCCCTTCCTATTGTCTTTTTTTACAAATATCCTGCATTTTATTAGAATACCTTTTTGTGGTTATTCTGAATTAAGAGTCCAATTAGGATCGTGAGCCGCATTAACACGGAACAAATGTTCTTACAGCCTACATTGGAATGAATACCAAACTTTTTTTTTTCTTCCATTGCTCGATTTAAATAAATATCCAGACATAACTGCTTCAAAAATATTTTTTGTTCGAACATATCCGTGTCATTTGTTTCAATGTCTCTTTTCACATTTTTTTCTTAATACCAGTCCTTATAGCTCCTATAAAAAAAATTGAACTCAGTCGTTGATGTAAATATAATGTATTAAAGTTTGAACTTACTTACAGATTTATTAAAAAATAAAATTAATATTTAGTAATCATGTTACTTTTATAAATGCCTTTTTAATTTCCCCCTTTTCTTCTTAAAGACAAATTTCCAGAAGCGGTTGAAACCCAGCATTTGGATAAAATAATTCAACATCTTTTAGATCCTTATCTCCAAGATGCACCTACTTTTCCTCTCATTATAAAAGCAGCAAAATATCATTACCTTAGAGGGGTTCCTGTTCCAACATTTGAATCTATTAAACCTGAAATGGTGGAAGTAAGTTAACGAGTCTTCGTGGGACAAGCTTTTATTCCATTTTTATTTGTTTATTGTCTCATTATACATATATATATTCCAACAAATAGTTTCCATGTAAAATTTATGCCAAAATATAGGTAGTTGAATTAAAAAAAAAACTTTTGCAAATGAGAATACGTGCATTGAGAAATTTAACGTAAAATTCTTAGATAGAAAGACATTTTTTTTAATGAAGAATAATAATTATTTCTAAAAAACTAGAAAAATAAATACTTTAAGAGGTTTCTTAGCAAATGAATTTTTACAATGTATGTAAATGTATTTATTACTCTTTCTAATAATGAAAAGGTAAGTAAATTTTTTACAGAAAATGATACCCATAAGGACTGTAGGATGGAACGCGAATAGGAAATACTTTCAACTTTATGTGATAGATCAGTAGCTTTGCACACAATAGGCACAAATAAACATTTTTGTTCCAAGAAATTATATCCTGTGAGGATATAATCATTATATATTGGAAAAATATCAGAGGTTATAGAACTTAAACGCGGGTTTAAAATATCCCTGTTTACATTAAAAAGTTTTTAATTAAGTAAAAGTGTTTTTAAGCAATTCATTTTTGGTTGTAAATTCTGTAAAAACCCGTGGAAACACAAGTGGTATGCTTAGCCGCATTATTAGTACTATCAAATTGATCCATTTTTATTGATCTCTAAAGGATGCAATACAAATTTTTTGCATTTATCTTTTGGAAATTCTATAAGCAACTGCACAAAAAATGTTCATAGTTAGAAGTTACACACCTTTTATTCAACAGCTAAAAATACTATTAGTGAATTATTACACACCAATTAATTGGAAATACTGACTTATAGATAGTTGAACAACTTTTTGTTTCCTGACTAAAAAAAAATTTTTTTTCGACTTTATGCAGAAAAGAGAATACTTCTACTTTTGCATTCTACGGCATGGGGGCATGCTTTCATAGTATCCAAACATGTTTAACATTAGAAAATGTAGCAGTTTTGATAGGAGTTTCATAATCAATTTCTGAATTAGAATCGCTATATATATTCATTTCTCTGACAAACTAATAATTTCCCCAACTTGAGTTGTACAAGTAGGCAGTCCTTGATCAAATGTATCTTAAAATATCTCTCGCGTTTTGGGTTGTGATGAGATAAAAAAGAAATTTGTTGTCTTACTCTAGACTCATACCAAATGTTACACTCATGACTTATTTGCACGTGTAAAGTTTAATAATGTGGTCTTCACCATTTCCCTTTAGAATTCGCGGTCTACAAGAGAAGACTTTTTCTGTTACGTACAGAAAAGGATGTCTTTTGAAAAATAATAATAATAAAATTCCACAACTGCTGAAACAATTCGTTGATCCGACTGTATATATAAAGTCGAGGCGATTGGTAAGGCTTTCTTTAAGGATGATCATTATGAATTATTGATAGTGTTATAGTTGCATTGATGAGGCAGTCTTTTGTTGACAGATACTCCCAATTTATTATACATTTAGTCACATACATATAAACATGTAGACGATACTTACTTAAGGTAAAGATATATATAGAATACACATAATACAAATACAACTAGCGCGTTAAAACATGACGAAGACAAGAAACGAGCTATGTGGGGTAGATTTTCGAGAGTCGACAACTGGAAGCTCAAAACTCATATGAGTTCCGTGGTCGGAGCTTGTGATTGATGAAAAGGTATCATACGAGAATGTCTTATGTAAGTTTACTTTAAATAAGCTGAGGTTTTAATTTTTAAGAGGTACGGTTACGATTATCCCGTCAGATGGGCAGGCAATAATTAATTATTTACGTGAGAGCTTTGAAGGGTAAGTAAGGACTATCACAAATTAAAATGTTGTTTAAGATGAAATAAAAGGGAATTATTACATATTTTTATATAAAATGCTATTTGTAAAAAATGCAACACCATGACGGAGTCATCAGAATTAAACGAAATGTCATATACAAACGACTTGTATTGGTAAAGAGTGTTTTTTTTCCAGGTATAGAAGTTTAAGTTGGCATTACTTTCCAAGATGGCGACCGATTTAACAGCTGTCAAGTGATTTATACTCAGTTTGGTTTGGCAATTCATCAAAACGATCATCAAGCAAGGCGTAGATTCGTCGAATGGGCCCAAAACGAGATTGCCGTTGTTCCCGATTTTCATAAGCAAATTTTGTTTAGCGATGAAGCGCAATTCTGGTTGAATGGCTACGTCAACAAACAAAACTGCCGCATTTGGAGTGAAGCTAATCCACAAGTGTATGTCGAAACACCGTTACATCCAGAAAAACTGACTGTTTGGTGCGCTTTATGGGCTGGTGGAATCATTGGTCCGTACTTCTTCAAAATCGATGAAGGCCACAACGTTACAGACAATGGTGATCGGTATAGAGCCAAGATTACTAACTTTTTCATTCCTGAATTGAACAATCATGATGTCCAGGAGCTGTGGTTCCAACAACACGGCGCAACATGTCACACAGCTCGTGCCACAATCGATTTATTGAAAGACACATTTGGTGACCGCCTAATTTCACGTTTTGGACCTGTGAATTGGCCTCCAAGATCTTGTGATTTAACACCTCTAGACTATTTTCTGTGGGGCTATGTAAAGTCATTGGTCTATGCGGATAAGCCACAAACACTTGACCATTTGGAAGACAGCATTCGCCGTGTTATTGCCGATATACGGCCACAAATGTTGGAAAAAGTCATCGAAAATTGGACGTCCAGATTGGACTACATCCGAGCCAGCCGTGGCAGTCCTATGCTAGGAATCATATTTAAAATGTAATGCCACAAGATTATCTTTCGAATAAAAAAAAATTCATGTCAGTCGAATAATACATCATTGTTTTATTGCAATTTAAAGTTCTATACCTCTAAAAAAAACACCCTCTTTACAAATCCTTATATTATAAACGTGAAAGTTTGTGAGGATGTTTGGGCGTCTTTTACGCAAAAACAACTGAATAGATTTTAATGAAACTTTACAATAATATCGCTTATAAATCAGAATAACACATAGGCTATAATTTATAAAGATATAAAGATATTGTGTGAAGTGTCCAAATTATAACGATAATTGTCAAGTAAGTAGGAAAAAATTCTGCCATCTGCAAGCTTTTCTGGCGTGCCACGTCAGCATATATCTTTTATGTATGAAGCAAAATGTTCCCCTCTGTTTTGTTTACGCCAGGCACCACTGCGTGCTCGATTCTAATTTTTTGCTTTGTAATCACTATTTTTTTTTATTTCAGAATAAAACTTACTTTTATCGCTTCTGGTATTTAAAGTAGATAAGTTAAGTCTTTCACACTATACTACATCATTTGGACAAATTTGCAGCTTTGTTTGTGGTTAGTAGTTAATTATAATGCTATAGTTTTAATTGAATAGGCAGGTATTGCATTTTTTAAGTATAAAAATAATAACTGCCGAACTGTATTTTTTGGAAGTGTAAAAAAAAAAGCACCTACTAAGAATTATGCCGCGAAAGCGTAAGTCTTATCTTTCCCAACGCCCTAATTCAGCTTGAGCTAAGAAAGTAGCTAGATTTAACGAAACGTTTGTAACTCTGTCTGTCTGTTACGCCTTCACGACTAAACCGTAGAACCAATTTTGATGAATTTTGGTATAAATATAGATAGAGAGGACCTTGGAGAAGAAAATAAAAGCTACACGAAGGACTAATCCTGTGCAGACGAAGTCGCGGGCACCAGTTATATAATATATACACATATCTATGTAAATAAACTGTGTACTCTAATAAACTTAATTTTGTTAAATATATGTGTGGGGTTTTTAGTATTCTTTAACATGAAATTCTTTTAGCACGAAAGAAAAATTCATACCCTCTCAGTTTTGTGTTAAACAATTTTCACTGCATGTAAATTTTCTATAAACTATTTTAATGATCCGAACTTTAAGATTCCTTAATGCTATTTGTTTATCTAAAAAGTAAAAATGGATGTTTGTATGTATGACCTCGCTTCACTCCAACACTGTTCAACCGATCACTTTGAAAAAATGGCATGTATATGTATTTTTTACGGATAAGAGTTTTATACTATCTTCTTCGTTGCAGCTCCCCACCAGGTGGTGCTACAGCATATCGACTTCTGCACAGTTCAATCAATTGCCAAGTGTAGCCAACTTCACTCTATCGCCAACATTTCGCTATGTTTCCATTGAATCGCCGTTATAATTTAAGGAACGGAGTTGCTTGCGAATATTACAATTTTAACAGAATAACAACCGAAAGTAATAATAACGTATTACACTTCAAGATATAAATTATTTACACTATTTTAAGCGTTCATTACACAAAATTTGTAACAATGTTTTGCTTTTGCTGGGCAGAGATCAGCTTAGGAAGGTGTTTTCAAAAATCGACCCACAAGAGAGTTAAGGGGCGTTATAAATAAAAAAAAAAATCATTTTTATCAGCTATCAGATCTACAGACTTAAAATTTAACAAACATGTGGTTTTTTTTCGTTTAATATGCATTTCGCGTAAAATTAACTCATTAAAAACTTCTTTATCCTTCAATCTGTATTGTTTAATTCTTCAATTCACCCGTGCGAAGAACGGGTATACCAGCTAGTAAATGAATAAATTTTCAAAGCAAAAAACAATATTAAGTGTCCGAAATTAGTATTTGGTGTAGCCCCCGTGCTGCTTTTCGACGTGGATGGAGTCAAACAGAATTGTGGAAGAGAATTCCATTTTGTTGGTATGCGCACCCCCATGAAGCTATAGGACGCGAATTACGAGCGAGACACCGACCAACCAAATCCAACACATTAACACATGTTCAATAGGCGACATATCCGGCGAATAAGCAGGCCAAGGAAGTCGTTGCATGTGTTGGACTGAAAAGAAGTCTCGGACGTTTCTCGTAACATGTGGGGTGTGCATTATCGTGTTGAAAGATAACTCCAAGGATGCCTTTAAGCAGGGGTGGCCAAAATTTTTGGAAAGAGTGCCACTATTTGAGAAACAATAATTATGCCACTTCCAACTTTTCCAACAAACAAATGTGTAAAAGTGAAAAAATATTACTTATAAGATTATTATGGAATTTTCACGCAAATTACACATTTTTTAATACAAGTCCATGTAGTCAAAATTTAAAAATAGTGTAATAAATAAGATGAACGTGTACAAACTTAGGTTTTTTAGTTAATGAACTTTTTAAAAGTTCAATCAATTAGGTTAGGAATAAAATAAAAATGAGTAACTTGAATCATTTAATTCAAAGTAATCATTAAACGCTCAGTATTTACTTAATGTGACTTTTGAATTACTACTTTTTTACCAAGTCATCTACACTGCTGGCCACCGTAAATGCAACACCCTGAAGGAAGCATGCAAATAACATGAAATTTACAACATGCATTAGCGGATGAGAGATATGCAGACACACATCACGCGCGCCTGTGACGCCACCTCAAAGCGCTATTTGAGGCTTGGAGATTTCGACGATTTCAAGTTCGACAATTGTGTTTTTCTTGTGGTTTTTTCAAAAAACGATTAGGTATGTCTCGTAGAAAACAGCGATCAGCTTTTGATCAAGTATTCGAGTTCGACAGAGGAAGGATAGTGGCCTACCGAGATTGTGGATTATCTTTCAGGAAAATCGGTAGTCGTGTTGGACGAAACCAAACAACTGTAATGCGGATATGTGGCCGTTGGATGCAGGAGGGTATAACGGACCGACGCGGTCGATCGCATCCACCTCAGTGCACCACTTCACGTGAGGACAGGCAAATCGGGCGCATGGCAGTGACGGATCGCTCAGTCACATCACAAATCGTAGCACAGCACATTGAGTCTGTAACGCATCATTCAGTGTCTGCGCGTACCATTCGACGCCGTTTACAGCAGAGTGGTCTGTCCGCAAGACGTCCATTGCTTGGCCTACCCTTGACGCAGAACCACAGACGTCGCCGCCACCAATGGTGCGATGAAAGAAGGATGTGGGCGGAAGAATGGAATGAAGTTGTTTTTACTGACGAGTCACGCATCTGTCTGCAAGACCACGATGGTCGGATTCGAGTCAGAAGACACCGTGGAGAAAGGATGCTGAACAGTTGCACCGCCACACTGGTCCTGCACCGGGTATTATGGTATGGGGCGGTATTGGATATCACTCTCGCACTCCTCTAGTACTCATTGCCGGTACTTTAAACATCCAGCGCTACAGCTCCGAGGTGTTAGAGCCACAGTTGTCCTTCCTTATCTTCAGGGCTTGACCACAGCCATATTTCAACAGGATAATGCGCGACCATATATGGCACGCATTGTCCAAAGGTTCTTCGTCAATCACCAGATTGAATTGCTTCCCTGGCCGGCTCGCTCTCCGGATCTTTCACCGATAGAAACCATGTGGTCCATGGTTGCTCAACGATTGACCCAGATTACACCCCCAGCTGCTACACCAGATCAACTTTGGCAATGTGTGAAATCTGCTTGGTCTGCTGTACCCCAAGAACACATCCAAAGTCTCTTTGAATCAATGCCGAGGCGTGTGGCAGCGGTGATATCCAACAATGGCGGCTACTCTGGCTACTGATTCTGGCAGGAACCACACTTCACAGAAGTCTATAAATTTAATCATTTGACACTTGGTCAACATGTTATCTACAGAATAAATTTTGTTTTGCAATCTCTTGTCTTTCTTGGTGTTGCATTTACGGTGGCCAGCAGTGTATAGTAGGATTAACGCTTACAGATGCCTACAAAATTAGTTTATAATCGGTGCACATCAGCTAGTTTAGAGTGATATTTATTTTATTATGCTGATAGCAGAAAACATTTATTCATAAACATATTTTAATCCAAACTGTGAGTTTTTTTTTCAGACGCAGCCCCACTGAGATATCCTCAATAAAATTGTAAAAAATGGTTATTTATTATCTTTTCAAAATTTTAAAAATTTTTCATTAAGTCTTCGAGTGCCACTGTTACAACTCTCCTGTGTCATACTGTGGCATGCGTGACGCGGGTTGGTCACCTCTGCCTTAAAGGAAAGGAATAACTTCGGGGACCAGCACTTCAAGGACCTATCTGTTTCTATTCAGATTACCCTCAATTCGTAACAGCTGAGTTTGTCCATGATACAAAATCACACCCCAGACCGTAACTCCGGGTTTTCGGCCACAATGACGTTCGATAATGCACTCTGGAAGGTAGCGTTCATTGGCATATCGTCTAACACTAATGTGGCCAACATGGTTCAAATTAAAGAGGGATTCATCAGAAAAGACAACTTGTTGCTAATCAGCCCGCCAGGCTGTGTGTTCATAAGCCCATTGCAGACGTCAATGGTTTGCCGTAAGAGGGATCCTGTATAAATGAATCCTTACATGCAGTCCACGGTGTAGCAGACGTCGACGAAGCCGACATTAATACACCTATAACAGTAGACCAACATGCTGCCAACTGCCTAGAGGAAGCTGTACCGTCATTCACTGCCATGAGAACCAAGTGTCTACCTTCGCACGCTGACGTCACCTACCGTCGTCCACTCCCAGTTTTTCCGAGTTGTCCGGTGCTTGTCGGTCTACAGCTTCCCAACTCGCATCATTGTGAAACTGTTCCGCTGTACACGAGCTGCTATTGCGTGACAGGAAAATCCTCCTTCACAAAGATCGATGATTCTCCTCCTTTCAAACTTCATGAGTTGTTCAAATTTCACTTTATTTCGTCGTGGAGGCTTACTTAGGTCTCCCTAAATGTTCATCACTAACAAATAACCATGCACGATTTTCAACGTCCCGCTACAACCCTCTATTTATACGCTTTCAGCATCAGTTCAGACTACGCATGGGTGACGGCTCTGAAACTCTACTACTTTGCATAACATCTTATAATCGACATTTGCTGCGAATTTCAATTTATTCGGATGATTCCTTCACGGTGTTGCATTTTTTACACACACACACACACACACAAACAGCAGTTTTTATAAATAAGAACTATTTTTATTTTTACTCTACATATAGAATACTTTATACTAATATACTTTCTATTTATTAAATTTTCCGTACTTCTGATCAGGTTTTTCTAAAATGTAATTTCTAGTTTCTTTCCGAGGGAATCTGATTCATAGGAATTGAGCTGTTTAGTTAAATTTTCATTTCTTTCGCGGCATTGAATTTCAACTTTTAAAAAATCAGAAATCGTGTTTTCGTTTTCCCATATGATTTACTTCTTAAGATTAATCTGTAGGGATTGATTTTAATAATATCGGATGGCGTAAAGAACTGTAGGTGTTCGTGTTCACTTCATTTCACATTCGGAATACACATTCATTCATCCATTTCACATTCGGAATCATTTCACATATGAATTTCACATTCGGAATACATCGATCAAAAATTGAAACCGTCGTATGATTTTTACTCCGGATTTATATTGAAAAATTATATTGATTATCTGCCAGATTGTTCTTTAATTGTCTTTGGATAGATTTTGTAAATGTCTGTGTTTATAAACCTCTTATGCACTGGCGGAGCTAGTACTGAGTGGGCCCTGTATCAAAAACTTTTGGGGCCCCTTTTGGGCTTCCTCAATACTTTACGATTTTTTGCTTGCACATGTTGGGGCCCCTGTAGATTGAGGACCCCGTATCACGCCTCTGCTCTTATAACTACTTAGGCTTCGTGAGTTAAGTACAATTTTAAATGATTTAATTTTTCGACTCCACTTAGATTTGCATTATTATGAATAGATGTTTAAAAAAAACTGAGAAAATAAATCATTAAGCTTAAAAATATTTCCATCAAACTGGAGTATTTGTAATAGGGGGAGTTTTAGACTACAATGTTAATCACTTGTAACACTTGCATAAAATACGATTCTTGCTTCAGTTTCTTTTTTTTTGTTGAGAACTTCATTGGGTGCAGTTTACATATTATTCTAGCATCATGATGTTCCTGTGTTGTTTTTTATTTCCCTTTCCAGATCGTCCGCTTTGTTATCTCTTTATCTAAATGTTCAAGTTGTTTTCCTTTATCTATCATTTTAGCATGAAGTTATTTAATTAGATCAGTAGATACGTTTTCTCATTTTTTTATTTGATTTTTTATCATGTTAATAGTTTCTGTTGCTGTTCTTTGACGGGTACTCAAAGTCATATTTGAGAGCTTCTATATCCGTTTCGTATTATGAAAGAAGTTTTGATTTCAAATATACAGTATATACAGCTGTAAGGATCTCGTTCCCGCGCCTAGAGATATGGGAGAAAAGGAAGGAAGACTAGCCATGTTCAATATTTTACTTAGTTTAGGTAACGGTTATACATTTACGTGGAACCTTAGAGAAAACTCTATTATCCACTCATCAGAATAAATTTAACAGAGAACAATTTGATGAAGTACATAAAAATTAGAAAGCAGTCCACATTAAATGCAGCGCAACAACGCTGGTGGAGGGGTGGGTAGGAAACCACTCTCCCAGTTGATTTAGTTTCTGTTTCGCTTTCATAGGAAAACGAAGAGAAAAGGACGTCACATCTCCATGACAGCAAAGCCCGTCTTTCAACCGTCTGCCGCATCTCGACGGAACGAGGAGAGAAAAGGGTTTCTTTAATAACAAGGATTAAGAGAATAATATTTTTAAGTCCGTTACACGATACCTCTAAGATAACTGCGTGCGGTTATTGAAAGGAAGTTTTAAGTAACCACTTGGAAGAAAGTAAGAACAGGTAGAGGAGTTTAAAATAAGATCATGAGGGGTGAAGTTGCCATACTAAACGTGATCAAAAACTTACATGGTGCAGGGGGGATAATTAGAGTGAGTGAAGTCTTGCAAAAGAAAACTACTATAACAATAAAGCTCATAATTTTTTTTAAATTCGTATCAAGACATTCTCATCCTTTTCAGGGCTGGGAAGTGTTGATACAGTGATTAAGAACTGCTCTAGTCTCTTAGAAAAGCTAGGAATAGAGTTGTCGTAAGCCGGGATTTCCGGATAGATTCATTGAAATCTGTGGTAACCGGTTGAAGAAATTTTCTGATTGTTTTTGATGAAATCAAGAAGCGGCGAAACATTAAGATCTTTATGCAAGACTTCGTTCCTGACAAACCAAGGTGCGTTTGCTGCTCTACGCAGTTGAATGTTTTGAAAAGTGTGCAATCTTCTCAGGTGAGTAACTGCCGCCGCTGCTCAGATGGGAGAAGCATACAGCATGATAGGGCGAAGAATGGCTTTGTATAATAGAACCTTTTGCCTTAATGCGAGTTTGCTCTTGGGAGAAATCAAGCGATTTAGAGTGCATCTTATTCCAGCCGCCTTTTGGTGGGCGGAACGGATGTGTTTAGCAAAGCTTAATTTAGTGTCGAGTATTAACCCTAGGTACTTATATTCAGTAACCCAGGGGACAGGCTGATTAAAAATGTTGACATGCGGGAGGTTTCCGATGCACCGCTGTCTCATAAAGAGGAGGCATGCATTTTTAAATGCATTAACCTTTATTTTCCAGTCGTTAAGCCAGGTTTCGAGTCAAATGACATAATTTTGTAGCCGCTCAATGATATTGCAGTTATAAATGTTTTGGGTAAAAATGGCAGTGTCGTCCGCGTACATCGCTAAGTGGACTCCGACAGCCTTGGGAATGTCGTTGATGTATAGATTAAAGAGCTTGGGCCCTAATAAAGATCCTTATGGTACCACGCTGAGAATTGGACGTGGGGTGGAGAGACTGTTTTCAACTCTTACCCTAAATTCACGGGGGTTTAGGTAGGAGTGTATAATTTTGATGAGTTGGTCCGAAAACCCAGGTCACATCATCTTGGATAGCAAGCCATCATGCCAAAGGCTTTGGCTATGTCCACAAAAAGCATACACGTGGCACGTGGCCTGGTTATTTTGAAAGCCGTGATGAACCAGCTCAGTAACTCTTAGTAACTGGGTTACTGTGGAGCACTGTGTAACAAAGCCATGCTGTTCAGGAATAATAATATTCCTGGCTATGTAGTGCTGATTAAGGCGATTCAAAAGAACAAATTCGTACGCTTTGCTCAAGCTACTGAGTAGCGAGATTGGACGGTAATTTTGAGGTTGAGTATCATGAGAATTGGGTTTAAGTATGGGGACCACCACGGCAGTCTTCCAATTCTTAGGGAAATAACAGTTTTCCATTATTAGATTGAACAGCATGACAATAAAAAGAACAAATTTGAGGGGGAGATTTTTAAGGATGCGATTTGTAATTAAATCCAATCTAGGAGATTTATTGATCTTAAGCTTTTTAATATACTCCTGTACTTCCCCTGGTGTTGTTTTTTCCAGGTCGAGACAGGTAGGAGCGTCCATGAATCTTTTAATTTTCCTTTGTGCTCGAGCTGTAAAACGGTCGTTTTCAGCTTTAGTGTTGGGTTCGAACTGCTTTTGAAGGCTGTCAGCAATCACTTCCGCCTTCTCCAGAGGGTGATTTGCTACACTGCCAAGTGCGCCCTTTAGGGGGGGGGAATGTTTTGAGGTGGTTTTTTGAATAGGGAGATTTTCCTCCAAAGAGTGCCTGTCTCCGGCGTAAGTACCGCTATGTGAGATTTCCAACGAGATTGGAAAAAATGTCTGTCTTTTGTAACCTCACGACTGAGTGTTCGGAACTCAGATTTCACTGCAGGATCTCTGGTACGTTGCCAAAATTTCCGAATACGATTTCTGTGGCGAATTTTAGCTTTAATTTCGGAGGGGAGTTTTAATGAGGGTTGTTTAAATTTAGGTTTTGAAGCTTCTATGAGAGCTTCAGAGATATTTTCTCCAAGCCGTCTAAT
Organism: Trichonephila clavipes; assembly: GCA_019973935.1. Classification (NCBI taxonomy): domain Eukaryota; kingdom Metazoa; phylum Arthropoda; class Arachnida; order Araneae; family Nephilidae; genus Trichonephila; species Trichonephila clavipes. The sequence goes on from BMAU01020984.1 coordinate 59,067, forward strand.
TGCAATTTCGAGGTCGTCATTGCTGGAGGAAGGAGGGATGGGGAGTGGTTTGTTATTTAAAAGAAATTTGAAGTTCTCCCAATTGGTGGAGAGTTGATCCGGAATTTTGATTAGAGCAGAGCCAGTATATAGAGTAAGAATGACCGGTAGATGATCTGATTCAAAATCATCTATAACTCTAATATCATGATTGAAGGGGATATTTTTAAGAACTGCTAGATCAATAATATAATCTCTTGCACCCGGTCTAGAGCTAGCGTTGATATATGTAGAAGTGTGCGGTGCTACAATCCTCACATTCGATTTATTATTAACAATTTTGCGGAGAGCATAGCCAAATGCATTTGGTTTTTTACTTAGTTTATTTGCAACACAAGTTTTATCAATCAATCACCCAATTTAAGCAATATGAAAACAATTAACGGGGTAAGCGCGAGGTATGAGAAGACTTTAATAACCAGTAACACTTATTTCAATGCAAGTACCTCCTCAGGGGGTTCACTTTCTTTAGGTGAGTACGGGTGTCACAATCCCGAGATAACCTATAGTGATCTTTTCCTTTTTTCCAAAGGGGGTTTACTGTCTTTAGTAAAACACGGGCTTCACGAACTCAGGGTACCCTAGTGATCTTTCTCTATTTTCGACCCTCCTTCTTGTCATACACTTTGTTCTTTTTCTCTTTTCCCGTCGAGACCACATATATATATTTCAAACGAGTGTTTGACCCTTGCACCATTAAACCTTAAAATCACTCAATCACTCACTCAATGCAAGTATACTGCCTTCCTAGCTATCTAATTTTTATTCAATCTCCAGTGACAAATCGTCATCTTAATTATTACATTTATCAAATACTAAATATCTGCGTTACACTAAATTTAATTAATCACTGCTTCGCTGACAGCATACCCTATATATATATATATAAACTCGAAAGCCTAGACTTTATAGAGTAGACTTAATTTACATGTTCACGTTCTATTCTTCAGAGGAAGCGTTCTAATAAAATAGTTTTTAAGGACCAAAGATACCTCAAGAGGATTTGTTAGTGAGAAGGTCGCGGATAGAGCCGTCGCACAGTTCGCACTGAAATCAAAAGGTCTAGTTCCCATTTTTCTGGAACCAAATTCTCAATCTCGAATAATTATTCATTTAAATGGACAAATAAATAAAGGTTTTATTTGTCAGAAAGGGTCAAGAAATTGACGAAATTAATTCATGGATAAACACAACTGAACTTTGATAAGACATCACAAAAGAAGACGAACATTCCAACACTGAACGAGAACAGTCAAACAAAAAGTAGAAAATCAAAGCGACTGTAGGCAACACCGTTACACTGAAAGTTTCAATAGATTTATGGAGTTTAACAGTTTTATATGTGGAAAATTCTCTTACGCTATTTGATTATAAAATGCTCCCAAAAGACTGAAATATTCATAAATTAAAAAAGACTTGAAATTATTATGAAGCATGACGCTTTGAAATATTAAGAAGCATTGTGAAGTCTCAATGTTTCATACAGCACTGATATTCCGTCTTTTTTTTTTTTTTTTACTAAACTTTTTTATCAAAATAATCCATTACTTTTTTAATTAAGATTTCATGCCCATTTCGTAGATTTATTTATTTTTTTTGGGCTATTTTTGTTACATTTCAGATGATGTCGGACTTTTTATATAACAGCCCTCTACAGACATCTTTAAAATTGCACAGTATGAAGACACCCAATACTTACATGTACGTTTTAAATTACAAAGATGAAGATAGTGATCTGATTCATATACTTAGTTTCGAAGACAGGAGTAAATACTTAGGTAAGGAATGATTTTGGTTTCCTCACAATGCAATATACACTCAAAAACATTGAAAATAGCGACCCAAGAAGGAAGCTAAGTACAATCGCGAAACTTTGCAAATAAGTACAGCGTAATGTGATATGCAAATGATCCAAGTTTTGTGCAAATACGCATGCTCATACACGCCCAGGTGGCGCTACAATCAGGAAGAGGGTGCAATATAAGCCAGCGCAAATTCGAAGATTCATAAACGTGACGATTACCCGCCGATTGTAGGAAGACTTTGGTTAGTGAAACATGCCAGGTTAACGTGCTAGAAGACATTTCTCACAGTTAAGCGAGTTTGAGAGAGGCCTGATCATCGGGATGAAAACTGCAGGCTGGTCGACGCGCCGTGTTGCTGGACAGGTGGATCGTTCGGAGTGTGCCGTTAGAAATTGTTGGGAGCATTGGACACGAGAAGATACCCACGCGCGAAAAACCGGGTCTGGAGCGACCAGGAAGATCACAAGGAGAGAGGATCAAAGGATCGTGCGGCAAGCACTTGTGGACCCCACAGTGACTCGTTCAACGATACGAGCAGACGTAGGCGTAGCAATTGTTCCACAAACAATTTCCAGACACCTTGCAGAAGCAAATCTTAAATCCAAGCACCCTTTCCGTGCACTCCTTTTAACACCGGCAACTGCGTCTACAATGGTGCCAAGCCAGATCAATGTGGAATGTCATAGATTGGCAAAAGGTTGTGTTTAGTGATGAATCCCGGTTTGTTTTGGGGACAAATGATAACCATGTACGTGTGTGGAGGCACCCTGGTGAGCGGTACAATTCCCCCCACACTGTTCTACGTCACACTGCCCGCACAGCTGGTGTAATGGTCTGGGGGCCATAGCCTATGATAACCGGTCCACTTTAATTGTGATACGTGGAACCTTAACGGGCCAACGTTACGTTGATGATATTCTTCGACCCCATGTAGGACCTTGCCTAAATGGTCTCCCAGGGGCAATTTTCCAGCAAGATAATGCTCGTCCGCATACAGCAAGAGTTGCTCAAGACTTCCTACGTCCTTTTCAGACTCTTCTATGGCCAGCCCGCTCCCCCGATTTGTCCCCTGTAGAGCCCGTGTGGGATCAGCTAAAATGGTAGATGCCATCGTGTCACTCTGTACATGATTTAGAGTTGGCTGTTCAAGATTTGAGGGCCATCTGCCTCAGGACAACATAAGGTGTCTAATCAACTCAATGCCGGACCGTGTAGCGGCATGTATTGCAGCTGGAGGTGGTCCAACGCGCTATTGAAGTTGCCCAATATCTGTGTCGTTGCTCACCCTGTATTCGTTTAATTGTCTTGTTTTTGAGATCAAGTGAATCACTCATCTGCGTCATTATGTGTATTAAATTTCATTTCAATCCGATGCTTTCTTCTTGGATTGCTATTTTCAATGTTCCCGAGTGTAATTCACTATGAATCTATTTTTCCAATATTGTAGTATAATAGTAATATACAGAATACCCTATAAAGTCAAGATAAAGTACAATAAGGCCTCCACTTGCCTGAACTTGACAATTGCGGTATCAATTGCTTTAAATGAGCCATCTAGGGCAGTGAAATGTGTATGAGAAAAATTAAAACGCCACCTGGCGGCGAAAGCAAAATTAGCATTCCTATGTCAAAAATGGTATGAGATACGAAAAAGGTTGAGAACAAAGTTGCAGAATGTTTTCAATTTAATATGAAAAAACACCTTGCTCACAAAAATGCCAAAATCAGAACGTGTCAACGCACACGTTTTCTTGGTAGCGATTACTCAAACCTGTTCCGAAGAAACCTCAGAGGAAGAACACATATCATCTGTTCGACTAAAACTACCCAGAGCCTCGACTAAAACTATGCAGGTACGAAGTGGGATTCTTGTTCGAAAGGTCCATGGTTTAAATATCACGACATGGGGTTAATTGGTTAAAGCACTGTGTAAATACGTAAGGGACATCGTACTTGTTCGGCAGGAACAACAAAAGAGTTAGTTCCATTGGCAGGGGTGTAGCTACCACCGTACCAAATATACGCGGCCTCCAAACTATAGGAGCCCCAGCATGTGTAAGTACAACATCGTAAAATGTTATTATGAGTCTCATTAACAAAGCTCACATTTCCGAAAAGGGGGTCCAAAGTAGTTTTTATACAGGGCCCACTCAGAACTAGTTATGCCAGTGTCCATTGGATTTTATGTTACAGTTCGAAATGGAGAGTTTTTTAAAGTAATGATTATTGCAAGATGATTAGAGTTTATAGTAAATTAAGACACAAGGCATAAACGAGATCGTTTTTCTAAAAGCTTGAATCCATCATGGAAGACAATACAAAGTGGTGTGAAACATTTAAAGGAGACGGGTCATATGGCCAGTCAACCTCGATTTACAGACCAGTTAAAGCAGGACGGCAAATTTAAACTGAAGATGCATTAGCATATCCCGTCGCGCATCCTCAAAGCAGCATAAGAGAGATAGTGAATACTGTGACCTTTCAAAAAGCCGCATTTTTAAAAAACGAAGTAGGGACTTCTCCGTACTAGTTTACATTTGAACAACCTGTACTCTGGCAAGAGTTCTTGAAAAACGTTACAAATTTGCAACTATATTTTGAACGATTTAGAAGCGAAACCAACGTTCCTCGAAGAATTAATATACACAGATGAAATATGGGTTTCCTGAAATGAATACTCTCAATCAACCTAATACCAATTATTGAGCGCTGATAAATTTCTACTAGTCAAGTAAGTGGCATAGCGTACACTCTCGCATTTTGGGGGATCCCAAAGCCTGACTGCCTCCAAGTACCTACCCTCAGTAAAATCCAACTTGGGGGCCCATAACCTGACTTTGCAGGGGGCCCAAATGTTCTCCATTACGCCACTGAGTCAAGTTTAAGTTCGATGTGTCACTTCAAGCTGATGGAGGAGAAATTACGACACGGGGAATGTCTTCCTAGAGTACACTTTTATATCTGTAGCCCCAACTCTAAGCACAGTACAACTTTTACTTCTTATCGTTGTCCATCCGTTTATAACTATAACATCTCTTTATAGAGATGATCACCTTTTCTCTTAGCTGGAAAATCCACTTAACCACAGACTCAAAATAGGTTTGAAGAACATCAGTCAATGTTTAACCTACTTTCATGACCAGCTCAGACCCCTAACCTCAATGCAATAGAATATTTGCAGGATGAAGTAAAAGAATCACTTCTCAAATCTTGGAAACGTCACCATCCAATCTGACCAAACTTAAAGCTACCATAATGCCAGCATGTGGCAACATTCCTCAGCGACTTTCTAAGTCCATAACAAGAAAAATATCGGCTTCAATCAAAGCTACGGAGGACGTTATTGGAGGGCATGTCTAGCTTTTTGGCCTACTCAAAGAATAATTCCCTCACATTTTGAAATTTATGGCTATAATAGATGTTTTTTTTTGTATAATCACTTTTTATTAAATGAAAAAAATTATTCCTTTACGATTAGATTATTATTCGATTTTATTATTTAAATATGCAATGTTTAGTTTAAAGGAATTCTTAAATTCATCAGCGTTTCTCAAAGAAATTTATGTTCTTATATATTTACAGATGAATTTCATATAGGTGATGCAAGTTATGTGTTCAATATGACATTCTTGAATGGAAGCACATTTCACCACTCACATTCAAATCATATAAAAAAGATGCTTTGTAAAATTTGGGGAAATTTTATAAAATTAAGGTTAGTATACATTTTAATATTAATAGATGTTTCATTTTAAATACATAAGCCTGCATGCATACATTAACGTGTTTATACAGGCAAATATTTATTTTAGTATTTCAGTTTCATTATTTGATTCAGCTAAATATGATTTTATTATCCAATTAGTAGTTTGATTTAATAATCTGATTGATTTCTGTTCGTTACAACAGATAAGATTGAAAAAAATTCGAGAAAAAGAAAAGATCGATTCGAAATAAGAATGAAATTGCCTATTTGTGTATATTTCCTCCCCAAAGTTCTTTTCTCGAAATACAATCAGCTTTGAAGATCACATTTACAGATAATTAATGCCTTATTATTTAGCATTATTGAGAAGTAATAGAAGAAATTTGAAACTAAATCACACTTGTAGTTTAGGTAATATTAATTTTTTTAAATATTCCTTTCTTCTTTACATTACTTTTCAAACTAATTTGCCCCAGTAATTTTTTTTATCAATTATAGCCTTTTGAAAACAATGGTTTTAATTTTCTACTGATAGAGAAAATATAGGTGAAATTTACACTCGCCTCTAAGAGTTAAAGGACAAACAATCTTTTGTATCTAATTTGAAAACAAATGAACATAAAGACACGAAATTTAGAAGAACTGTGTTTTACATAGTTTACAAATATTTTAATATGAAACATAAGTTACAAATAAAGAACTAAATTTTTTGCAAAAGTCCACAATTTGGTACAAAATAAATTACAACTTTTTGAAGGAAAAAAAACTGATAAATGGGTTTTAACAAGGAATCTGTCCTTTCTTTTTTTCTAATACATTGGTGCTATTTGTTTTTCATGCTGTCAAACAAGTTGTAGGGCGCTGGAATAGGAAGTAACACTTATACATGGAGTAACTCTTGTTTCAGATAGTTTAATCGCCTCAAAGGAGAACTTAAGACAAAATGCGTTAACCGAATTTGCAAATGAGCAAAATGGCAGAAATTAGAGATATATGGCCAAGCTTTGAGGCAATCATCTGTCTACCGAGATAGTTTTAAAAGATGCTCAGTAGGATTGTTTCAGAGATCTTGCTGAATATTCCATTAGCTCTTAACTTTGCTTCTCAAGATATACATCAGCTGAGTGAAATCGGGCATTATTCATTACATTGAATTATAGTTTGAGCCAGTGGCGCACACAAGGGGGGGGGCCGGACCCCACACACACAAAGCCCTTGATTTTTTTCCCTGATTGATCATAATTCTAAGTATACAGTACGTAAAACTTAATTACTTGTTATTAATGATTAATTTTATTAATTAATGCTAATTATTTATTCAAAAATTAGTTTTTTACTGTATTTTGTTCCCGAATATCGACAAAATCAAAAGGAGCATGATACAAGAATGGTGAACTTTCGACCCCCCAAATTTCTGTGTGCGCTACTGGTTCGAGCACTTGACGCGACATATAGAGAGTAAAAAGACCTCATCTTGATATTTCACAATCTTCAGCGTTCCTCTAAGGAGCAAATATAGGTTATTTTATGACCTCCTACAACCAGCCAAAACCATAAGCCCTTCTCATCTATACCTGTGCCTTTCGGCAATGTTTCATTCATATATTTGGTACTTAGATCTTCCCAAATCAGCCCACGCTCTGAATCATTTTCTTATGTAACCGAGACTTGTCTTTGAATATTTAAGCTCAATGATATTTGGTCTAAGAAGAGTGCTCTCTTGCTCAACATCAACGGATACTTCTGTGTAGTCGATAAATGGGACATATATGTCTAGAGTGTCAATTGTGAAGACGTCTATGCAATGCAATAGCACAAATAACCTCCTTGCTGCAGTATAATGATGCTAAATAAAATGCAGCACAGGAGTGTTTTTCTTCAATTTCCCCCGAAAAATCAATTTTTTTTCGGGAAAATTGAAGAAAAAGAACTTTCAAGATCTTGGACAAAGGTTGTAACCCATAAGCAGCTTGGAACAGGTTTTTCAAAACAGAATTTCAGAAATCATATTCACAGTCTTCAAATTAGAATGCGAGAGACTTTATGATGTCTAAAAGCTTGTCATCATCTGGTGATACGACTGTCCACCTTAACGAATTAGGTAAACGACATCTAGCCATGGCCAAAAGTATCTCAGTTCAAAGATTAACAAGCGCAACAAAATTTCCACACAAATACAAAAGTAGAATTTTTTTTTTGCTGTATGAGGCTGCAATTTTTTAAAAAAATATATAGGTTGATACAGTTGTATTACAAGGTTTTATCGAATTTATTTATGAATTTATTACTTGGAATATTCTAGAATCTACCTGTTCCTTTAATGAACTTCATCGAACAAGGAATGTTTAAAAATGCATTATTTAAAAGTCAAATAAAGTGTAAATGCACAATAATTAAAAGCACAACTTTCATATTCTTTTTTTAAAAAATAATAAAATGGTACTTACCAATGATATTAGAAATATCCATATTCGAAAATAGCCCAAAATAAAACAGAAGGCTGAAGCAGTAGAATGCTTGCAATGAAAATGGTTAAACTTTTAAAGAAATGGATTTAAAACAGTCTGAAATTAATAGGGTTACCGTGGGAAAAAAACAATAAAAATTAACTATAATATACGTCATCCCCATGGCAACCACATTACCCCATGATAAAAATATAAAAGTAACAATATTGTAATGTTATGGCCCATCTTAGTGAACATAAACAACAACTTAGCGCATAGCACTCGAAAATCAAATTAGCACTTTCAAAAATTATAAGGTTGCTCAATTCAAGGAAATACTGTACTAAAAATAAAATCATTTTCGAATATACATATAATTATTCTCTTTCTCTCGAAAAAAAAAATGTTTTCCTCAAATGTATAAAAATCCTCTATAATAAGATTTATTAAAAAACAGATAAAATTACTTTAGTATGAGAGTATATGAGGGTAACTGAAATTTTTTTGAGAAACACACAGACGAGAATTGCAAAAAAATTGACAGCTTAGTTTGAAAATGCAAAGCATTTTAACACAGCAGAGATTTTTTACTGATTTACTTCAAGTTTTTTAGTATAGAATAAATTTTAGCAGAAAAGAAAATAGAGTTGACGCGAGAATATTATTGGGCTATTATTCTCTATGATTTTAAAACGGGATTAAATCAAGACGAATGCGTCAACAGTTGCAATTAGCATTTGGCAATGAATCTCCCTGTTGTGAAGCTGTATTCAGATGGTTTAAATAATTTTGTACAGGTTACAATTTTCTTCAGGATGAACACACAGTTAGTCCATAGCAGTAGTCCCAGATAATATCACTGTCATGCGAAAAATGTTAATGAATTATAATCGCTGTACCGACCAAATGATACAGAAGAAACTTAACATTAGATCCGCAGTCATACATAAAATTATTCACGAAGAATTACATACGCAAAAATTAGTTTTTACTGTTGGTACCCGTATATCTAACTGAGCACCAAAAAGAGGAGCATGTCAGAATCAATGAAAAAACTCTTAAATTACTAAATGATAGTGCCCAAAACGTCATTCTAAAATTGTAATGGATGATGAAACATACATACCATTTTTTGACATTCCACCACTTCAAGAAAGTAAAGAATGGGTCTTTGAAGATGATCCAATGTCGACAATGGTGAAAAGACAAGGAGTAATGAAAAAAGTAATGTATGCCGTTTTTTCAGAAGTACGGGATTGGTTAAAGCCATCAAGATGGAAGGACAGAAGACAGTAACAGCAAACTGGTAGACAACTAAATGTCTTCCACAAATTCTCAAAGAAGTGAATGTTAGGGGACGAATGCTTCACCATGACAATGCATCTTCACACACAGCCGAATTAGCAATTGAGTTTCTTAAACAAAAACATCCACCTTATTCTTCGGATTTAGCTATGTGTGATTTTTGTTTATTTTTTTATCTAAAAAATAACTTACGTGGATGTCGTTTTCATTCAGAGGAGATTGATGCGTCTATAAATGCATTATTTTCATCAATTCCAATTTAATCTGTGCAAAATTTCGTCTACAAAGTGCATTGATGCTGGAGATCACTTTGAACACTCCTAAAATTTTGTAACTTAACTCAGTGGCGCAACAGCCCATGAGGGCCAAGCCTACTGTGCCCAACTCAGAACATGCGACCTTAGGCCCTGGGGTGATTAAGCAGATGTTCCGGTCAGTCTAACTGGACCCCCCAGTGTTAAGTTCCCAAGCATGCTTGGTACTCATTTATCGACCCACTGAAGGGATGAAAGGCTGTGTTAACCTTGCCCTGCCCGGGGTTTGAACCTCGGATCTGTGGTGTGGAAGTGCAATGCACTAACCATTCAGCCACTGGGCTTCAACATTTTTTTGTAAGTATAACTTTGAAACCTAGGAGTATCTCAAAAATTTCAGAACGACCCTTGTATAACAGAAATGTTTTTTTCGAATATATTGTATATAAAAAATGTTGCATATTTAATCTTGCAGATCACCATCCGTCTCAAATTGGAAAAAGTACAATGAGAAAGAGAAGTATTATGCAGAAATTTCTACAACCCTTAAGACAAAAACTAACTATCGAAAAAATGACATGGAGCTTTGGACTCTGTTGATACCAGATTTACAAAAAACTCAGAATGTAAGTATAGAAGATCTGGAACAAGAACTTTTAGATGAAGATGTAAATTTTTTAAGTTGGGGTGCAGCAGGGCTTGCAGTTCTTTTAGGTGTTCTGTGTATTGCATTAGTTGGAGTAGTAATAGTAACAAGAAGAAAATTCACACAAGTATCCATAATTCCAGTAACATCTCGTAAAGAAGAAATACAGTATAGCAGCATTGCATAGACTTTTACATTTCTAAAAATGTTTTTAGTGTTGTGAAAGTACAAATAAAGGATCTCGCTTTTTTTTACATGAATTTAGTTTTAAGTTGAAATCAAATGAGATGGAAAGTGTCTATACAATGAAGTCATTTGACTCTCATAAACTACAACCGTTATAAAGAAATTTGCACTTACAATTGTAAATTCTTTTTGTATACTAACACTCAATAGATAAATAATGAAACAACTAAATATGTCATTTTTAAAAAATTAAAACATTTTTTTCAGTTCTTAAAAATTTAAGAACATTGATTTTAAGGCATCTAAAGGAAATAAAAGGTGATGGCCTTTTATTCCAAATGTAAGTAAATAAACAGGAAATTTTTACATTTAAAAGTTAATTAAAATTTAATTAGATATATTCTCTTTGATTTTGTAGACTTTTTATAGTTTTGAAAAATATTAATACTAAATCTAATTCCATTATCATACTTTCTCCACTTCTGCTTAACTTTTTCCTACATCATTGTTTAAGCCTCTTGATAAAATTGATATTTTGTGATTATAAGGTTGAGTATTGCAGAAAAATATCAACACTTATTCAACATTTCCCACTTTCATATATAACCAGTCATCATCTTTTATGCAAATCAATTCTGTCATCATTCCTTATTAAAAAGACATTGCTTTTGTTATCTACATGTTCAATAAGCAATTTTTCAGAAACAGTCTCAGATTTTTAGATATGTTTGAAATTTATCTCTTCACACTGATTACTTTAAAAAAAATTCTTTATAGTGTTATAGTTTGAAAGTTCACTATGATTCAAAAGCAGAAGGAGGGAAGATAATTTTCCCATTCTTAAAATTATTTCAAGAGATTTGTCAGTATATTATATATTTATCAGTAAGACGATTTTCTCCTAACACATTATTATTAGTGATTAATATTTCAATCAAGTTCTCAAGCATCTCAGCAGTCAACTGCACTTTTCCTTATCAAAGAGGAAGTCAACTTTTAACATCACTTATTTGAAAGTATTTTACCAACTAACTTTTTAACAAAAACTAGTTCTTTAAACTTTTTGTTACTTGTTACAGAAGTTAACAGAAAAGTGTATTTTACTTACATTATTCCCAAAACAATTAGTCATTTTAAAATGTCAAGCCAATTAATTATAATTATATTTCGTCTGCATTGAAAAAACTTTTCAAAATAATTCAAGATATTTATTTTGAGCATTTCATCCGAATAAAGCCCTTCTTAGTAAACTTTTTGAAGTGGAATACCTTTCATTACATTTTTTACGCCATTTTTCATGGTTTTTACAGTGTGAATTCTAAAGGGATTTATAAATTGCAAGATTTGGTATAAAATCATCTACTTAGAAAGTGATAAATTCTTATTCCAATCAAAATAAATTCACAAAACAGTAGTTTCATAGCGAATTACAAGTACATATATTCAGTTCTCCAAGCCCATAACACCAGTATCAATTTTCAATGATTTGTGATTTTTGTGAACAGTCCGCAAAACGCTTGTGACACATTCTTTATTTTTTTTGTAGTATTTCCCTCCCTACACCTTTATCGATACCTGCTAAAAAGGTTTCAATTTTTAACTCATATACTTTTAATAAATAATCGTTACAGTCGTAATATTGAAATAAGGGAATTAGTTTCCCACCAAATCAGACTGGGGACAGAGGTAGAAAAATAATCAGAATAAATAATAAATTACAGCATTAGTGCACAAGCAAAATAAAAGAACACAATTCCAGTACAGTTAAATTTAATTATCTTAGAAAAAAGGGAAAACATGAAATGAATAAATTATTAAACAGTGTTTTCTCATTTTGGATACAAAATATTCTTTATAGAAAAATTATGCACAATTTACAGGTCAAACTTGAATTGCAGAATACAATCATTTTTGAAAGTATGCAAAATTTTAATAATGAAGATTATATATGTCTAGTATTTCTGCATAAATTCTTAGAAATGAATTTTGCAGAAGATTCAAATAGATTTAAATATTTAGCAAAATATATCAGCCATCTTTTTCTGCTGATTTAGAACCAATGTTTATTTTTTCTAAAGTGTCCTCAGAAAAACACAAATGTGGAGCTATTTAAAATTTATGCAAGGCTAATTTCACACTTTTGACCCAAGCGATTCACACTGTATGTGAGAGCAATAATTACTGTTAATTCATTGATAACATTTTTCATGTATGCAACTTTAATTTTATTTGTAAGAGAGTAGATTTTACATAATTAGATAAATGAAATGAACATTAATTATTTTACTTTTATCATGAAAACTTTCAGCAGAATATAAAAATGATATAAATACAATTTATACTTTATACAACTAATTACTAAACTATTGACCTCAAACTTTTACATAAATAAATTGTTAGACATTCACTATTATTATACACTAACTAGGCGTTACCCACCCGCTTCACTGGGTATTTCCCGATGTTGTATATATGTATACTGTTTACATATATATTAATTATTGATATCTAGCATTAAGAATTCCATTGTATTGAAAAAATATATTTATAGCTGTTACACTCTCACCCCTTGATATAAAAAGAATATAAATTATAATATCTAATTTCTATTTATATCTAAAATAGAAGGATAAAGATTTTTTTCACTCACTTAACCAAATAATCAAGTGGATTTCCACCAAAGCAACTTTCAGTGGATCTCTACTCCATAAAATAAACATGCGTGCTAAATTTCAAGTCTAAATCTAACAGAGCAAAAACGGGATTTTTATCATCAATACCTCGTTGAGAGCACTCTTAGCGGATTCCAATTCAATAAAAGAAGCATGCAAACCAAATTTTATTATTGTAGTCTTAGCAGTTCGAAAACGGGAATTTTGTCTATCAATACGCCCCAATAACTCTCCCCGCTTCCCCCTGGAGTTGATTTCCGTAAAATCCATTCTTAGTGGAACTCTATTCAACTAAAGAAGAAAAAAAGTGCTCAACAACTTTCAAGTAAATGAGATAAATTCAAAAACAGGAATTTTTCTATAACACGCCTTAATCCCTCACAACCCCACTCCTTTGAGGGTCCGTTTTCGCAAAACTCTTTGGTATAAGAACTCTATTCCATGAACGGAACATATCTTCTAATTTTCAAGCAGGTGTTTCTATTAGTTGAAAAGCGGAAATATTTATCTATTACGCCCCTTAATCCCCCTCAGTGACCCTTGGGGATCAATTTTCCCCAAAACTATTTTGTAGCGGATCTCTACACCATGAAAGGAATTCGCTTACCAAATTTTAAGACTGTACGCCTAATAGTTTAAAAATAGAAATAATTATCGATAACGCCCCTTAAGCCCCTGCAACGCCACTTAGTAAACGATATACACAAAACCCATCTTACGGCATATATCTACTCAGTGAATGGAATCTGCTTACTCAATTTCAAGATTTTACGTCTAATAGTTTAAAAAAGGAGGTAATTGCCTATAACGCCCCTTAATTCTCCACAACGCCACTTGGGGTCGATTTTCACAAAACCCATTCTGTAGGGGATCTGTACTCTATGAAAGGAATCCGCTTATCAAATTTCAAGACTGTACGTCTAATAGTTTAAAAATGGAAATAATTATCTATAACGCCCCTTCCGCAGGAAACAATTTTCACAAAACCCATCTTATAGTGGATCTCTACTCAATGAATGGAATCAGCTTACTAAATTTTGAGATTTTACGTCTAATAGTTTAAAAATGGAGAAAAATCGCCTATAACGCCACTTGGGAGTCGATTTTCACAAAACCCATTCTGTAGTGGATCTGTACTCTATGACGATTTTCACAAAACCCATTCTGTAGTGGATCTGTACTCTATGAAAGGAAACCGCTTACCAAATTTCAAGACTGTACGTCTAATAGGTTAAAAATGGAAATAATTATGTATAACGCCCCTTGGAGGTAGATTTTTGTAAAAATCATAATGTAGGGAATCTCTACTTAATGAAAGAAATCTGTGTACCAAGTTTCACGACTGTACATCTAATAGTTTATTAATGGAAATAATTATCTATAATGCCCCTTGGGGTTCGAACTTTGCAAAATCCGTTCTTAGCTGACGTCTACTCCATGAAAGGAATCTACCTACCAAATTTCAAGTCTGTAGGTTCAATAGTTCCGGAGATATCGTGATTAGTCAGTGAGTGAGTGAGTCGCTTTTCTCCTTTATATATATAGATAAGAATAATTGTTACACAAAAAATAAAGGTGCAATTCAGGAATAAGCTGAGTTCAAATAAAAAGAACAGAAAGACAGCCATTTTCACCCCCTGGCAATAATTAATCACTGAGAAGTAATACCTTTCTTCTATGTATGAATTATGAATTGTTTTCAATTGATTAATTTTTTTTTTATTTAAGTTACACTGTAAAGCTACATGAAGGCTATTGGCCCGAAAACTTACAATTTTGAACCATGGACAAGTGACAAAGATGACATCCCCTCAGGCAAACACACATCTCATTCTCCAAACTTCTACACCACACCAACTAAAGGACTTTAAGCCATGACAGGTTTAACGTTCATCAGCCTCCTCTATGTAGTGGGTTGATTTGCTTTCAAAAGGATATTCTAAGAAAAATTTATTTTAAAATTAATTATTCTTCATTTCACATGTATATCATTTATCATGTAACAATATATAACGTCTGTTATTTTTTCGTCTTTTCTTTTAGCTCATAATCGTACTTTCAAATACAATTGAATAGTCTTAAACATATTATTCTTTAAAGATATTTTATTATGGCTTACCTATAATTGAAGTAAACAATACTATTACTGTACAGTTATTTGTTTCAAAATTATATATCCTTAATTTAGATTCACTTGTCATCCACTTTCTATAAACTATAAAACCAACCAAAATCAACATAAAGATTTGTAACTGAATAAGTTATGAATATCCAATTCATACACATTTTAATATTATAGTGAGACATTTATAATAAGAATAATTGCAATATAAAATCAAATCAAATAAATTTTATATTTATTTACACACAGCAAGATAAACATTACATAAATTTCTACACTTTATGTTTAAATTAATATATTGTTATTACAAATCTCATAAATACATTTTACATGCTCCATCTTCGTTTTAATTTTTCCAATCGTTCTTCTTTTCCACCATCCCTAAAATTAAATGTTCTTTAGATTCATGATACTGCTTTGTATTTGAAGTTTAATTATATCTTAACATTTTTAAGAAAGTATGAATGAATAACTTGACATATATCATTTGACAGAGGAAATAACTTACAATGCATTCCTCCGAGTGTCTTGATAATTTTCACTGATTCTTCGACTTCTTTCATCAACTTTATGTAAAGTATATCTTGTGGCATAGCTTAAATATTAAGAACCATATAACTAACACAAGAATTAAAATAAATTTTTACAGTGTTCTGAATGTAAATACATAAATAACACATTCTTAAAAAATATTACTAAAAGATATTTCAGGCTATTTAAAAGTCACCATTATTTAACAATTCCCTTATATATTTCGAATTTGCAAATAGCTCTAAAAAAAGTTTAGAGCTTGCTAAATACTGATGGAAAAATATTATTTTGAATACACAGTTTTTATATAAATGTAGCAACTTAAAATTCGGGAGGGGGCATTTAAAAACTACTTTAAAAATAATTTAAACATAATTTTATAAATATTCATATGCATTTAAAAAATAATTTTTTTTTAAAAAAATCAAATTTACTAAAACAATGAGTTTAAATGTAGGAAAATAGTAATTTTGCTTTTGACAAAAACCTTCATTTTTCAAAGTAAACGAAGTACCTCAATTGAAACACCTTCAAAATAATTTTTATATACATTTGCACATTTTACTTATACAGATGTCAACATGAATTTTTTTTTTGGTTCTTATCATGGAAAATTCTTTATGTATAGATTTTTCCTCTTAAAACTGTAATTTCCAATAAATGTGATTTTCAGCCAGTTTTGCATATTTATGAAGATTCTTGCTGATTTTTTTACTAATGCTGAATTCATTAATGTATTGAAAATACATCTGACATGAAAATGTAATATACAAATAAATTGAAAGTAAAGTTGTGAAAGAGAAGAGATGTGGAATATTAAGCAATGGCATGGTCTTTTTGCATGACAATGTAAGACTTCACAAGGTATATACAACACAGGGTTTCTTTGTAGTTTTGGATGGGAGTCTGGCAATATCCACCATACAATCCCTATATTTCTGCCAGACTATTTTCACATGTTCGACGAGCTCAAAGAACATTTGAGAGGAAGGAGTGGATTATTAACCAAGGAAAGGATTTCTATCATCAGGGCATTGAGCAATTAATGCAATTTTTCTGCAGCAACTATGAGATTATGACATAGTATGTTGCATATGTGTTACATTCTACTGTAGCATGTTTCTCAAAAAAAGTCTTTTTTGACATACATATTTTGAGGGTAACTTCCTTTTTGAATGTTCTTAGTACATTGTGATAACTATTTCTATATTTAGGTATACTTATTTGAATTTTACGTATGCAAGTGTATCAATATGTCAGTTAATATACTTGTTAAAATGAAAAAAAATTACCTGTATGCTGAGAAATACATGATAGAGCCAACAAGAACAAGCAAAAAGCAACCAAATACAATCCAAGAATGTTTCACACGTTTAACCATGGTTGATTTGTTTTGTTGTTGATAATACTGCCGATAGTTTTCTTTTTCATACCAGGCTTCCTCTTTCGGCCAATGACCCTGATCACTAACAGAATATTTGAAATTACTCATACATGAAAATAAGGAATTTAAATATGAAACATGAACTCATACCGGAATTTCAACCATAACATGTATAACATTAGTAAGAACAAAAATTTCAGAAAAACTGAATAACAAAATAATATGAATTAAAGGTGAAAAACTACAAAATATATTTAATTAAATTAGATGTATGGTTAATCTTTATAATCAAGATACCATTTTTCTGATTTCCTTATGATAAATTTTAACAGCAAAATAATCATAGAATAATTATTGCATTCTAAAATTGAGAGAGAGAAGTATATTAAATTTTTTCTCTACTTCCAAATCCTATAAAAAATTGATAACAGAAGTTAAGAAAGTCTTCTTATCTTAGTAAACCTAAAAAAGTTACAAAAAAAACTAAAATGATTACACACATATTTTTATAGCAAAGAAATTTGAGAAGTTAACATAAACTGATTTAAGACTAACAGAACTTTCACAAAATGTCTAAATTTCTTTCATATAAATATAAAAAAAAATTCTGCAAAATAAGTAAATAGTAATCGATTACATCAGACATGAGGTTACCTTAGTTTTTTTATGCATCCCAAAACAACCAATAATCTGCCTCATAATGCAACAAAGAAGAGAATATTAACCAATTGTCAACATTTCCCAGAGACTATCATGTCATCAGATATTTTGTAATTGAATGTGGAAATAAAAGTTTAGTTAAAAATGAATTAAAATGAAAATCTGAGCATATTTTTTTTATATATAACTTCTGAAGGTTTTTAGTACGATAAATCTATATTTAATGGTACATAAGAGGTTTTCCAAATGTATCTAATGTGCCCTGGGTTGCATAAATTGAAATTTATAATGAAACTGCAAACTTGAATTGCCTCAGTCAACAATGCATTAATATTTCATTATTTAAATTCAACTCATTAATTATAAAAGCACAAAATTACAGAATAAGTATTTTGTTCATATTTTTTCCAATATTGTACTAAACAGGGTACACAAGTAATTTGTTTTGATTTTTCTTATAAAATATTCTAAGCATTTTGACATTTTGCTGAACTCTATGGTCTTTTGAGGACTTAAGTATTAGACAGTATATTTGAAACTATTTAACTGCATTTGTTAGGTCTCAAATTTTATTCATTTTCACAACAAAATAAGAGAAGAATATAGAAGAATTTACAAACTCTATAAACAATGCTATTATTTTTGATATGCACAATTAAGATTATTGTGATTGAACACGTGCAGGAATGGTAAAACAAATAAAAAAGGTTATTATTTTCAAGAATGCCCTAAAAAAATTATTGCACTTGAGCATGCATAGGAACATATGTCCTTTACAGGTTCTATTTCGCAGAACTTAGCAATAGTTTGCCATTTAACAAAAGTGGTTGATGATATAGTATGTAAGCCCCCTTTATAGTTAGAAAATTTTACATACAAAATTATGAATCACAATTTGTAGGATAAAAACTGATAAAGTTTAAAGAATAAATGTAAGGACAATTAAATTAGATCTATAAAATTAAATCTTCTATTTTACACTAAACTTTTATTTTCCGTTACATTTTCAAGTCTTAAATTAAATACCCAATTATTTCTTGAAACAGATGGCCCAAGCAGAACACTTCTAATCCCAGGTCATTTTTAATAGCCCTATATGTCATCCTTAACTTTCAAGTATAACATATAAACCAAGAAGGGTACTTAAAACATCTGGACATAAGTAATTTCCCAATTAAATTCGCACTTGTGCTCTGTTTTCTCTCAGTGTAACATCTCTCAATGGCTAGCTGAATAAAACAGCTTTTAAAAAAGCTTGGTGTTGACTTGAAACATCACATATATATATTTCAAAGTACACAAAACTTAAATGCATATGTTACAATCAATAAGTAATGCATAATCTATTTGTAAATAGTTAATGCTCTTCATCATCTGGATGAATATTTGAGAGATGTATTTTAAAATTCTTTGCATATTTTTAATACACTGATTTTCCATCAAATTAAAAAAAATATATATGTTTGCTATAGTTGATGAAAAATGTATTATAAAAAGAAATCACGGAAATACATAAAAAATATTTAAAGTCTTAAGTTTACCTTTAGAGAACCATAAAGGGAGCTAATTTGATATTGGGGTGCTACAAGCCAAGTTGCTGCTTATGTTCGCTAAGATGGGCGATAACATAACAATATGGTTACCTTGATATTTTTATCAGCTCCCAATGCGGTTGGCATGAGGATAATGTACATTAGAGTTAATTTCTATTGTTTTTTTTCTCGTGGTAACCCGATCGATTTCAGACGATTTTAATTCGATTTGTCAGAACATTTAATCATCTCCATTGCATTTGTTCTTCAAGACAGCTGCTTTAGTTTCTGTTGTATTTTGAGCTATTTTCGAACATGGATATTTTTAATACCATTGGTGAGTACCAGGATATTTTATAAAAAACGAACTGAGGCTTGTGCATTTAATTATTGCAGCACAACTCGCTTATAAACTTTACTTTAGTTTTTAATAATGCATTTTCAAAAGTTCCTTGTTTGATACAATTCATTGCAGAAATTCAGTTTTTGGAATATTGCAAGTTATCATAGCACTTTTTAATTCATTTTCATTAGTAATTTTAATGTAATTTATGTTATTTTAATATAAAAATACTGCTATTATAATATAAAATACAATTATTATTATATATGTAATAATTATATTCTTTATTTATAATAATTATTAATATATTACAATATGATTATTAATCTTTTTCAATTACTATTAACTATATATATATATATATATATATATATATATATGATTATTACTTTATATAACTTTATATAATAATTATTATTATATATATTACATAATATCATTTTAGAAGTAAATATAATTTTTATTATATTATATTGATATTCATTATTGATTGATCTTGGTTGTTTTTAGTCTATTCCTATATTCTTCATTTGAAATATATGTCAATGTATTTCAAAACAGTTCCTTAAAATTATTTTCCTGACGATTTGTTGCTGCTAAGCCACCATCTTGGATTCCATTTCAGCGACAACAAGCACTGTTTGGCGTGATTCCTTTATTGTTCCAAGCCCAACAACAAATTAGTTCCCCATAAAGTTGTTAAATATAAATATTAGTATGTAACTGTTTTATTTTAGTTTGCTTAGATGAAAAATAAATGAAAACTGAGAAAAATACATAACAGTGTGTAGTTTTTGGATCAATGTGTCAATTCAATTTGGATAAATAAGTAGCTTTATCAGATATTTGTTTTCATTTGTTCAGATATACTTTATTATTGCACAAAATTATACTTACTGAATAACATAAAGCATGTGGGAAAACACAGTGATATATTATTACAGCACATAAACTAAAATAAATAAAAAGAATACAGCACCAAATGATTTGACAATTCTTTTTTACCCAAACGGTCCCATTCACGTAATTGCATTTGTCGTACATTTTATTTTGACATTCTGTATAAAAAATACATACAGGGTTACAATTAAATAAAACAATCACCAAATTTAAAATGGGGGGTTTCCTTTAATCATAAAAGGATTAAAAAGAATCAGCCACAGTTTGACGTGAATACGACTTTAAAATTGCTTCCATAGTGGGAGGCAATTAAAAACGAATGATAACGAAATCGGGAGATACAGTTTGGTGTTGCAGCTGTATATCTATCATCTCTATCCCAAACTCCATTACACCACTGGTTAGCTAAAGGATAAAAGAACTTATTAGGCTAAGTAAGAACTGTGGAGGGGGAGGGCCACCATTTTGAGGTAATTCTGCAGGTTTCGAGATTTTTCATTTAGTATAGCTTTTGACTCGGAGAAGCTACGACATTCGTTTTAGTTTCAATCAATAGTTCTCATCAAAATCTATCGATTGTATATAAAACATTAGTGTAAAATAGTGACAAAAATATAATAAGATGTTAAATTAAAAAAATGTATTATCAAAAATATATAATGTCGGCCTATATGCGTCAAAAAGCCAAATCCAAATACAGAAATCAAATACGGTTGGAAAGAGCTTCTCGAGAGCAATCGAATGGTACCACTAAAACAACAAAAGACCGAATTAAGCAGTGCCGAGAACGTAGAAGTATGAATGCAACCAAGCAGATCAATGATGGTGCCAGTACATCTGCAGCTGAGGCAATTGAAATTATGTAAGTGGGTGATGAAATTGCTCTACATTGACACTGGACTGTTTAGGCCTTGATTGTGTACAATGGTCATTTATTAAGACACATTCGGCAGTAGCTAGTGCACATTTCACAACGTTTGTCAACAATCCATTCGGACATAAATGTGATATGCATGCTCATCTATGTTTTCTGCACTCATTGAGTGAGTGAGTGAGTGAGAGTAAGTGAGTTTTGTGGTTATTGGTGCAATAGCCAATTTTGACTAAACTGCGCCAAACACTCGTTAAGACAATAAAAGTATAAAATCACTAAAAATTTAATTAAATTTTAGCGTAAAAAGTTAAAATCGAAAATTTTATTTAAAAGTCAATCCAAACAAATTTAAAAACAACGATTGGTGGAGGAATTCCCCACAAAGTTCCATATGTATCATTGAAGAAAAAAAATTCATTTTCTGTATCTCATCGGGGTTAGGAGTAATGATCCTTTTTGTAATACATTTTCCCATCTTTTTTCTCATAATAGGGATTAGATTCAATTTCTTCTTCTGCGTCATAGACATTCATGTCTTCCTCAGTCGAAGTATATTCAACAGCTGCTGGCTTTCTAGGTTTGTGTAGAGCCATTTTTATGTCTATTATAGTTTTAAGTAATTATTTTTTTCTTTTTCTGTCCTGAGTTTTTTGGGTTTTTTTCGAGCCCTGTGTTATTGTAGAGGTAGAAGGAGGTTGAATACTAGAGTTGGATGAGGAAGCAGACATGGTTGATGGAGCTTTAATAGGTGTGAACATATTATCGGTAGTGGAAAATACGTCACCAGATATAGGAATAGGTGTTTGAGGCTCTGAGACAGTAGCTGCTGTTGAAGAGGTAGATGGCACAAGTTGGGCTTGGGTTGAAGATGATGATGTGGAAACGGGAGTGGATATTTATATATTTGGTTTAGGGATGAATGAAAGTAGTTTAAGTAATTTTAAAGGCGGACATTTTATTTTTGTTATAGTTTCATCTGTTTGGGTAGAATTATTTATGGTAGAGGATTTGGCAGCTTGAGTGTATGTTTGAGATAACTGTGGGACTATTAATTTACGTACTTCTGGATAAGAAATATTTTTATTTGTTTTTATTTCTTGTATTTGTTTCTCTATTTTCCATTTAGGGCATATATTGGAATCTGATGCATGAAGTTGTGAGCAGTTTATACATTTTGGCTCTAGAATGCAATCTGTGAAAGCATGTCCAGCAGACGCACATCTAGAGCAAGTCAGTTGTCAGCGGCAGGAAGTTTGCGAATGTCCGAACCTCTGGCACTTAAAACAGCACAGAGGATTCGGTATGTATGGGCGTATTCTACAGTTGAGATATCCAGCTTTTATATTTGTCGGTAGTATTGGGCTATTGAAAGTTAAAATTAAATGTTTAGTTGGAATATGTGTAGAGTCTTTTTTAATAGTGATTCTTCTGACATGAATAACACCCTGATTGGAAAAACCCTAGAGGATTTCTGCTTCAGGGGTGCTCAACAGGTCAGTTTCAGAAATAACACCACAGCAGGAATTAAGGGTTTTGTGTGGACTTATTGTAACAGGACTATTTGAGAAAGATTTCATAAGCAGAAAGAACTTAGTTTGAAAAGCAGAGTTTTTGAAGAGCAGAGTTTGTTTCAATAAGCAGATCCCTGGAACACAATCATTTTACGGATTTTGGTTCACCACCTATTCCAATGAGGGCTTTTTGTATAGCAAAGGATGGTACTTTGGAAATTTCATTGTTAGGAAGCGAAATTATTAAAAATTTGGTATGAATTGATATTTGGTCAACGTTGAGGTAGGGCAAAACAAGGCCTTTACTCAGGCATAGCCGACTTGGATCCATCTAAGTGAAAAAACAACTTCATTCTGGTGTGCCTCCACCCACCAGAGTCCAACAAGGGAGGCAGTGTGCCGGTCATCTGGCCAAAAACCAGACACAGAGCTTACCTGGAGTACACCCAGAATATAATGCTTCAGCATCAGGGAGAGGATTCAATGGGTAAACCCGCCATCCCTTATCTGCAGCACTAACCCTACAGCAGTGTCTCTTCAGGGACACCAAAGAGAGGTACCACCAGCCGATTGACAGGAGCAGTCTCACTCCTGCCACCCGTCTACAGCAAATTGTGGGCCAAAGAGAATGCAGAGGTATCCCCAGGCCACCAATCTCCTCCATACGGGAGAAGCATGGGCAAAGGAAATACAAAGGATCCCCAAAACACCATTTTCCTCCTTGCGGGATGCCGCACACAGCAAACATGCGGGTTGGGAAACCAACGGTGTAAAATGAAAACCAAAATCAAAATATCTAAAGAAATTAACCAAAATCAACATCAAAATATTTAAAGAAATGAAGAGGAAAAAAGAAAACACAATCAAAATGTAAACCTTAATATGTTAATAATAAATTAGAAGTTTTCCTATAAGGAAAAAATTAATCAATAATTGCATACATGTAAATTTTAAAATATTTGTCTGTGGTCCAGACGAGAAAAGAAATAAAGGACGAAGTGTATGACAAGGAGGGTCAAAAATAGAGAAGGATCACTAGGGTACCCTGGGTTCGTGTTTACCAAAGAGAGCAAACCCCTTGGAAAAAAGGAAAAGATCACTAGGGCACCTCGGGATTGTGACACCCGTACTCACCTAAAGAAAGTGAGCTCCCTGAGAAGTCTGCACTCATTGAAGCCAACGAAAGAAAACACTTACCGCTGCTTAATAATACTTTCCCTGAAGAGCTAGTGGCCAACTTTAAACTATGCACTATGTGTAAAAACTCACTGGACTCGGATAATGTTCCCACATTGTTACATTCGAACAGATTTGTGTATCCACCTAAGCAAAATGGGTTGCCCGCATTAGATCCGATTAATGCAAGTCTAGTATCACCGTGACTGTCATTCATGCAGATACATCATTTGCAGTACCCATGGATGTAGACACAATGGTGCAGCAACTACCGCTTCAATTGGATGATGATCAGGTGTTCAATGTTAACATAAAGAACATGATACATAAATCTACATATCTGAATGGCGTGGTTAAGAAGTCAGTGGTAAAAGCTTGACTACAATTCTTACTTGGTCAACCATTGTGTAAGCATCACAAGATTACAGTACACTGGGATTTATTTCATGCTAACACAATAACCAGTTGTGTGGGAGCCAACACCATCAGAGATGATCCGATCGAACATCAATTGTGTGACAGAAGTGCAATGGAGTCGGAGGTTCTGTTTGTAAGGCAAAATTTAGCAATCAGTGATACTTGGATGGAAGATTCCATGCCAGTGAATGTGTCTGGTTTTGATCTGAGATTATACTGTAATACTGCTAAGTGCAGACAAATTGCAACTACATCATAGATGTCGATATCATCATCAAGTCACAAAGCCGGTGGAGTCATCATATATTGCAACATCAATAGCTTCACTGATTGTAATAGAGTTAACATTGACATTTCAGAAATTAATTTGGAAATGAAAGAGGCGAAGACTGTGTGTGTTGATGTCTGTCTAGTAAACGTAAAGGTCAATGGCATCTTCAAAATTCATACTGGGGTGTGTTGACATCCATCCAGGCACAATGTTAGCAGAAAGTAAACTCTATATGTTACGATCTCTATTAAAATATTCCAAAAACATCGCTAAAATTATACTTGATTATGATCCTGATCTTACAACACCCATTATGATAGTCGGCGACTTTAATGTTAATGTCTCACAAGACCTCTCATTGCCTGGCTTCATGCTCAGAGAGAGTTCAATTTGTCTTGCATTGAAACTTCTCCAACAACATTTGGTAATACCTGAATTAATTTAAAGCATGTTTATCAGAAATCTCCATGTATCCTGTATGGCATTTTTGTCATATCATAGACCTATAATTAATAAAGTCATACTATAACATAGTAATTATTTATTTATTTAATTTCTTTCCTGAACTCGTTGAAAGGAAATAGTTGCCATCATAAACAAAACATGGAAACCCAGAGGACTACTTAATGTTCAAACATGAGTATGACATTCATAAATAATATTTTATATAAAAAATATTACCCGTTATGCGATGTATTCATGTACAACACACGGCCATGTCCAAGACACAGATACACCCACTTTTTTTAAAAACTGATCAATGCCCATTTTTCATAATTACAAGCACACACATAATACCAAGCATATTTCCATAAATCCATATACTCCAATGAAATATATTTTTAATTTAATTTCACTAAAACCAAGTTTCATGTATTACATTGTTTTGAAAAAAAAAGGGGAGGGGGAGCTGGATAAAGAAAAATACTTACAAAGGATTTGATGCTTGCCTATACACACCTTGATAAGTATCACGAGATGGACTTGAAGATTCCTGATCAAATTGTTTCCTGTTTTCTACATTTACAAGAGTTGTATAAGCTTTATTTAACTCAACAAATTTCTTATGTTGAGATGTATCACCTGGCTTTATATCAGGATGAAGCTAGAAAAAACAGACAAATTAAAATATGTGAATTTTTTTTAGACAGTCACAAATTTATGTTTTTCTTTATATCTAGTCTGTACTATCACCGATAAAACACATTATCCATTACATTGAGTATCATACAAAAGCACATTCAAGTTCATATATAAATAACATTTTCATTATACAAAAACTGCATAAAACTAATACAATATAATCCAAACTACATATGTTTCAGAAATTCAATTTAGTGTGTTTTCATTCATTATAACAATCAACTAAATTCAAATGGCCGAATATAAAATCTATGTTTAATTCGATTTACTGACATTTTAACATCTCTGAATTTTAAGATCATTGGATTTCAATCTGAAGTATTTAAAAAAAAAATACTGAATTCATCACAGAAACTATAAATTAGAACTTCATAGAGATGTATTGCATTTTTCTATTATTATGAAACACATAAGCTGAAATTATGTGTTACAATGAGATTTAAATATTCATTTTTGAAAACAATTCAAAACTGAAATATATATATGAAACAAAATAATTTCAAACTTAATAAAATCTTCAACTCAGAGACTACCAGCATTCATTTTTAAATCATTTAGAATTGTAGTACATTAAACACACTTAGAAGGATGAATTTCTACAATAATATCAATAGACATGTTTAATCCTTCTAAACTTGTGATGTGCATATTCTTAGGGATAGTTAATTAGTTCTTAAATGAAATAACAGATGTATCTACAAGATAAAATATTCTAAAAATAACAATCCTTAATATATTCTCAGACTCAAAGATTAACTTATAATGAAAAATAGGAGACATTAACCTGTTACCTACCAATTTAAAAAACTTCTTTTTACAAGCTCTTATGGCACTTGAAATAGCTTCCATTAGAACAATCAATTTTGGTGCAAAAAAATTAATGTTGTATTAATTTTTGCAAATTAGTTTTAATATACCAAAGAAAACATTTATAAAATTATTTTTTCAAAGAAGCAATTATTTTTAATGATGCATATTTAATATTTGTAATGATTTTGAATGTAAATTTTTTAACTTTCCTTTTATAAAATACAGGGATAAAATGCATGAGGATTGTTTGGGATTCCAACAAAAGTTAAGATTAGTATTAAAAAGTATACAAAAAATTAATCAGATTTCTACAAACCAACATTCTAGTAGCTTCCTACATTTAAAAAAAAGAAAAGAAATAATGAAAAACTGTTAAGTAGTAGTATGTAACAATGTATCTAGTATGTAACAATGATTTCATTGTAAAAAAGCTAATAATTGGAAATATGATGAATCAAGAGGGAGGAAAAATAAACTGCATTCAAAAGTAACATAAATTTGAATATATAAATAAGAAAAGCCTCTGCTTTCCTCTCTGAAAAAAAATAGCTCCAATTACACATATATATTTCATTAAAGATGTATATTAATTATTTAAACACTTTTCTGTGAAATGCACTTTTCAGTTTAGTATGTTCTAAGTTTATATGGAATAAAGAAAAAAAGTTTCAAACCTCACAGTGTGTTTGTAGATTAAAAAATTTTTTAACAAAAGCTATATTATGTTTTTAAATAGTAAGATATGTGTTCAAAGTAAAATGCTACTAGAAAAAAAACAGTTCAACATTTCACTAATGCAGGAATGATAAATAAAACTATATAAAAATTAAAAAATAATGTGAATTAATTGATAATGAATGATTGAGACAAACACTCCATAAAGAGTTTATCAAGAAAATAGCTACAAGAACAGACAGCAGTTGAATATGATGGACAGAAGAGGAGAAAAAGGAATTCAAGTTGATTTGGTAAAAGTATATTGGTCAATGTGTATTAAGTTTTATTATTTGGAGGAGGAGACAAATCTATTGGGTTAGTTGCTTGGTCTCTGACAGAATGTATAACATTAAAAGAATATGTTTGAACCAATAATTGCAAAAAACATAGACAGGAAAAACGAAAATATATCTCATTTATAAAACAGAACAATGTACACTGATTTATTTTAAAAAACTAGAGTTAAAAAAAAGCTGTTCTTTTGTTTTCTCTTCTTAATTTCAATCTAGAGAAAGTGAAAAAAGGATTTATAATTTTAAATGTTTCTTCTATTTCAGTCCTTGCCACATTAAAACTTTCTTTCTCTCCCTAAACAAAAAAAAGTTTTTTGTGATGCTGAAATAAATTTATTATGTACTATCGCAACAATGCCAATGTTCAAGTTAACTTGTCAAGTAAGCAATCAAGACTTTGAGTGTGTTGTATGCGTTGAATTGACAACCATGTGTTGCGTTTCACATAATGTCCCCAATATGGTTGTTTTAATACATTATTGCAAGCTCTCACAGAAAAATATCTCAATGATTGTCTAGACTGGAATATTTGCTTGAGAAGAAAGGTGTTGTCTCAAACATAGACTTATTAACACAATCAACAGAACTAAATACTTAACTTTCCAGGAAGCTGCAAGAGCTACAGGTTTATCAAAATCTCAGGACTTAATCAATAAAGTGTTGGATGATGCAGCTTTAGGGATGAATTTAATTGAAGAGATGAAGAGCAAGAATGAATTTTGTGAGAAAAAAACAAATAAATAGAACTACATAATACTTGTAAATTATAGTTTTACAATTTGAGCAATAAGTATGAACAGCTGTATAATTAGTACAATGGGGGCGGGTCTGATGCTAGGGGGACAGAGGGTACTTCCTCCCCTAGTTTCCATAACTTCTAGAGATATCCCCTCCAGATTTTTGATGAATATAATATATAAGGAATACTAAAAACTAAACAGTCAAAATTACAAACAGTGAAGAAAGCAATTCTAAAAGAATTATCAAAATGAATAACAACAGCAATTCAATATATGTAAATCAAAAAAGCAAAAATAATTACTAGATATCAGATAAAAATTTTCTGTTAGACATTTATACAGATTTAGTAATAAGTTAAGCATCAAATGGACAACTGAATAAATGTTGTACTTTTTTGTGACAAAAATGAACAATCTTATATTTATGCTCAAAGGAACAATATCTGGAGAGACCAAATATTAATAGCAGTGCAATAAGATATATGTGATATGGCATCTTGAATTTAATAACTTACTTCTTTGCATAACTTTATATAAGCTTTCTTCACATCTTTAGTTGAGCAAGATGTTTTTAA
This sequence comes from Trichonephila clavipes, assembly GCA_019973935.1. NCBI lineage: Eukaryota > Metazoa > Arthropoda > Arachnida > Araneae > Nephilidae > Trichonephila > Trichonephila clavipes. Next base: position 88,126 of record BMAU01020984.1, read on the forward strand.
ACCTAGGACATCATATGGATTTCTGAAAGTAATATTTATGTGTAGCATAAAAAAACTGTTAACAAGAAAACTAATGCTATCACTTACTGTTAATGTATAATAGGAAAATTCTGATAGAAATGGAAACGATATACATTTATAACATATTTTTTAAGAAATTTCACATAAAAATAAATTAAACTACAATGACAATAACACAATGATGTAAATGAAAAAAAAAATGCTTTGCACAATATGAAAACAAGATAGTCATCAAAATAGAATTTTTACATAAAACATTTATGTGTTAAACCAGTAGCAACAATACATGGGGGGAGGCTACACATCTATCCTCACTATTAATGTCTTTATGAAACGTAATTCAGGAATGCTCCTACCAGTCTGAACAACTTGCATTAGATTATTCATGAAAAAATAACGAATTCCTCTAATAAGGTGTTATCAATTTATTGTAACAAGAACTTTGGTTTCATTCACGTCATGTAATATCTGACTCTTCTATTAACTTACTTTTGGTAAGCATGGAATGACATGTTTTAGCTTAGTAAGTTACCCTATTAAATGCAGAAAAAGTACTGTTAAGTGTGCTTTTCCTTCTTACTAGAGTGCAAACTATCACTCTTCTTGAAAAATCTGGGGGAGTCTAACAGCTGGATTATACATTTTACTGTTGGCAGAGGAAAAAGAGTTCACCATTTCATCCTTTAATGAAATAAATGGTATTTTTCTGAAGAATGGTGGTATCTGATGCTAAACATCTGCAACACTTTTTTGAATCACAGTCATCAAGATTTTAGAACAGAAATCAGAAATAGCCACCATGAAATATTCTTTAGTTTTGCGGCACACATAAGCCTTTAAATACCTACTGAGGTCGAAGAACATATCTAATATTTCTTCTTATGATCAATTTATTTTCACAATTTTGCTGGCTCAGCCAATTTTCATTCTTTTAAAAGACATCAAAGTATTAGAGCATACTCAGCACATGCAATTATTCCAATCTACAGCACTGTTCTGGTTGATTTGCATCTGTAAATTACAAAATCCAATAGAAGCTATTTTCAGAAACTACAAGTAAATGAATTTAATGACACTCACAAAAGAAATTTGCAAGTCATCATTTGGTAATTGCAAGATTATGAAATTCATTAGACTAGTTAGTTTATTTGCCAATAAATAATTAAAATGAAGAAAACAATGAAATAAATGAAACTTGAAAGATCAAAATCACTAATCCCAATATTTGCAAACTTGCAAGCTGCAATACTTGTCAAGATTGAAATTATTTTTGACTACATGTTAAGGAAAAAGTACCATAAAAATCTCGATAATTCTTTACAATTGAAAATGACATTCACAATGAAAGGTCCAATTCCTGATACCATTTATTCAAGGATATTACACACAGATATAGTACATTAGTATTTGATTTTGCCTTGAACATAACAGCTGAAGTGTCATACTGATCTGCATAAGAAAAACATGCTACTTCTTACTGAAGGTAAAAATAATTCTACCAGCTTTACTATGAAATTTAGAAATCCAGATCACTGCTACATTTTTCAATCAGAGCTACTTGCGATTAAAGGGGATCCTAAGAGGTCAGCTTCCTGTACTGCCCACAGAAATATCTGGATTTTTACTGATACCTGCAGTTCCATTCAAGCACTTAAGAACTGGTTCTGCATTGGTAAAAAAAAACTTAAAAATTTCTACTCTAACCTTACAAAAACTTTCCATATACCATGATCCCTACCTGCAGTGGATCCCCCTTACATATTGGTATCAGTCATAACCAAGTGGTTGATACTTTAGCTAAGAAGGGTACTTCAGTGGCTTTAACCTAAACTGCCTTAACTTTTTTATAGAGAACTGTTCAAGAGTTAAAAATACAACTGACTCTTCCTGGCATTTACCTTTGGTACACCACTGGTGTGGTAAATGATTAAGTGGTGTGAACTGTTTTTTAGGGAGATTATGTCCAGCAGATTACAATAATAAGACTCTTAAGGGGTCCTTCAGGATCTCTAAAAATTGATCACATGAACAAAATGTCCCCTATCTGTGGAAAATGTAATACCGATTAATCCATCCCTAAACATCTACTCTCCTGCTTGGGGCTTGTTAAGGATTTGATGGAGAATTCCCTTTTTAGTGTGGATATTTTGAATAATTTTAGACAAGGTTCTGATCAAAAACAGATAAGCCCGATCTGAGAAAATTAGCAACAATAACAGAAAAACATACACAAGTGCTTATAAAACAAAAATTATCAGTGTTTATATAGCATATCTATTAAACAGTAATTACGGAACTAATTTATTTTTGTTACGCTGCCCACCAAAGGCCTAAATGGGATAATTTTCTATCCAAGATGGCCACTTAACACTAAAGAAACAGATTCTAAGAAAAAATTATAACAACTTTATGAAGTAGATAGAGATAATTAAGCTATATACATTTGAAAAAAATATTAAAAAGTAAAATAACAAGAAACACACTTACCTTTTACATGGTAAAATAGTGCTGAAATGTATGAGTACTAGGATAAAAAATAGAATATGAAGAATGTCTAAATGTCCAAGGGAAAAGGAATTTAAAAAACAAAAATTGCAGCAAAAGGTTTAAAAATAATTTCATGCTGAAAGAAAAATTTAGTAATAAAAAAAGTGATGAGTAAATGTGAAAAACTTATGAAAATATGTATCAAAAGATTAAACAGAGAAAATTTACAATTTGCTACCAGCAAAAAAAAGAATAAGACCAAACAGATTCAATAATATAATAGTATGAATAAGCACCCTAAGAACTGCTGTAAAAAATTTGGTCATCAAATTTCATACTTTTTAAGGAACTTTGATGTCTCAATCACATTTGTCACATTTCACAATGGTCAATAACAGCAAAATGTTAATTAAGAATGAAAAATAGAAATTCGAACCTTTAGAAAACAAGATTGATCAAAATTACGAATTTGGTTTGTAATAATTAAACACACCACCCATATACTCTTTTTAAAGAAACACCCTGGTACTCATCAATAAATTTTGAGATATCCATTATTCCAAGGAAAAAGGTAAAAAAAAAAAAAACAGAACATGAATGTTTTAATAACAGCATTTAATATGAAAACGGATCAATATTTAAAAAAAAAACTTAAATTATTCTCTTGAAATTAATGGGGTTTTATAAATTACTGTAAAAATAAACCAATAAAAAATAATGGTCATACACATAAATGCTATAGCAATCACAGTATTAAATGATTAAAAACAAGGCTACTATATTGTAATGTTGAGCCTTGGAGTAAATTTACTACAATTTGGTGTGTAGCGTACGAATATCAAATAAGTACCGTAACTATAATTTTAATACTGAGCATTCAAAATTACTGTTAACTAAATTTACTTACTTTAAGGTAAAACTAAAACTGATTTGATTTCTTTATAAATAATTAATTTTGAAGAATTAATAAACTTGAAATATAAATGCAATAAATATTTTAAAATAAAAAATGAGTGAAACAAATACTAATGCATTAAAAAAAACAAAAAATTATACAAATATGGAAAATATCATGGATAGCTTAGATCAATATTTTCTTACCTTTCACTTGCATTTTTACTGCACCGTCTTAAATTTAAAAGGCAAAAATTAAAATTTTGAAGAAAAACATCCGACACCCTTAAAGAAGGCAGCAAAGCATTCTTCCATTGCATCTTACAATCAATCCTTTACAATTATAAGAAATGACATTTAGTTTCCTAATTAGATTCGACCAGTAAATACATTTAAAAAGGTTTAAAAAGCTACTACTTTCTTCAGATTAAATAGTCGTATGGAGATATACATTTCTCAGAAAAGTAAATTGATATAAAAATTGTAAAACTCAATGAATTCCAAAATAATTAAGAGAAGCCACATATTCAAATTAAACGAAAACTACTTATGAAACATTTGCCCTTGTTTGAAAACTGGAAGTAAACAATGTTCTATCGATGATTTCATTTCATTCCATGACATGTAAATAGTTTGCACAACTCTATTTTTTGGCTTTACCTCCCTTGGAAGGAAATTCTAGCTCAAACTATAATATAACTCAATTTGTACTGTTCTTCGATTACTATTGATTTTTTCACTAAAAGAAATATCTAAAGATCATGAGGATGAAAATGTTTGTCATTTTAGAAATAGCAATTTACCTCTATTATTTGTTAATATAATTCATTAAAAGTGCTATCGATTTACTTCAGTGTGTATTATTTTATATTACTTCTTTAACCGATTTAGTTAAACTTTTCCTTTCCTAAATTATTTTTATTCATGCAATATCTTGAAGCTACATGCGGGATATCGGTGACGGACCTCATAATTTTGAACCTCTGAGCTGGCACCCAAAATCCCCAAATCTTCCTATCACACCAACTTGAAAACTTAAGCCTTGACAGATTTCACATGTATCACTCTCTCTACCCGCTGGGTTTTCAGTAGCACGAAAACTCGAACCCACGATTCGACAGCCCCAACCACGAGTTCACGATCATCAACCCCTGTGACTGCCAAATGTACTGAAATGGTTAGGGTACTTTTGCACGATGAAATCACATTATTCAGGCGTAAAACTTTTGCTGAGAACGTAAATTGCTCATATAAATCCGCCTTGAAATGTAGAAATGTCAGAAATAGTCTAGAAAATTTTTTTAATTACGAAAAATACATATATCCTTGCTTCCAGAATTTTTTGACGCCATACTTGGCAAGCTTTATAACAAAGTCAGCAGATGCCGCCACGTGTATGCAATCTACGTACAAAGTTTCAAAATGTTACTTTAGAATAAAATTACCGGATAAACTGCTTAAATACACATTAATAGCACTATATTTTATGAAAAAGAATATTTTTCTACATGAATAACAACTTAAACCACTTCAGGAACACTAATTTTATTTTTTTACATAAAAATGGGGGGGATAAAAAATAAAGTAACCCTAAACTATACGTCAAGAAACCACTCCCTATGACATCCTTTTGAAAAGGCAACGGTCAAGTGACCTTGAGATCAGCTGACTGTTAGTCTTTGCTTAAATTTTAGAATGACCGGTAGAAGGGGAATCGTTTGAACAGGACAGCTTTGGGGGAAGAGGGGGATTTCTATTTTTAGCACCGATAGTGCTAAAAATAGATTCTGGAACAGTGGTCTTCAAACTTTTTCGACTCACAAAGCTGCAAGAACACGGGTGGCCAACCTTTTTGAGAAGAGTGCCAGAATTTTTGATAAAAAATAATTACGAGTGCCGCTTCCAACATTTCCATCATACAAATACGGAAAAGTAAAACAAAAAATGTTATAAGCTTATTGTGGAATTTTTACGCAAATATAGCACATTTTTTTTTAATGCAGGATATTTAAAAATAAGATGAAGTGCAAATTTATGTAGGTTTTATTGTTAATAAATTTTTTACAGGTTCAATTGAGATAAGTTAGGAACAAAATAAAAATGAGTAACTTGAAACGTTTAATTTATTAAACAGTTAGTATTTACTTAATGTGGCTTTTGAATTTTCTTTTCTTTTTTTTTTACCAAGTCTCTCATCTATATTAGGATTAACCTTTGCAGATGCTAACAAAATTTGGTTATTATAGGTCCACATCAGCTAGTTATGAGTAATATTTATTTTATTATGTTCATAGCAGAAAACATTCATTCACACAAACATATTTTGATCCAAATTTTGAGACTTTTGTCTGAGACAACCCCACTTCAATAAAATTGTAGAAATTATTTATTATTATGTATTCAAGTTTCTTTTAATTTTTCAGTATGTCTTCGCGTGCCCCCGTTACAACTCCACCGGGCCACGGGTCGGCCACCACTGCCCTAGAACTAGAAGGTCTTTTTGTGGAACCCCTAGAACTAGAAAGTATTTTTGTCGAACCTTATTCCACACACACTTTTTTGTAAAGGCAATTAAAAAAAGTATTGCATCAATTATTAAAAATTTTAAACTACTTTTAATATAATTTACTAATTAATAATATTAATCCGTGATCCATGTTTCACTCACCCATGCATTATGTATAGTAACTACAGTCGGTCGAAAAAATAGTTGAGCACCGTGACCCTTTCAAAAAATGACGTGAAATGGAAAACGACCTTTTTTAAAATGACAAAATCACCTTTGTTGAAACCATCTCACTAGAAATGAATCATGAAACCATTTGAATTGAAAATTATTTCATTTGAAAGGAAAACCATCTCATTTGAATTGAAACCCTTTCATTTGACTCGAAAACCATCTCATTTAAAACCATCTCATTTAAATCGAAAATCATCTCATTTAAAACCATCTCATTTGAAACCATCTCATTTGAATCGAAAATTATCTCATTTAAATCGAAAATTATCTCATTTGAATCGAAAATTATCTCATTTAAATCGAAAATTATCTCATTTAAAACCATCTCATTTAAATCTAAAAC
>BMAU01020987.1:600000-887464 GCA_019973935.1 Trichonephila clavipes
CAAATACACTGTCAACAAAATTGGATCAAAAACATAAGTGACTAAGAGCTTATATATGGCAAAGAAGTGTGTAAAGTATTTTCTGAATCAGTTGAAGCCAACACCTGAGAAAAAACCACCAAAGGAAAAAAAAAAACATCCTTTTTACTAAAAAAATGAAAGTTAAAAAACATCCTACATGGAGAATTAAAACACTAGAGTGGGGGGGATAGGGTCATTAAAAAAAGTACTTATTCAGATGGGAAGAAGACTTTAAAAAAGGAAGATGATACATCAATATGAACTAAGTTTTTTGTATACATAAAATAATTCTTTAGGAAAAAATTACCGTATGCCGTAATTTCGCGCGTATAGTCCGCGGACTATCTGCGTTTAAAATGCGAATTTTTGAAGCTGCGGACTATCCACCAGTGCGGATAATACGCTGGTTGTTCACGGTTAAAGCGCAACTGCCGGGAAGGGGAAAAGTAGTTGATGCGTCAGCTCGATTTTTAGGAGCCTTAGTAGCAAGTACCTGGAGTACGAAAATCACTGACAGTGAAGATAGTGATGCTGAAAATGAACTTTCGGACACTCTTCCCGAAAATATATTAGAACTGTTTAATTCTGATACCGATGAATCGGACTTTGAAGGTTTTCGCTAATGTAGTAGAATGTGTGATTAATTAATATATGATTAATTACTAAGCTCTGTTTTTATTTGTATTTAGCGTTTTATTTCTGAAGGTATATTAGTAAGGAAGTACTTTTTTTCTATTTATACTTAGTTCTTTGTTTCTAAAATACATTAATATTGCCGTATTAAAAAAACGTAATTTCGGACGTATAGTCCGCGGACTATCTGACGATTTTTGAAATTTTTTTTTATATAAAATCGTGTCTGCGGACTATACGTGCGAAATTACGGTAAATATTTAGAAAAAATTATGAACTTCTATTGTAGATCAGGAATAAAAGGATTTTGTAGAAAGGAATCAAACATTCAGATGATCTGCAAAACTACCCTGTTAGTTATATCACCTTGGTGCAGTGCTAATGACACGTCTACAGAATCCCCACACTCAAAATCGAAGGCAATACATTATAATAGGCTAGCCCCTTACCTTGGCCAAGGAGAATAAGATTACTAAGTTCACACCATGGCCACTAATTATTTTGTAAATAATGTAAATTATTTCTCTTTTCTAATTCCTTAGTTTTATTTTAGTGTTGTAATTTATTTTTGTTTCTGTTCATGTGTTTTGAATTTATTTGCTGCTGAGTATTTATTACTTTAAATTTGATTATGATATGAGTAGTTAATGTTGGTAAATAGATGTCTATTACTCGGGGATTGTACTGCATGGGATGTGCAGTCTTTGAAGTGGAGGCAGTGTTACAAATTTTGTGTAAAATAGTGTTAACAATTTGTTCTTAGATGTTTAATGCATTTATATTACTCTATGTTATATTTATTTTATGTTTAAATTGTAATACTCACATGCAACAGTATAATGGTGGTTCAATGGGAACTTGACGATAGAGCTAAGTTGGCATCATTTTTGGCAAGTTCGTAACCCTATAGATTCTTCTGGAAATTAGAGGAGGAATCTACTAACCTCACGATTTATGACGCAAGCGGATCTTTCAAGAAGGATCCGGTAGACCTAAAAATAGGGAGACGCTCGCCATAACGGAGTTAGTATTGTTTTGACTAACGATTAGGAGTCTAGCCTTGACCGTGAAGAGTTGACTAGCGATTAGCTCGGCTGTTGAGTTGGGTGAGCGGTGCTTGTGAATAATCTTTCTCATAGTCATATTTGAAACATTGATAGTTGTGTCTAAGCGCTGTTGAAGGTGTGAAGACCTTCAGAGATTTATTCTGCGAATATTGCTGTTGAATTCTGTACTTCAAAGATTAATTTTCGACAATAAATTTCCCATCACTCCTCAAGAACTGTCTTGTTCTTTGCAACTGATTTGCATAAAATCCTCGAACCCCGATCAACGTAACAGTATCATTTGGATTCCATGAACATTGTGGAAATTCATCTTTTTATCTGCCACAATACTACTTAATATTAATGTGAGATGTTTGCAAATGGGTCATGGGATGAGAACCAGTTTCTTTACATTTACCTCTTCTCTTGCAATTCCCAAGCATTCACTTGCTAGAAAGTCAAGGTAAATGATAAATTACAAAACTCCTTAATTTTCTAAGCAACCTTTCCAAGAATTGGTCTGGAGATAAATGGAGATCGGAAATGCCTCCTTTTAGAAGGTCAACCTCCCCCTCCTTCTGTAGATTTCAAGGATCTAAGGGAGGCTGACAAAAAACAGTACCGAAATTAAACACAAAGTCTAATTGAGAGAAATCTCTTAGTGAGAAACTTACTATATTCCTTCTCGTCAAGTATGTCTTTGGCATATAAGAAATGACCACTGAAATGAGAGAAAGGGAACATCATTTATATGAATTTCAAATGCTAATCCCAATACTTACTTTCTGAATGTATTAATTGCCCATAATGCTGTTGAACCTACAGTTTAGATGCATGTCCATTTTAGTCAAATTCACTCAGTTTTTCTATGTAACTTGCAATAGTTGGGAAAGAATGCAAGTCCTTTCTCTACTATGAAGAACCATCTCAATTGCCATATGTTCCTACTGTAGGTATAATCACTTGGGAGAAGATTATTTGGGTCATTGCCAGATGAAGCAATACCGAGTATAGGAGCCCTAATTCTTCAACAAGCATGTTTTGACAACATTTTATCAGTCCAACCAGCTGCATATATGATACTTAACATATCTTGTATAAGCCACTACCACATTTATTATAGCTAATGGTAATATACAAGTATTATATTCCTCAAGTAAGATATGATAAAGTAGAAAACATCAGACATCGCTACAAGTGAGCTTAGTTCAGGATTTAAAGCCTCAATATTTCCTACATTTCATGTATAAAATAGTTGATCGAATACAACAATACAGTATTTTTTATTTGAAGACATTTTTTGTTGGATATGATGAGTGTTGTATGAATGTTCTCATTGCTGCTAGGTGAATCAATGATAATAAAATACAATACATGATTCTGAGAAAGCACAGGCAAAAGAGGTATTCTCCACACCATCTGGCAATATTCAATCCTTTTCATTTTGCAAGTAACCGTGCAAAGACACTTGATAATAATATGACAGGTGATACAGGATTTTTTTTTAAATCTAAAACCTGAATAACCTCTTTTTAAATTCTATGCATTTATTGGAATGATGACCAAGATTGAAAAGTATTCCTCGCAGAATTAAGCTGTCATATTTCAATTTTTTTATGTGAATAATAAGTAGTTGAAACAGTAATACATTAAATTCCTCCCATCATATAAAAGGTATTTGATCCATCTAAACCTTTTTTTTCGGCAGGCCACATTCATATGAGAGGTATTTTACATGAGTCGCAACATGAGGATAGTGGGAAAAAACAATATAAGACCAAAGCAACAATGGACAAAGCAAAATTAATCAAAATATTTAGACCCTTATTTTCGGCTTTTATTTCGGCACCTATATTACTATCAAACACACACCAATTTTTTAAAAACTTTAATGCATTATTTATTGAGATTGGGTTAGTTTTGATTTCCTTTCATCTATGACCAAACCTTTTGTTTACATTCTACTACCAAAACAAAATGATAACAAAAATGGAAAATTTAATTGCTTTACTGATAGAATTTCAAGCTTATTTTTTAGTACATTGTTTTTAAATATTTTAATTTCTTAGTGCAATGGGCAATGGCCGGGCCACTCAAAAAAAGGCCACCTGGCCACATGCAGTCTGCAGGTTGAGTATCACTAGTCTAAATGCATATATCTGTATTATCAAAAATAAACAGTGAAAATGATTCAGGCAGAGCTGTACTTAGGTGGTTTAGGCAAGACAGCTCTAGCAATCAGACTTTTTCATAATCCCTTGGGATTCAGTGCATTTATAAGATTTTGTGATCTTTGATTTTTGTAAAGAGCTCTGAGATCAACCTGCAAGGAGGATATGAAAGATCTAGACCTTACAGCAACAGTTGTAGCATGAACAACTGAAAGAATTTCAACATGCAACTTATCTTCATTTCCCTGTTTACTCATAACTATTACTTTCAGTTTGATAAATGATTTAGGAACTACCCTTAACACATCAATAAGGGAGTTTATAGTTTGAAGTAATCATCAAGGAAATGTAATAAGGATCTCATGTCACCCAATATGTCCACTTGTTCATCCCCACCTCACAGTGATTCATCTCTTATTTGAAAAATTATGTATTCAAAGTGGAAACAAATTATCGATTATCTCTCTCTCTCTTTTTGCGGTTATGACGATGTCAGAACCAAGGAAACTTTTGCTTCTCAATGTCTTTTCACTTGGAAAACATACTCTTCAATATCTTTCAAAGAAAATTAGCACTCCACTTCATTTTAATCAAAATGTTGCCAAACAAATTCAAAATCAACATTTACATTATTATCCTGAGAACTAGAAATTCCACCAGTTAGAATTTTAAAAGCTCTTTGAACATAGAAATGTGGTACCTCTTTTCTACTTTAACCAGTTTACTTACAGGTGTGACTTTAGACCACATGACTGAAGTAAAACTTCTTTTAGCTCCATATATATGTATGTTATATGTTTATATATGTATAATATATACATATTAATTTTCTACAAATATTTAAATTTATTATGGGTTTTCATTGATAAATGAATATTTTTGAATAGATTTTTTATTTTTATTCATTATTTTCATTAGCAGATACATCAGTAATTACTGTGGTTGACCGGGACAATAGACTTATGGTATGAGAAATCAGATACACGATTTCGAATGAAAATTCGAAATATATTTAGAGAAAACTGCATCAATTGTTGTTACATGTCTTGTGGTAGGCTCATTTTGGTTATTATTCCCTTTAGTGATTTATAGTTTTAATTTGTCATGTAGAAAGTTTACCAAGAGTTGTCCATCTTCTGACACGAAATTAACATTGAAATCTCCTGTTAAAATTGGCGACAACATGCGATAGTTTTCTCCTAGTTACTCGATATCAGTTAAGTCATAAATATATCGAGTTAAGTCATTTATATAAAAACTTTACAATATTATTAACTGTGTTGTTGGGCAAAATATAAACAACTACCAATATGATGTTTGTTCCATCATCCAAAACACAGTGAGCAGCACATATATCACCAATTGATGATTGACCAATATCGATTTCCCAAATATATCGTAATAAAATGTCTATATCTGAAGTTACTAATTCACAAAATATGAACTTTAAAATGAATTTACAATTTTATTCACTTTAAACGTAGAATATATAATGCATTGAAACAAAATATGAATTTATAAAATTGTTCAAGAATGAAATGAAATTACCACATAATCAAGAAATCATCATTCACATAACACTAACAAACTTGCAAACGGACTACTGACTGAAATTTCTATCTTCACTAACTTATATCTGACTGTCATTTCCATTCACCTCGCCCAATCACACTTTTCGTAACGCTCTTGTCATGCATTCACCAGCTTACGCCCCAAGTCAAGCATGCATAAAGAAATTTTACTTCAAAAATGACCTGATCACTCTACTTAGCACCATCCATCTGAGCAACTTTCAAGGCTTAACTCCTAATTCTAAAGTTTCTATAGAGTTAACTTTCTATGTTTGTCAACAGATGTGGTTAAGATACATCACAAGTCAAAGTACACAATGAACTTTTAAAAAAAATGAAAAGTCTAAGTCTGATCATGTTAAAGGACCTTTTCTGACTCTTACTGCAACATTTTGTTTCACGATATACTACTTCTGCTACTTTATATGGACTTGGGACCCTTCAGCTTTCTAAATTTAGTATTTTCCATCTTTCCTTCCCTGGCTGCAGTCAGTATATTTCTCGATTCCACGCTCTCCATTAGTGAACAATTTGTCAATTACAAAAATGATTTACTCATGTAAATATATAAAAGCTAAGCTAGTTAAAATACTACACTTACTATCTTTATTTGCAACTGTCAGCAATTGGAAGAGGGTGTTGAAGCTCTAAACTGAAATGGCATTGCAGTCACTTTTTCTACTTAAGTGCGATTGAATCTACTTCTTGAATGATTGTAATCAATCAGTGTTCAAATATTCATGTTCCTGTGATACCTCAATGTTAGGTTGTGTTCACCCATAAGTTGTCTTATTAAATTTCTCAGCCCTTTCAGACAGGTTAATGCTTTTTTTATTTGTCTATTTGAATGAATAATTATTAAGAACAAAGGGGAGCTGAAAGAAGAAAGGTAGGGAAGGGGTTACAGTAGGTAAGGTTGAGAGTGACAATTGGTTTACCACAAATTTTCTTAGTAACAAGTGTCTGCACTCCATTTTTTTAAACTCATTCTCCCCTCCCTTCTTTTGCACATTTCTTCACAAAAATATTTTTCTAATTAATACAATAATGAAAACAGCAAACAATACTTCCCAACATTTACAAATCATACTTGAAACCAGCTTTAAATTGTCCTTTTTACTATAATTTGCTTGTATTGGATAAAGCTTATGCAGCAGAAAGGAGAAAACTCTTAGTATGCTCATTCCAGATGTATGTTGAAGGGATTAAAAGAAATTTACAGCTTTCCTTTAATTTTGAACTCGCACTTTTTTAAAATTTTCCAACCATTGGGTAAAAAAAACCTCTTCATAAATTATTACCTTTTTTTGGCGATCCTCACTACCAATATGTGCTGATATGATAAGAAGTTGAGCTTCAAGTTCAACAGCAACACCAGCAAATGGTCGACTGGCCATTTGTTCCATTTCAACAAATAATCTCTAAAAAATTCAAACATTAAATTACTTTATAATATGCAGTTGTGATATATAGGAATAGACACCTATATGCAGATTGAACACCACACACCTAGTTTAACACATTCGTAATTAAAAACTTAAAAGATTAAATGAAACAAAAGCAAAGCAATGATGAATGAATTCTAAAAATTTCTTCACATAAATGTTGTTAATGCTCTCAGTAATATATCCTGCAGTTTACTTACAACTTTTCTAACAGAAAGTAATAATTTCAGTTGTGTGCCTACTCTAGTTCTATAGTCAACTTTCAAGAACTCAGTTTTCTGTAGTTACTTGTAGGAAGAAATCTTGAATATAGTAGTTATTTTTTTAAATCTATCCACATCTTTAACAATTTCTATAATCTTGTGTAAATGTTTGTAAAATAAATGCCTTCGCAAATAACTAAACATCATTAAACCCTTCAAACAATACTTTGGAGAAAACACAACGGAAAATTAATCCTTGATTGAAAAAATTTACACACACACACATGTGATCCCTTTTATTCTAATGCAATCACACCACAAAAAGTAACATCATTACTTCTTATCAGACAATTTGAATGCATTCATTTGAAGAGTAATTATAAAGATCAAATTTCCCTCACTTCAATTAAAAACTATTAATAAAATATATAGTTCAAAAAATATCATTAATTTAAAACAAATAAAAATAGTTTTGAACATTCCACACACTATCTGTCCATTCAATTATACTTGCTGCCTTAACATGCTAGAGGAAGTATTTAAATTGCAATAAAAATATGTCAAAGTTCTGGAAACCAAATCAGGCAACCGTAAAACCTGCAAGTTTACGAAAAAATAAAAATGGAAAATAAAATGGTTTTGTAAATTTCAACTTTGGCATTAATTGGAAAACAAAAGTTTTAATTAATTCCATCAAAATGGCATTCATGCTTGGTTTCCATCATCATAGTAGAAACTTAGATACGAAAGATTAAAATCTGCAATTATGATTGCTTTAAAATTTTTTTTTAATATTAAACTAAAAATACTAGATGAAACAAAATGCATTTCCAATACTGATAAGCAGTTTTAAAATAATTAGCCACAAGTTATAAAAGGTAACATACTGTTACATGACACCAGAGACTTTGAGACATGCAACATTACATTTGGATTAATGCAGATAGAAGATATATTCAACTGTCAACAATCAACAAAGACCTTTTTCTTTTACAAATGAAACATAAAAATTATAAATGTAATACTCAAGAAACTTTTGATTGATACATCTCTAAAAATTCACAACAGAGCATCTTTAAGACAGAAGAAAAGTGTTCAGTATAAGATATTTTAGCATAGTAAGAAAATTTAAATCAAAACCAAAAATTAATCCTTTACAATACAACTGGTTTGCCAATTACTTTCAGCCATTATTTATCAGTCCTATTTTAAGGATTATGCAACACATGCATTACCTTTTTACTTTCTCAAAAATGGAACCACATAAAGAGTTAACGAACCAACACTTCTTATTGTGAAAAATATTCAAACCATTGATATATTTTCCAACTTGATGTGTACTTAGGACACTATCCTAAATTTACTTAAACACCAAAACAAAATTTCAATTCTACAAATCACAACAAATATGTTGCAGCCTCTTTAGATAAGTACAAAGTCAATTTTAAAAAGCTTTCATCATTAATAAACACATGGCTCGTTTCAGAGAAAATCTATGAATTAATATGGATATTGGCGGAAATTAGCATGGAACCATAAAGGGAAAGTTTTGTGATGAAAAATTTTCCTGTCACATCTCTTATGATGTACAAGGAATTTTTTTATAATAATTTATTCAATAGATTATGATACTATATTAACAACCCCCATGTTACACAAAATAATTCTTACCTCAATTATGTGATTCAGAATCTCCAATAATCAAAACCAAAAATAAATGGCAATGTATAAGTAAAGAACGCAGAAATTTAATTATTCCAAAAAGGTTATTTATTTTGAGCATGTTGAATAAGACATAAGAACTTGTCAAATTTAGTTTTCACAAATTAAAATTGTGCAGTGGTTTTTAAAATTATTATTTGATACCTCAAAATTTTAAGCACTACCAGGGACCATTTCTAACTATCAAATTAATGCAAAGTATACAATAAAAGAAAATGAGCTTCACATTTTTTTTAAATAAAATTTTGTATGGAAGAATTATATAAATAAACTGAAGGAAATTTTGAATAATATTTCGATTTTAATGACTAAGCGAGTTTCACAATTTAAAGTCGATTCAGAACTTTTTGACACATTTTGTTACCAAAGAAAGCTGAGTTTTTTTTTTCAAAAATGAATAGTTAACTTCATTTAGATTGTTTTGTAAATGTAATCGAGAAATAACAGCTCATTATAATTTTTATCAAATATTATAATATACTCTTTATTAGCATGAACAAAATACTCATATTAATTGGTATACTTATCCAAAATCCCAGTACTCATTCTATAAGAAAAAAAAAATATCACATAAAATCATATAGAATCAGTGCATCCTGTAGACCTCTGAAATTATATGAATTAAAACGTTTTAACTCACAAAACAATACACATATGTTTGTTATTGAACAAACAAAACAGTATTACGCATTTATGACATTTTAGATGTGAAAGCCAATAGAACGAAATTCCTGAAATTCCAACCCGATTACAATACAAAACTAAATTCTTAGTTACAGAATAACCATTAAAATTTATACGGAACAAATAAGATTTTAGAACAAATAACAAGCCATATGGATGAGGCAAATTATTTGAAGAGCTTCCATATCTTATTTCAAAGGAAATTTTTTAAAGTGTTCGCAAAATTTCAGTGTATTTCCCCCTTTCAAAATGAACAGTTACAAAGTAATTTTGAACTAAAATAGTTGGTTGGGCAACTTCAACTTACCTGCCTCCGCCTGTAAAGGTCATATTTTTGCTTTATTTTCCACATTATAGCAGCCATTATAAGAAGAGATAAGAAGCAACTGCAAATAATTGAGGAAATTTAAAATGAAAATAACATCAAAAATAGAATTTACATAAATAAGTTATGCACACAAAAACTACAAATGCATGACAAAACTTGTCTATTTAAATAAAAAAAAATGTCTCAAAGTTTTAGTATATTTTGTCAAATTTAACTTTTAAGTAACACATATAAATACATAAATATGCAAAGGAAATCTAATATCTTTAAAAGCTATTTTTATTATAGCATTTATAAATCAATTCTTAGAAAATAATTTTGAAAACTCACTCTAATATTTCCATAACTGCTAAACTTCTTTTAGTAAAAAATTTAACTTAAAGCAAAATTTTCTAATCAAAAAAATTAACTACATAGAATAAATAATAAAATTAATTACCTTTGAAAAAAATATTCAGGTTAGTAAATGTTTTATAGAATACAAAATTAAGAATTCAAAGCATTAAAACTAAACACACTGGTGGGCAAAACTTAAGAAACAATGCAAACTTTAAGCAGATAGCTATGAAATTGTAATGAAAGGTTTATTGCAATCAGTACAATGAACAAGCAATTCAGTAGAAAGGTGATGAATATGCAAATATCAGGAACGAAACGTCATAGGCGACGTGAGTTACGGAAAATGCATGCAGACTATAATTATTGGAAATGAATCTAATTTTGTTAGAAATTCTAATATTTTTTTTCTTTACAAGATCACATATTAAATTTATTTATCAATTTATTAAATAAATGTCATATCTAATATTTGTCATGCTTGCTATCTGGGGGAAAGAAGCCAGCTTGTTTACAAAAAATTAAATATGTGAGCAAAACTTGGTATAATGGTTGGGTATGTATATCAAACACAAAAGGTATAGGATATAGTTAAAAGGTGAAAGAGTAATTGAGACAACAAAAGTTCATTTTGATGAAAATAGAATGGGTGTGGAAGTTGTCCAGGGCCTTAAAGTAAAAAATTACGTAAATTTTAAAGAAGTTTCAGATGATAGTTATGAAGATTCCTCAGAAACTAAAGAAACCACTACTAAAACAGATGAAAAATCACCATGTGAGAGTATATCCTGAGTGAGAAGAGCTATAACTAGGAAGGATGGTAGTAGGACTGACATTTATTATGGTAATGAAGGTGCCCAAGCAAGGTTAAGATCCCACCATGATGTGGAGAAATGTTGCAATACTCATAATATTGACTATAAGAAGCAATATTTTGATTTTAGTGGGATAAAAAAGTTTTCTGGGAAAGCATCTAACATGCAAATTAATCTGCTGGAGCAGCCATATATAACCTCCAAAATTATAGGGAATGCTTAGTCACTTAAAGTAAAAGAATGACAATTTGCAATGAAGGAAGAGATAACAGTCATGAAAGAAAGAGAAGTGTGGAACTTAGTACTGCATCCAAAATATTAGGTAATCACTGGGTATATACTATTAAGAAAAATGAGAAGGGTGATATAGTTAAATGTAAAGCAAGATTAGTTGTTCAAGGTTTAAACCAACATAAAGGTGAAATGTATGAAGAAACTTTCAGTCCTGCAGTAAATTTTGCAGTTATTAGATTATTTTTCACATTACTAGCTGGAATATTTAGGCGGACACACTGTCTGTTAGATGTCAAATGTACGTTTTTACATGCTAAGTTAGATTAAACTATTTACATTTATCAACCTGCTTTATACCTGAGAAACAAGACCATGTTTGTTTACTTAAGAAAGCCATGTGTGGATTGAAACAAAGTGGCCGTCAATGTTATTTTGAATTAAGCACTACTTTTGAGGAATTAAAATTCAAAAAATTTAAATGACTGAACTATGCATATATTTTTTAAGAAAATGCAGTCCTTTTAGTATAGGTTGATGTTGTCTTTGGTAAAAACCAAGAAGCTATCGATTGATTGAATATTAACGTTGCAGTGTTTAGCTACACGAGGGCTTTTGGCGGCGGACCACGTAATTTTGAAACAGGGTCAAGTGACGTGGATGACACCTGAGCTGACACCCCCCTCTCCCCTCGCTTTACCCCATCGCTGCCCTACAAGGCGGGTCTTTGTGGTACTGGGTTCGATCTCGTGACAAGGCAAGCCACAATCCGATACCTATACCACTCGGCTACCACGGCCAGCCAAGAAGCTATCAATGAAGTAGTCAATCTTATTAAAAGTGAATTTGAACACAAAATATTTGGAAAAACCAGTGAAATACTCTAAGAGTAGAGTTAATCCATAAAGATGGAATCCTATGTATACATCAAAGAAGTTATACAAAGAAAGTTTATGAAATATATGCCACACAAGTATAAACTTCAATTTCATCCCTACCAATAGCAAAAGGAACTGTGCCAACAAAGTTAAACTGTCCAACCACCCCAGTTGAAATAGATAATATGTCAAAATTACCATACAGAAATCTAATTGGATCCTTATCTTTCATTCCATACAAAAACAGACCAGATATTACTTATTCAGTCAATACTTTACCTCAATTTCAGGAAATTCCTGGGTACATCCACTGGATTGTACTTCTGAAGCTTATTTGTTATGAAAAAAGGATTGAAGACAACATGCTAAGATTGAGTATCTTAAAATGCCTCAACTTGAAATGTTTCTCTGATTCTGATTTTTTAGCCAGCCAAGACCATCGAGTATAAATGGGTAGAATTCATCAATGCCATAACCAGTTTTATGGAGGTCATTCAAGTAATGCTGCTTTAGCCTATTCACTATGGAAAGTAAGTATGTCATGCTCAACGAGACATCCAAAGAAGTTCTGTGGATTAAGAACATTCTTTAAAAGTGTTTTCAATTAGCGATTTATTTTAAACTTCCACAGTGTTTGTTGTACTGTGACAACAAAGCTGCAATTGATTTTTCAAGGTTTAAAGTGGAGAACAGCCGTACTCATCATATTAATGTTAAACATTAATTTTTAAGAGACTTTAATGAATGCTTAGAATTTAAATACATAAGTAGTAAGAAGAAAATAGCTGATATTTTATGAAGACATTAGGATTATTTTTCAATCTAATGAGGAATTCAGGGGTGTCTCCCTGATCACCTCTGAATATATGTTCGTTGTCAAAACACAAAAAATCTTTCTTGAAAATGTTTGTTATCCGAAGAAATTTTGTAATAAAATTTTTCTAAATGTGTAATTATGGTTATGTAAATACCTTCACAATCTATAGTTTCAAGTGAATTTATCTAAATATATATATGTATTGTATATTTCCAGATAGCGTGCATGAGAAGGGGCCAATTGTTGGAAAAATAATTTATTTCTAACAAAAATTAAATTCAACACTTTCTTTAAAGATCTCCTGTTAAATTTAATAATTCATTTATTAAATAAATTTAATAACTTTTATTTTCATGATCTTGGGAAAAATATGAGTTGCCTCATTTGCATAAACTCATTCAAACAAATGTTTATTTCTACCACCAAGTGGCCATAGGTATAAATAGAATATACTTGTGTTTTGCATCAGTCTAGTCTGGTGTCTGATGCAGCTTAAGAACATTAGCTTTTAGTTTCAATAGGATACTTTCTTTTTTTTTTTCAAAAATGTATTTTAATTCAAAATTATTCAACTTCAAGAAGTCATTCTTAAACTGGTTTGATTTGATTTAATATTAACGTCGCACTGTTCAGCTACACGAGAGCTTTTGGCGACGGACCACGTAATTTTGAACCATGGTCAAGTGACGTGGACGACACCTGAGCTGGCACCCCCTCTCCTAACTACCACACCACACCAACGGGAGGACGTTTCAGCTCTCGACAGATTTAACGTGCATCGCTGCCCTACACGGCGGGTCTTTAGTGGTACTGGGATCGAACTCGTGACCAGGCAAGCCACGATCCGATACCTATACCACTCGGCTACCGCGGCCACTTCTTAAACTGGATATTGAAGTATATCCAACAACAAAAAGTCCAAGTACATTTAACAACAATAAAAGGAAGGACAGTTGCAGCATTAAAGACATTCTATTCAGTGAAATGTGGCTAGAAAAAAATCACCTGGACAACTTCACACATTGAACAATGATGGGAAAGCTGCAGAAGGGAAGCTATTTGACCAGTGTAGCTGAAAATTTGGCATCAACAAAAGTGTCATTTCAGACACTTAAAAACCTTTTAAAAAATAGGTACAGCTGTTAGAAAGCTTGGTGGTGGCTGCCCTAGGAAAACAACTGCAGTAAATGACCAATATATTACCTTGCAGGCAAAAAGAGCCCGATAACAGTAAGCAAGTGCAATTGCTCAGCAACTATCTACAGCAACTAGGCGACAAGTGTCATAGTTTACTGTAGCCAGATGCTCTTAAAAAATGTGGCCTATTTACCCACCATCCTGAACGCTGCATACTTTTGAAAGTTTGCCATCAGCAGCAACATTTAGGAGTGGTGTAAAGAGCACAAAAGCTGGGCATTTCATGAATGGAGTTGTGCCCACTTTACGGATGAGAGTCGTTTCAGTGCTACAAGCGATTCTCAATGTCAGTTGATTTGGAGAGAGGTTGGGACACTGTTTTATCACATATCATGGAAAAGACTTATGGTAATCTTGGAGAGGCATTATGCTAAATGGGCAGACTGAGCTCCACATTTTTGACATAGGTTCTGTAACCAGAGTTCGGTATTGTACAGGTGATCCTTCCCCATGTGTGTCTGTTCTTAGTTTCTATTGCACAAGACCTTGTTTTTATGGATGATGCAGAGCTACACCAGACTGCTGATGCTCAAAAACTACAATTCAAGAAATCACTTGAATGGATTGGCCACAGCTCTCCTCTGATTTTAAACCTCATAGAACATATGTGGGATGCTTTGGAGAGATTTCTTGCAGCACGATTAGAACTTCCAGGGAACACCCAACAACTGAAACAGACACTGAGGAATGGGCACTCTTACATCAAGAACTGTTGGACAGTCTGGTGTTGAGTATGGAGAGATGGTGCGAAGCAACTATTGCAGTAAGAGTAGGGTATATCACATACTAAAGAACATATGCTTGACATTCTTCCTCTTCACAGATAACAATGTGTGTGTTCAATAAAGCATTTTCTTTGTTTGATTCAACACTATATGCATTGTATTCATTTTTGTGCAACATTACTTTTGTCATCATTTAAGTACAAGATGCTGTCTCTCATTTCTGAATTTCATATCTTTCAGTTGATTTATTGTACAGTTATGGCACCTCTCCCCCCTTTTTCTTAAGTTTTGCACACTAGTGTAATATAGTTTTTAAGTATATTCTGTACTTTTTATTACAAATAAATCGGTCAGGTACTCTATAAAACAATGTTTTTCTCCATGACCATTTTTTAAAAATGTATAAAAACATGAATACCTCTACTTAAAACACATTAAAATGATTTAAATATTTTATTTTCTCACCTCGAGAAAGTTATAAAAAATTGCAAAAGATCCAATTGTCTATGTTGTGAAAATGAAATTTGAAGAACAAAAGGAGTATTGAAATTGAACACATAGACATAAAAGGTTGAATTGTCTGCACCAAATACATGATCATCATGAGAAAAGCGGAGTTTAAATGTTCCACACTTATGATTTTCATCAAGGAATTTTTCTGGAGATGAAGCTGCAAAAGAAATAAAAATTGTGAAAATATAGGAACATTTTTACACATTATAAGTACTTTTTCAAAAAAAGCAAAATATACTACAAAATAATTTTTTTAAAAAAAATTTCAAACCATTTATCAAAAGTTACCAAATTATTTTTAAAATAATTGAATAATACGTAACCTCAAAAAAAATATCAACAAGTTTTTTATTGAGATTGCAATTTTAAGATGCTAATTTTGTACACAAAATTGCAAAAAAAAAAAAAAAAAAAAAAAAAGTATGATTGCAGCCAAGCATAAAAACTAACATCCATTATGTAATCCATGATTTTAAATATTTGAATAGTATTTTTGTACAAAGTAACACTGAATGAGTGAGTGTTCATTAACATTGTACTAAATTATAAAGCAAAAGCAAGGGCATTAGGGGTTGAACGTAATTTTGAGCCACGGTCAAGAGATGAGGATGACACCTGAACTGGTATTCCACTCCACGAACTACTACCACTCCTTTGAGCAACAACATATTTAACATAACCCCTCCATAAGGTGGGCCTTCAGAAGTACTAGGGTACAAACTGATGACTTGCCAGCCACAAGCTCATGGGCATTATCACTAAGGTACTGTGGCTACTAAGTAACACCGAGAAAAAA
Organism: Trichonephila clavipes; assembly: GCA_019973935.1. Lineage (NCBI taxonomy): Eukaryota > Metazoa > Arthropoda > Arachnida > Araneae > Nephilidae > Trichonephila > Trichonephila clavipes. Next base: position 616,133 of record BMAU01020987.1, read on the forward strand.
ATTGAATGAGTAAATAATTTAAATCAACCAAAATTACCACACTATGAATTTTCAAATTTATAGAAGTTTAGCTTAATTTGTTCAATCACATTATTGAGACCACATGTATGTGTACATGTACAAATGTAAAAACTCATCAATTTAAAGCAAAGCAGAACCAATTATTACACATTTTTATGGGAGTATCATAGAAAACACCAGGGTTTAAAACTTTGAAATACATGAATTAAGCTTAAATATACTACCAAAATATATTTAAATAGTATTTCATTTTTGTACACTCTCATCAACAAACTCCAACATTTCACATAGATTTATCAAAACTTTAATAAATTATCAGCGTTTAAAATTTCCCTATATCAAAAACGTTAATATATACAACAGATTTATTTTTATTTTGAAAAGTAAGCTAACCATCATAAGTGATTATGATTTGATATCACATATGAAACTTTTTGGTTTTCTAAAATAGAAGTTACATTGAGTGAGTGAATATTAATGTTGCACTATTCAGCTACTCAAGTGCTTTGGTGACTGAAAAATATTAGTGTAAATAGAGATTTTATTCAAGAGAGACATTAAGAAACACAACATTTAATCATGAGACAAGACGAGAATGAATATAAGTACATTACATAAAACGGTTTACGAATTTTTACAGCACCATCCATCTCTTGGCATTTATACAAATCTAATACACATATCAAACTACACAATATTTAACAGTAATGGACATCATAATTTTGAACCATGGTCAAGTGATGAGAATGACACCTGAGCTGGCACCTCCCCCCTCTACTAACTTCCACAACACACCAACAGGAGGACCTTTGAGCTCTCGACAGATTTAACGTACATAGCCTCCATAGATGGTGAGTCTTCAGTAGTACTAGGCTCGAATTCATGACACACCGGCCATGAGACCGTTGCCTGGAACACTAGGCTAGTGTTTAAAATGTATTGAAATAAACATCAAAGGAATCTATTTTTAAAATTATATCAACAAATATTGATACAAGCTGAATGGTTAAACATTTATTTAGAGTATTACATGCCATACTGGTCTGGGATAATACATATGATAAATTTAAATTATACAAAACAGTGTACATATTTCAGAAGAATGATTTTGAAAACATTTTATCATAAAGCATTAAATGAACAAAAGATTCCTGCATAAAATTTGAAATCTTAAAAGGTGATAATAGAAGCAATTGATCTCTATTTGCCTATAAAAAAATTAAATGAATACATTAGCTATATAAAGGTAGATTATTATGATATATCAAGCACTGCCAAACAACACAAACTATATATAATAAAAATTAGAAAAAAAAATGGAAATTAAAAAAAAAAATACCTACAAGATGCGACAGATATATTCACCAGAGCAGAATCTGAACAAGAAATAGTAAAGTCAACATCGACATCCGGTTTTACAGGTATATTCATAAAATTTATGTTTGTGTAATGACGATCTTCAGGTTTTGACATATTAAAAGTATACTGGAAATCAATAGATAAATTGTCTGTCAATAGAAAGAATAATTAATTAGTGGAGTCCCATATAAAACTAATATTAAAATTAGAACTTTTGTTAGAACATACACTTCAAATTTAATATCTAGGAATTTAAATTTTACCACCTAACAGAAGATTTATCATGCAGATTTCCACATTGATAAAAAATGTACTACAATTAAAATTCCATTTTTCCCTCTAACATAGGATTTTAGAAATGAAGGATTATTATGAAATTTTGTTCAATAATTATCAATGCATATCGAAATAATGCAATTGTGTAATAAGTGTTACATGAAAAGTTTCCAGGTGCTTAATCAACAGCATTTATAAAGATATTTGTGCCGATAAAATCATCAATGCATTCATTAGAAACAAATTTTAAGAAAAATCTAAGAATGAAGATTAATATTTAAAAAAATTTATTTTTTCAAAATGTTTCTTCCCATTTATTTGTACTACCTAAATGTTACATGATCCAAGAGAAGGTAAAATTTAAATATCTAAAGAAACATGTTTCATAAGGTATGTATGACGGAATTACTCTTTAACCCTTTCAGGACGAAGGACGTAAACGTGTGTGTACCGCCAGGGCTGAAGGTTTCCGGCGCGAGTGTCACTCACAGGCCGGAAGGTTTTGTGTAGTTAAGCTTAAACCATAAAAATACCGAAATATAAACGCATTGTTTAATATTTTTTTGTATATTATATAAATGACACATGCTTTATATATTTTGTATTAATATACTTTATTTGCTTCAGCCACTTTCTGTTTAAATACAAGTTTTTAAATATTTTATTGTCAGCATTTGTAAAAGTCGACCTTGTAAAAAAGTAAGGAAAAAAAAAAGACAAATTTTGTCTACCAGATCTAATTATCCATTAAAAACTAGATTGCAAACCCAAATCAAATGCTTTAGCAAAAATAAATTTTTCATCTTCACAATAAACAAAAACCACATGTTCATTTCAAGAGCAGTCACAAAGCACTCAATTCGAAAACATTCCTGTCCCTTTATGTTAATTAAAAAGCCCACGTGTGTGCGAGTAATATATATTCCTCTCATTTCAACTAGAAGGTCAGATCTCCATGTATCTAAAATTTTATGGACATAGAATGCCATTTATTGCCAAAAAACTGAACTTGCAAAACGTTCCAAATGTCTAGCACAAATGTGAGTCCTTCGGCCTACGGAGAAGAAACACGCTGTCCCGTTTTTAAGTCATTCGGCCTCTGGCGGTGTTTTGTGCTGGCCGTCCCAAAGGGATTAATAAAAACTAATGCATCAAGAATTTATCTAAGTAAGGCAATATCATCAGCATATATTTGAAAAAATTTAATTAGTTCAAAAGAAAAATTTATACAAACAAGTCAGTGAAAAAGGCTTTAGTACTCCCCTTTCCAGGTGAATGTAGACATACTAGTAGTGACAGTTATAAGTATGTGTTTAATAGGAATAAAGGTTAAAAGAATATCCAAGATTATCAAATTAAATTGAGATAAATATATTCTACACTATCCTAACTAATCAGGAAAGTACTGGGCCACAAAGAGTCAACAAAAAAGCATACAGTATAAGGTATGGCATTACATGTTAGAAAAAGGTCACAGAAAGATAAGAGGAAAGAGCAACACTCAATATCTGTAGAATTTTGTCAATGTCAACATAGCTGCCACAGATGTCTTTAATTTGGATTTAAAGCAAATGATGGAAACCTGAATTTTAAAAGGAACAAACTCAAAGTTTATGTCAAATAGGAAATTTGCATTAAGGTGAATAATGCTATGATTTGATAGAGCAAAGGATAGCATGACCTAGAGTGAGAGGAAGATTCAACATGAGAGAGAGAGAGAGAGAACCACTATACTTTAATCTTAAAAAAGTTTAACATGTTAGAGATATGGGGACTTGCTAAATAGGTGTTTGCACATTCATACTTCTTTAAGATATATCAGTTAAAGCTGATAACATTCACAGTTTTGAAGAGCATAAGATGTAATTAGACCCTCATTTAACAAATTTCTTTTCCCTCGATAAAAATGAAGGTAAAACCTCTATTTAAAGAATAATAAACCCTGAATTAATTCAACAGCCAAAACATCTTTTTTTTTTTATTAGTCTGAATCAGAAAAAATTGGGTTTCTTTTTAAATGACATATAGCCTTTTTATCTGGAGCAGAAAAAGACTTTTCTGGCAGGCTACAAATCACGACAGGAAACGGTGCAGCTCACTATTAGACTTTATAAGTGGAGATGAGCCACGAGTGTAACCTTGAAAGGGACTAGAAATTCCTTTCTTCTCTCATCTCCCTCCACAACACAGGGCATATTTTAAAGAGGTTTTACCATTTGCTCTATTGAGAAAAGTGAGGTTTATTATGCCTATGATTTTGCAGAAATTTTTTTTTAAAAATTTATAAAGCATGGCAGATTGTTGGAAACCAACATTTTTCTTTGAGTGAAAGGCTCAACATTTTATGCAAATTCGATAATAACATTGATCACAAAATGCTTAAGTAGATCCTCTTAAAATTTCAAAGTCAACATTAGCTATAATTATTAAACAGCCAGCAGAAATTGAAATGGCAGCTGCAGAATGTGGCAATAAAAAGTCAAAAACAAGGAAGTCACTGAAAGCCCTCTTTCCTTTTTTTTTCTTGATTCCGACTTATTATTATGGTTCAACATTGCTTGTGCCAAGAAAATAGCTATTAGCATAGCTCTGATTAAAGAAAAAGCATTTCCAACTTTTCAAAAAGCTAGTATTTCTAGCTCTGTTGAATAAAAAATATGTTATTTCTAGCTATGGATATTTTCTGTGTAGTTGCTTAAGGTAAAATATCCAAAAGGGAAGAGCAAACAATTTGTATTTTAGGGAGTTGATATCTATTTGAGATAATTTTTATTCTGAAGCAATTCTTAAATCTAAAACAACATTTGCCTAAATGATTCTTTTATTGCTTTAATTATATCTCACAGTCCATGAAAATCCCCCTTTTGAGATTAATATATTCATAAAAAATTAACTCACCAAGTAGCAATTTTCAAAATTTATAATTTTAAGTGTCATAACATACAATAAAATATCTAAAATATACTTAAATATAAAAAAAAAAACCTGTAAACTTACAGAAACACGACCCGTTTTCTTCTTCTGGATTCCCAACATAATGATTAGATTCATCACATCTATCAATAATAAAAACAAATTATAAGTTCTAACACATATAAACTAATATGCTTTAAACATAATAATTCATTAACTAAAACTTTATAAGCACAAGTATACAAAACTTTATAAGCTTCAAGTACTAAATTTTGAAGAATCAAATATAAAATAATACAAGTAGAGAAGAAAATTTTCTTATACAACATCGTTACACAATATATTTCAGTACTTTAATAGAAATTCACAAAAATTCATATTATTATATGCTAATACAAAATATTGTTACTTGAGTTAATAAAGGCAATAAAATATGCAAAAAGGTACTTTGTTCCATAAAACGAAACAATTTTAATACATTTTGTTAACTGCAGCTTTTCCTGATTTGTTGACATGAAAAGGATCCCACATCTTGCAACAAAAAAATTATATAAGAGACATAATTATATAGATGATTAACTCTTTATTCCCTCAAGAAACATAACTGACCTAAAATTTAAACATTCCTCCTAAATACTTCCCAATGTTTCTTATAAATTGGAAATACAGACAAACACTTATGGTTCTGCAACGTAAGAAGTTTTTTGATTGTTACAAGAAAATTTATTTTCTTTATATTCAAGGCTATAACATTAAAATTCAAGTTAAACGATTCCCCTGATGTCGAAAATTCAGGTTTCATTTATAAAGAATATGTGATACATCGAAAAAGAAATAGATCCAAATGATCCAAAGAAATAGAGTATGCATATAAATCAGATTGTTATGCAGCGAGTAATAAAAAAGTCCCACAGAAGTTAAATGTAGAGCAACAGGCAAATGAGAATATTGGTCAAGATGTAACAAAACACTATATTGATTGGACTAATAAGGTGTGTGTGTGTGGCTATTTCATACAGCTTTACAAAAGTTTCACTAGGTATCCTCATGTTGTTAATGAGGATGCTGATATGCAATAGTGGCAGTAACACTCCCATTAAAATTTCACAGGCCTCATCTAATCCCCAAATTTAAACCCAATCAAGAATATGATGCAACACTTCTATCAGGTTACTACTAACAAAAAGGATACTCAACCACAAAATCTGAGGCAGCTTATCACAAGACAGGAAAGCAAAGTTTCACATCCTTATGAGCATCTTCTAGCATACCAAAAACAGAACTCCATTCCAAAATTGAATATTAGAAAAATTTACAAGATTTACAGAAAATTACAAGGTTCATCCTCTTGCTTCAAAGAACAGAAGAAATATTGGTAAAAATTACAGGAATGAAAACAAAAATTCCGAGTATTACCATTTTACAACAAGCAATAGTTGCAATTAACCTTCATGTCACAATTGCACATCTGATTTGCATCACAATTCACAAAATAAAAGAATTATATTCGCCTTTTTACTATGCAATAACCTAGGTATCAGAAAGGGGAAAATCCACAGAATTAGAAACAAATGATGAATTTATCTCAACAATGAATTTGTCCTTTTTTCGTTAAAAAATTTCAGAAAGTACTGCAAGTCCAATTTGTGAAGATGCTGAAGTGAAAATTTGTGCAATCTGTATTGGAATATGATAGTATTAACCCTCTAAGTGTTCCACACGGAAAATTCCGTCATTGTAAAGATGCTTCGAAAATGCAATTGCACGGATTTTTTTGCCTTCAAGTAACATTCTCAAAAGCGGTTGAGCCGTACTTTTCTGAAATCCTTTCCCCCTTTTAAAGGTTTAACATCTTGAAAGACAATTAGGGACAGTGGAAGCAACACAGTAGGACACTGATAGGAAGTTTTATGGCTCGCAGGAAACCCCGTGTTTTGACCCTGGAGCAATCGTAAAAAATTGGGGGGAAATTTCTTTAGACCCCAGGAAGTGTTTGTTAGCTTGTATTTTAAAAGTTTTGAAAAGTCCCAATTCATTAATTTGAAACTGTAACAGGTTGGGGCGTGTCAGGGCAATCTGCTATTTTATATAGTTAGACAAATTATCTTTTTTTAAGTATATTCTTTCGCTTCATTTTTCTTATCTTAATCAATGCTTTCAGTTTTTGAAACATGATTATTTCATTATAAGATGCCAAAAAAAAAAAATTAATAAAACACCAAAAACTTTAAAATTTGAAACCTTTTCAACTTTCCAACCACTAAAAATGAATAAATTTAAACTTCTTCAAATAATTTGAAACATTTTTTTACACTTTGTTAAAAATAATAACGAGAGAAAAACTAATTAAGATCTATTAGTGTTTTTTTTTTTTAATTTCAAAGCCCAAGTGTTCAGGGAAGTTTACATACAGTGCCTAGTTATATATTGTTAAAATACACCGAATTATATTTGAATTTTAAGTGCTTGAACTTCAGTTTACATCAAAGACAACATGAATGAAGATTTTCTAACATTTCTTTTATAACTTGAATGTTTGAATAAATGGTAATCAAAAATATACGGAAACATTTACAGTAGACATTCATGCATATAAATAAACATAAAAATCAATTTTAAATTCGAGCTATTCAAAACCATTCGAATTATTATCCAAAAATATCTATTTATACAAAATACCTCAACATTTATCTTTTTTAAAGGCTAACTGAATAAGTAATTAAGATCTGGATATTTTTTGAAATCTCGACTGTATAAAGCTAGAAATTTTATGTTAGAAATTCCATTTGAAATTTCGAAAAAAAATGTAACGTGCAGTTAAAAATTATTTACCATAAGTTCTAGCAATTCTTTGAGTATAATATAAATTTCAAATTTTATTATATAGCTTCTTTAGTATTTTTTAATATATTTTGAAAATTTCATACAATTCAGTTGAAAACTGTATGCTAAGAGCAAAAAATATACTAAAAAAATTGATGAATATACAATAAAGTTTTACATAGAAGCAAAACTGAGAAGCTAAAGCGTAGGAATGAAAAATTTTGAGTATATCTGAAGTAGTTTTTGAAATATTTATTTTAAAATTCAGAAAACTTGTGTGCATTATGTTATATTTAATATTAATTAAATGGTTAAAATATGTTAATAATAGTCATGTAATCGTTTGACGACACATTCATATACTAATAAAAATTATAATAATCATTGATGCGAATGTCAAGAATTTTATGTACTTTTAAATTCAGACATTAAGATATTGATGTAGAAAATATAAAATGACCATCTACAATACATGAAAAATGCAGTCTGCTATAAAATGATCTTGACAAACAAAATACGGCATTTTCACTTACTATGGCAGAGCCGGCTTCGTCAGGGGCGATCTGGAAAAACAGAGAGGGAACCGCGGTTTTGATGGATGCCGCTCTAGCTTTTAAAGCTCCCAGGAAAAATTATATATATATATATAAATTACAAATGCAAAAATAAATCTTGTAATTTTCCATACATTTTTATAACAACGAATTGTGGAATTGGCTTCCAATACATTGTTGTGTTTGACAATATCTAAGCTAACCAACCCTACCTTAGATAGATTTGTACTACTTTTTCGTAACTGTATTCCTTTAAAATTAATTCGTGCAGCCAATTCGTGCATTTCTTAAAAATTTATGTAAACTATAATGGTTAATTTTAATTTATGCAACTTGTGAAATGTTCATAATTAACCATTTCCATCTAAACAGTTTACATGAAAAAAAAAGTTTGGGTTCCCTCATTCATTAGGGAATTATATAAGATTCCAACATTAAATTTTATTTTTCACCGAATAGGATGGAGTGGTAGTGTATAGTGCTTCCACACCACAGGTCTGGGGTTCTATTAACGGGCTGCGCAAGGTCGACTCTGCCTTTCATCCCCGCTACATTGGGTCGATAAATGAGTACCAAGCTTGCTAAGGGTCTTAAACACTGAAGGTCTCTCTTCAGACAGACCACCAAAACGGGACATCTGTTCATGCACCTCAGCGCCCAATGGTCATGTATATTTGGATGGGCATAGTAGTTCCTGGCCCTCATGGTTTGTTCTGCCACTGAGTTTGAGGATTGCCTCACTTTGGGGATACCTCTTAGATAAACATGTATTTCCACTCATTTGCAATTAAACATTTTTCTTTCAATTACGTTTATTTCAGAAGGAAGTTTGATTTTTCAAATGTATTTGCTTAATAACATGTATATTTGTGTATTATATTAAAAATTTGATCAATCCAAAATTACATGTTTTTAGCTCCTCTAAAAGCTTTTAGGATTTTACAACTGATCTTACAATCCATATACGTTTTATAGTAGTATATTTAAAAATGATAAAGACATTTTTATAACTGTGTGAACTTTTATGCCTCGTTTATAAATATAGAAAATTGCTTTCAGCTACAGTTTTTAAAATGTACTGAAATAAGTGGAAGAATAGGATATTTACATATTATGAATATTTTTGACTGCAGTAAGATATATTTATAATTCAGTTTCTTTACAATTTGAATAGAAGTTGTAAGACATTTTGCGAATAGTTTGATATTTAACATAAACTCAAAGGCTAATATAGTAAAGTGCTTTATTTTGATACCAGCACACATTAAAATAAGGCTCATTTGCAGTTATATGATCAGCTTCAGTGATATTTAAATTTTCAAAAATAGTCTACACGTTAGAAAACATTCTTTCAAAACCACACACCACATCTCATACTATGTCTTCCCAACAGCAGGAAATATTTGTGTATACTCAAAAAATTTAATACAGGATACATTTCAAAATGTTAAAATTGTTTTTAAAATTTGGTATGGATACATTGTGGAATTGTCTGTTAACTTCACTGAACAAAATTGTTTTAAGTGTACTGTTTTGAAAGCCAAATTAATTAGGGAGAACTTTTCTCACAATAGAATTTGTAATGACTGAATTGTGTGAAAATGTAGTTATCGATGTGATACTTTTCCTTGTAATAAAAGAAACAGAAAGATAAGAAACTAAACTTGAGTAGAAAATGGTTAGAAGTACTGTCATGCGCATTTGAGAGAAGTATATCCCCCATTAAAATTAAAAATTATTGATTGAATGTGTGTTATGTCCATCACAAATGCCGATGTAGAAAAGAAATTTTTATTTAATACAAGAAGTTCGAAAAGGAGAACACGAGGAATGAAAATTTAGTTTTTTTCCACAAAATATTCAGTTGTCATAAAAATATCATTTATATGATTTTAATTAAAATAAATTAAAAGTATTGAAATCAATTTTTATGTTATTTTAAATTAAAACTATAATTGAATAGAGAAAGATCGGTTTTATTTCATAAATATAATCATCGTATGTATATAACCGTATTCACCATTTATTGTCTTATTGTTTAAAAAAAGAGATAGGGCCTTCACTCTTTTTACCTCATTACTTTTTTAAAAAACAGGAAAGTGAGCGCTATTTCTTACTCTCATATTCAGAAATGAATACAGGACGGTTTTTTCTGGTTCAAATCGCAATACCAAAATATATATATATTTTTAATTTTTAAAAAATGACAGAAAAATAAATTTTATTTGAAGAAAATATAATTATTTTTCAACTTCTAACACACTATTTATTTCACTTTTTCCTTTTTTTTACACTTCAATTTGTTTTAATTTTACTGTGACTGAACATATAGGGGAAACGACCGAGTTGCACTACCGCCTTCATACAAGATTGCCCAAGGTAACTTTACAGCTAGCTTTAAACGATTGATCTCTTGGTTCTTACTTTACAAAGGGACCGAACTAAGTCATTCAATTGTCCCCGTTCGACCTCCCAAGTTTTAAAAGGGGGAAAGGAAATAAGTCTAATGCATTTTTTAAAGCAAACGGCAAAATAACAGTAAACGCTTTCGGAATAACTTTTCAGGAGGAAGCTAACCACCCAGAGGGTTAAAACTCCAAGAATTAGGGAAAATACAAAACTTATTGGATACTTTGACAAAATGATTACTACTAATGAAGATACATCTTCACTGAAATCACATCCTTTTTCAAATCATGTGATCATATTCCAAGTTGAATTAGGTATTGAAATTTTTAAGTATGCAAAAATGAAAATGCATTTTTCTAATTACCACATTTAAATTGGTTAAAAAAACATTCAAGTAATGCAGCATCCATGAAAACAATTTATTACGTATGCAAAGTAAAATGCTTTTTGAAAGAAGTTAGATAGGAAGAAAAGCAGAAAAATCGTTTAGATCAGGTAAAAGAGCTGCTAATATCCAATGCAAGAACATGAATGACATTTCAAATGCTCAATAACATATGTAACATGATAGAAAAAAAATTAAATCATAAGTCAGGAAAGATGGTATAATGTGTGTGAATGTACAGAAAGAAGAAATTGTCCTTCTGATTGTAGGATAAAGGAACATTGTAAAAAGAGAAATGAGAAGTATTCAAAATGTCTATTAAACAGAATGGGAATCAGTACTATTTACACTAACTTTATAGAACTGCTGACAGCCCACTGAACATGTATATAATACACAAATATTTATACAAGTCGGCCCATACATACAAATGAAAGCTCACGCATATCTTATCTTTCGTGAGGACCTTCAGAAATTGCTGACAGATGTTGCTGCACAAGTTCAATGCCAAATGTGTTTTCAATGCTAAGACGCTTGGTTTACCGTATTTTCCTGTATATAATCCGCGGATTATGTGTTAAAAAAGTTTCAAATTTCGTTGAGCGGATTATACGCCGCCGCGGATTATCTGAGAAAAAACATTCTCCATCAGAAAAGTTAACAAAGTTTTGAAAGAAATGCTGTTTATATTTTATAAAATAAATAATAGATGACGCTCTCACGACTCGGCTGATGTATTACGGCCATAATTAGTGTTTGTCCAATTACTTTCAAGAACGAATTCGGTTCCTCGGAAGGAAATAGCAGTTACAAGTCGCTGGCGTCATTTACAACTTTGTCTTGACTAGAGGTGTTGCATCCTTTGAAAGTTTTTATCATGATGAAGCGTAAGCGTGTTAGCTATACTGCAGACTTCAAATTAAACGCTGTAGAGAAGGCTAACGAAGTCGGAAATCGAGAAGCTGCAAGATTTTTCAACGTTGACGAATCGAATATTCGTTTGTGGAGAAGGAACAAGACTAACTTCGAAAATTGCGATAGACGTAAAAGGGCAATCGTCGTGGAAAACTTCACTGGCCAGAATTAGAGGCAGAAATAAATAAATGGATTTTAAAAGAAAGGGACGATGGGAAAGCTGTCTAGACAGTTAGCATCAGAATGAAAGCCCGAGTTATTGCACGCGAAATGAATATTGTTAACTTCTCTGGTGGGCCCACGTGGTGTTACCGGTTTATGAAGAGAAACAATTTAGTCGTTCAACGGTCGGACAGAAATTATCTGATGACTGGGAAAAACAATCTGACGAATTTTTGACATTTTGCAAGCTAATTATTGTTGAAAATAATTTTACAGAGGATTTGATTTTTATATATAATATGGACGAAGTTCCATTATCATTTGATATTCCACCTACCAGGACCGTCGACGTTCAAGGAACAAGATTATTCGCCGCCAAAACTGCCGCGGATTATACGATGTTTTTTTTAACTCGAAAAAAAGGGCTCTGCGGATTATATACAGGAAAATACGGTAATTATGAAATTTTCCCATATGTGACCATTTAGAGAGAACCTTTACAGGTAGATGGATTAGGGGCCGGGTGTAACATCACATAGCTCTAAAGATCCCCTTATATTCATTTGTGGGGTGACATGAAGGCCCTTGCCTACAAAATGTCAGGCAATTCTGAAATGGAACTCGCGACAAGAATTGCCATCGCTGCTTTTACGATCTATGAAACAGTTAAAAATTCTTGCCAATCCATAAAGTGCAGGTGTCAATTGTGCATGAAAACCAATAAGCAAAATTTTAAACATAACCTGAAATGCTTCTATTGAACATTTTTTAGTGTAATAGCCCTTAATAATACTTTCTGCAATGTGACCTTGCTTTGCATGTATGTCTCTTTATCACTTGAGAGTGGCATTTGGGACCCTACTTGCCTAATGATTTGGATTCCTATTGATGTATTCTACCTCTCCTAAAAGATTGTACATGTGGAGTTCAGAAACACTGTGTGTGTGTATATCATATACACTTTATAAAAAAATGACGCATCATAGAGTTGCCCGAGTTTGTAACAAACATGCAAATGATTAAAATTTGGTGCCCAATGAATAAACAGCAGGAGCTACAGCGCATCAGTACTGCACACTCAGCAGGTGTCTACAAAAAGCGATTCTCAATCTGATGGTCAAAATTTCTGTTGCATTGCAATTTAGGATACCTTTCAACTGAAAAAATACCTCACTGCAGGATTTGAGCTCATTATGAGCTACTGTCAGAGTTTGAAAGAGGTGGTATCACTGGATTGAAAGAGGCAGGTTGGCCAAATCGTAGAATCGCTTATCATATGGGGCGAAGAGATGCGGCCATTAGAAGATGCTGCAAGAATGGCTGGACATTGGAAAATTTCAGTGGCATGATGGTAGCGGTCAACCTAGAGACACATTATACCGGGAGAACAGATTGATTGTCAAGTCAGCTGTCACAGCAAATGATTAATGGTTATCAACCACCAGACGTGTGACCCACACACGATTGTCCACCATTCACAGACAGGTGATAGAGCGAAATTTACAAGCAATCCTGAAGCTTGCATTAGGACTGCATATAATCTTTTTCTAATTGATAATCAAAGTTAGGTGATATCTTTTTCTCAAACAAACTACAGTAATTTTAACTAATCCAGCAAAGGTTTTTGACAGACTTGTGATAAATCACGTGGCTTTGAAAGATCAAATTAGAAAAAAATTCCAAGTAAAAATTAGAAATTTGTATTCACAGCCCCTGCTGATGTGATGGAGGGTGTCATTTTTACACATTAGGAAAAATATGTTAGTCACCACTTAATCAAGTGACAGGAATTTTTTTTCCTACAACTAATATGATTCTTCCTTTCACCTCACTTCTGCTTAATGTTGCATTTCAGGACACACAATAAATTAACAGGAGATATTATGTTGACATATTTCAAATTTTAAACCAGTAGGCATACTTTTACACTGCTTTGCTTTTAGGAAATGAAAAGATAGCATGACAAATCACAAGCTTAAAAAAAAAAAAAAACATAGTAATTTTATTTGCACACTTGTCTTTTTGTTCTTTCTTTAAAGCGAGATATTTTCTTCTTTTCCCATCTAAACTTGCAAATTACTAATTTAAAATGACATTTTTAATAATAAAATTCTTTTCGATGTAGCAATTTATATTTAAAAAGTAACACTTTAATGTAACTTTTTATGATTTAAATTTCTAGAAAAGTATGAGTAATATATATAAAGTTTTGACAGTTTTTCCCCAGAAAGTTTCATTCAAAAATTGAATGAAAATTAAAATTATATTAAATGCCATTTGGCTTTTAATTATCCTGCTTTCAACTTCCATGAATAAATACATTGAAACTTTCTCTTTTTTTAAACAAAATTTAACTACACAAAAAGTTTTTCAAAAAAATCCAAAAAAACACTGGTATAATACAGGGGTCAATAACCTGTGGCACACAGAGCAGAGAGTTTTCAGTAGCACTCTCAACCACTCCACAAATTTATGAGATAAAGTGAAATCCCCTCGCACATTTTAATTTAAAGACAATTTCTTACTTTCAATTCTTAGTCATAAAACGATTATGACTACTTTCTATTGATTAATTTATACAATTTATGCAAAAAAAGCAACATCCTCTGTTTAAACGTGACTCTTTCTTAGCATTAAATATTCAATTCAAACTAAAATGGTTGTGTAAATGAAGCATCACTCATTGCTTTGTTAGAAAAAATCTTCAGAAATAATTGAAAAAAAAATTTACAAAAAGATCTGGAAGATACATATTGATAAATTGTACATGCTTTTCTTTGGCGTTTCTGGTTTTAAATATATCGGAAATTGTTTTTTTTTTATGAAATATATTTTCAGTTTGCAAAGTTATTTAACAACTGAACATTCAGAATCGTGTCAAATTGAATATCACAAATCCTTAAATACAGCAATATTTAAAGCCATGCATGGACAAGATTGGCAATAAAATTTTATGCTGTTTCCTTTTTATTTTAATAAAATTTCATTAAAGATACATAATATATGTACAATTTTAATTATTTATTTGTGTTGAAGGACTAGTTACATTTTGTATAGCTTATTTTTACGATAAATATTTCTAAAATGATTAATAATTAAGATATAATAATACTCCAAATCTGTATCTTTGACCACTAATTCCCTAACTCTGTATGCATTGTCGCAGGAATTGAATTGTTCTAAATATTTCCTATTGCTTAGCACACTGAATCATACTGGCAGATTGTTTTGACACAACACAGGAAAATGGTTGCCGACCCCTGCTACACAACATAAAAAAGGCAAACAATAGAAATCTAAACACTATTTAACTCATATAAAAGCTTAAAATTGAATAAGAGCAAGAAAAATGTTCTAAAGGAAATATCAGTGGAGTCTCAATATGAGCAATAAAGAAAAGTTTTTATACCTATTACAATGTGGTCCATTAATACCCTTAGTCGTACAATAACATCTTCCAGTTTCTCTGTGACACAAATCACCATGGTTATTGCAGAAACAGGGAGTACAATTTCCTCCATTAACTGGATCTCCGTGGTACCCAGCCATGCATTGCTGACAATGAGTTCCTGAAATTTATTTTTTTATACATTAAATCATACATAATACTCAATGGCTTGATTAAGAAAAAATGAGATAAGTTGGAATTTTTACTTCATGTTATGTATGTATGAATTTTAAGGAACAAGAAAGAATGATTTCCTAAAAATTATTCACAATAAGTTTTGTAACGAAGCATGGCATATCACACTGAGTACAAATTACTGACAACTTAATACTTATAAATTTGTGGTGTATAGAAAATTTAAAATCTAGGAATAATAGTTTTCAAGGCCATAGAACATAAAATTCAGTCACTGCATACATTTCTAATTAAAAACTAGTATTGTTTAAAACAGGTAACATTTAAAGGCTGTTTATCTTTTATTGTTAATGAAACTGCATCTCCCCGGAGGCACAATCAATGTTGCCTTAACTTCTTGAAGGTATAACCTGTTGGATGACAGTGAGTGAGAGTTATGTTAATGCTGCACTATAAAGCTACACCAAGACTTTTGGCAATGGATCTTGCAATTTGGAACAATGGCCAAGTGAGGAGAACACCCGAGTGTGCATTTTCACTCTCTGAACTACCACACCAATGAGAGGATGTTAAAACCTCAACAGATTCAACATGCATCAGACTCCTCTAAACAGCGGGTCTTCAGAGGCACAAGGCTTGAACTCAAGATATGCCAGCCAAGAGTTCAAAACCTTGGCCACTAGGCTAACACGGCCAAACAAGATGAATGATGACAAACATTGCTGCATAGTGGGAATACATAAATCTGGTTAGTCAAACCCATCCCTAGGCTGAACCTTGCATCATGTATGCATAGTTCTGCAAAAATGCAAGCAGCTAGTTGCTACAAAAAAATAATCAGCAAACTGAAAGCTCTGAAAGGTTAATCATGAAATTTGCATGAATACAAAGCATGAGTAGATGATTGTACGGCACTCCTGAATTGCACCCACCATCTCACGGTATACGACTGTCGAAGGGTATGGAAAAAATGCCTTTATATACACCTTATTTTTAACCCCACAACATCGGTAGTTATTGAGAGTGGCGTCATATCTAAACATCATGGTTAACAACAAACTCCTACCACTGAATAGCGATGTCCCACGAGTCTTGGAGCAGATAACCATTTGCTGAAGTACCAGAGGCCACAATCATTTGCTTTAAAAAAGTCCCCAGCAATTACCCCTGTGTAAAGCACCAAAAGCAAACTACTTCTAGTAATCCAGCATATATATTTAACAGGTCACTAATGTTTTGATACTTTACAGACAGTTAAGTTACCCTGCATGGCATAGCATTCAGGAAAATTTTTTAACAAGATGCCAACTCCCAAAAGTTTTGGTTATCTAGACTAGATCCGTGCTGCATGTACTCTACCTTGTCCAATAAGATCAGACTTTAGCCAATCAAACCCGGGAAATCTATATATATATAAGACGCATTTGTTGTCTGTTCCCTCATAACTCGAGATCCAGACACCCAAATAATGTGAAACTTGGTACACGTACACAAAATTACAGGAGAAAGGTTCTTAAATAGGTTTGGTGTTCATAATTCCTTCCAAATTTTTTTAAATTTAATTTTTAAGTGATTTTCCAGTGTTATGATGTCATATGCAGTCATGTTTCTCACTAAGTGGACAATTTATACTTTACATGCAGTTTTTCAAGAGTATTACATATTTTTACTATAGCTATGTTTATCGGTTGGAATATTTATTCAAATTTTCTATTCTTTGATATTTAATTAGGATTATTTTTGGAATAAATAAGTTTTTTAAGGATTATTCTTTCCACAACTAAAATTTTGTTTTGTTGTTTTGGAATCATTTAGGTATTATCGCGGGTTGTTTATGTGTGTGATTTTGCATGCAAATTACAACTTATTTATTTATTTCTTTAGAATGCGAAGATTATAATTTTGACGAACTAAAACTTCTCATTGATAAGGGTTATATTTCAATTCGGTTCAAATGTAGTATAGGGGGGGCACTTTGGATTTGGCGATTTTTATCTAAATGTCATGGTGAAATATCGAATTCATTCTAAAATAAATAATACCGAAAAAAGTACCTCGGAGACCACTTTTAGTAACCAAAATAAAGGACTGCGCCAAGTAGCCCCCTATACTACACTTGATCCAATAATATGTTCTTTGCAATTTCATGTGTCTTTATTTTTACCTTTAAGGGTATACTATTGGCTTCAGTGCATAAAATTGCCATGCAGAAAATCATACTTGGGTAATCATACTGCCCAAGCAAAAGCAGTGTTGGTAGTAATTACATATCAAACTGGAATAGGCATCAGAGAATGAGCAAAACAGACAAATGAATTAAATACCTGTTGAGGAAGCAGGTGGTCGTAAGATAAATTATTTTTGGAACTTATGTACTATCCTGACAATCGCCAACATTCAAAATAACTTGCCAAGTTGGCAACCCCGATTTTACATGTCATATATATATGTTGAATTTTGAGTCGTGTGTGCTTCGTTTCATATATCGCCAATAGGTTGCGGTTATATGTAAGTACCTTATTTTTTCAAATTATGCTTTTGCATTGATAAAGTTAGTTCAGTTCTTTTTATGTCGGTTAATGTTAGTAATTGTACTTCATTTTTCAATTTATTTTTATGCTCGGGATATATATACTTTGGATAATTTTTTTAGTACTTGCGTATTTTTTAACAGTCGCCAACGTTCAAGACAACTCGCCACTTTGGCAATCCCAATTTTGTATGCATTGAATTGGCAATCATGTGCTTCATTTTGTATAATGTCACCAATAGGTTGCAATATTACGTAATTGGCGTGATTTCAAAATCATGCCAAAAATGAGTAGCCAACCAATATGAAATTAATATTATGAGTATTATCTAAGCCTGTTTTATCTTTTCCTCCAGTAATCCTTAAATAATTCAATATATAATTTTTTTTTATATTTTAGTACTTACATTTTTTTTTTGGTTATTATGTACTGCAAATATTTTTTTGCACATTGCGATGTCTTTGGCAAAATTAATCAGTGGTATTTTTCTTAAATGTTTTTTTTTTATCTGTTTTTGACAATTTTTAAAATTTTGTTTGATGTCTGTCTGAAATGCAAATAGCAAAATAAATATTTTACAATATATATATATATATATATGTATATTGTGTTTTTATGAAAATGTTTATACTGATTTATTCAAAATATTGAGTCATCTTTTATTTTACATATCTTTTTAAGATTTAATTTTATGTTATAACTAGCTATACCCAGCTAAATGTTGCTGTGGCTCAGTCAGCTTTAAAATACTGGTACACCATAAAGTATGTCATGAAGCTTACAAAAGTAATAATACACAAGAATTCAAACAAATCTATATGCATATAAGACGCATTTGTTGTCTGTCTGAATAAATTTTCTCTTTCACACATCATTTGGACAAATTTTCAAAATTTGTTTGTGTGGTTAGTAATTAATTATAATGCTATAATTTTAATTGAATAGGCAGATATTGCATTTTTAAGTATAAAAATAGTTATAACTACTGTACTGTACTTTTTTCAGTGAGTGAATATTAACATCGCACTTTTCAGTTACATGAGGGCTTTTGGCGACAAACCCCATAATTTTGAACAATGGTCAAGTGACGTGGACGACACCTGAGCTGGCACCTCTTTCTCCTAACTACCACACCACACCAATTTAGCAGGAATATTCTACCAATACTTAGCTGGAATATTCTTTGAAATCCACTCTTCCAAGATATATAACAACACGGGTTCTATGATGATTATTTTAGGGGGGAAGGCAAATAGTTTTGTAGCAGATAATACATTTTCAGCTGCCCAGCGTTTTCAGCGGATTGCAAAGATTATCATTTTTGTCCCCCAAAAATAGTTAATGTCAAAATTTAAGTGTCTTATGTTTTTGTATGTTTACGGAGACCTTAGAAAACGATTTAACTATTTATTTTAAGTGAATGGTGTATATAATTAATTTTACAGTGGAATATATTTAATTAATTTATTAGCTCTAACAGATTAAATTTTCCAAAGTGGAGTATTTTGTTTATGTATGTCCCTTAAATTTCAATGTAGTGACCTAAAAAAATATTGCATGAAAAAAATTGCAGTAAATCATAATGCGGTAGATAAAGCATTAACATGCATCGCTCTCCTACACGGTGGGTTTTACAAAGCTCTAATAAAGTTTGAGCTATGAAAGTAGCTAGACATTTGCCAACTTGACTCTATTGTCAACATTTCGCTATTTTTTCCATTGAATCACCATTGTTATTTAGGAAACGGCGTTGCTTGCGAGTATTACAATTTTAACATAAAATAAATTCAACAGAGTTATATTAATGTATGACACTTTCAGTTATAAATTATTTACAATATTTTAAGCATCACAAAACTTTTAACAATGTGTTACTTTTGCTGAGCAGAGATCAGCTTAGGGAGGTATTTTCAAAAATCAACCCTCAAGAGTGTTACGGGGAGTTATAAATATAAAAAAAAAAAATCCCTTTTATCAGCTATTAGATCTACAGACTTAAAATTTAACAAAGGTATTTTTTCTTTCTTTTTTTCTTCAGCTGAGATATGTGAAAAGCTTTTTTTTTTTTTTTTTGTTTAATTTGCAATTCACTTAAAAATTAACTCATTAAAAACTTCTTTATCCTTCAATCTGTGTTGTTTAACTTTTTCAGTTCACCGTGCGAAGAACGGGTATACCAGCTAGTATTATAGATCTAAAGCAACAATTGGTGAAAGCCAGTAGAATGCATTCAAATATGAGATTAGAAACTTCTATCATGCCTTACACGAATGTACACGTGCATGATTCGCTGCTGAGGGGAGGGTGTTAACTACTTCTAGGTCATACGACCATGAATTTATCATTTAATTACCCGAGATTCATACGTGTTTTATTTCAATAAAAAAAAGTAACTTTCCTCAAGCATGGTACTTTATTCCCCTTCCCCCAAAAAGAGTCTCAAAATCACTTTTTATTTAGAACATTTTTACTAAATGAAAATCTT
This sequence comes from Trichonephila clavipes, assembly GCA_019973935.1. Lineage (NCBI taxonomy): Eukaryota > Metazoa > Arthropoda > Arachnida > Araneae > Nephilidae > Trichonephila > Trichonephila clavipes. The sequence continues at coordinate 636,549 of BMAU01020987.1, forward strand.
TTTTACAACTATTTATTTTTTCTGGCTAACAGCATAAGGCACTAAATTGAAAAACGAATTAAATTGCCTCTACACATTCTCCTCACTACACTTAACCTGTTCAGTGCAAACAATTGGACTTATTAACAGAATTTTACTCCTGCTCAATGGCAAAGTTGTACTGAGTGGAGGTTGCAAAAGAATGTGCTGGACTTAAGGCTGCTTTCCCCATATATACAAGAGTTTGAATAAAACGCGAAGCACATTTTCGGACAGAAAAATGTTTCTATTTTCATGAAAACTTGTAACATTGTAACTCATACATTTGTTTATAATATAGTTTTTAAAATTTCAAAATACTCCTTAAATAAATAATGTTTTCTTTTAACATGTAAAAGGACAGCGTATTTAGCATTATGGTAAAGGAGAAAAATTGTGAAACATATTTTAAAAAAGGAAAAATGGGTCAAATCGGATAAAAATGAGTAATATGATAAAATAAGCGATTTTTCTCAGGATAGTGAAGCCAAAATATAATATAAATGTTTCAATACTTTTATATCTGAAAAATTATTCCGAATATTCAGGTATATATCCCAATTTTCTCAAGAACCACAAGACGCAGAAACTAGCGTAAGGTATCAAAATTTCGGGAATGATCCGAGGAATCCGTTTTGACCATTTATAATCCGATATTCCAATTAGTTAAAAAGATATTAATTAAAAACCTTAAAACGCATTTATTATGCTCGTCGCGCCATCTGCGGAGAGTAGGAAAGATCATTTATTTTCCAGGGGAAAATTCGGAACTTTTTCAGAGGGTTTAAAAATATTTAAAAATTAATATAATAAAATTATATATATATATATATATATATAATCTTTCTTCCTTTTATCAGTCTTTATCAAATGAAGTCCGAAATTTTTTTTTTATTTTAAAGGTATTAATCAGGTTCTGAAATTTGAAGTTTTATCTATATTATAAATATTGCAGATAAAACTAAAGGAATATTTTTTTAAAAATACTTACGTAAAGAAATGTTTAAAACTATTTCAAAATAAATTAAGAAAATATCTTTTTTATTTTATTTTATGGTATGGTTCGCTATTTTTTTTAAAAACATTCAGACAGAATTTCTCTCTCTTTGTGAGAGAATAACACATTCTTAACAATTCAAACTAATTACACTGTAAATGGTATTATTTTTGTTTCATACTTTTTGATCACAAAAGCAACCATTTCAATAGCAATTTGTAAATTTTTCTTTTATTAATTACATATAAAAATTTGATTTTAATAAATACATCTATGTTTTTTTAAAAGGATTATTTCTATTATTTCATTACTAAAGGAATTCTTTGTTAGTTAAAAAGTACATTGTGTATTATTTATATGAAGTTTGAAAGCATTAACATAAAAATGAAGCCGGAAAAAAAAAAAAAACTACCTTTATTTTAAAGCTCAATTCAATGCTTTTCCCCGAAGGAACCGACGGAGCGATTGTTAAATCGGCTGCACTTTATGAAACGGCAGTTCCCAGGTTCGAAACTGAGGAGGCAGAAACTTTCAATTTCGCATTATGCTTCTTTTTCAAGTTTTTGTTCTTAGCATCACAATCGTTTTCTTTTCATTATTGCTTCACATTAATAATTTTCTTAATTCTAACGCAATATTTTTTTTATAAGTCATACATTGAAATTTGAAGCTATATCTGTGAGAAGGAGGGGAAGATAATCAAAAATAAGTGGAATGGAGCAAATTTCGAAAAAGGGAAATTTTTTGACATAATTTTAGAAATCACTCACATTGTGTGCATACAAACACACACACACAGAAATGCTGGTGTCATGAGGAAAATAGAAAGCCCGAGCAAAGCTGGGCTAAGCGGTGGGGGGAGGAGGGTGGAAGTCATTTTGAAAATGAGAATTAGAAGTTCTGATTTTGTGAAAGAAAGGGAAAATTTATAAAAGTAGAGATAGCCCGTGCAACGCCGGGCCATGCAGCTAGTAATTCTTAAAATACGTTTTTAATTCAAAAATCTCTGTCAAACAAATATTCTACTTTTAATATTTTCCTCGCAAAAATTTTAAAGAACATAATTACTTAACTAAATAGCACTGAGTATCCCCAGCTTATTTATTACACATAATTAAGTCTTGTTTATATATAGTCTGATCTTTTATCAAGTTGTTTGAGATACATTTATTTTCAATTGTGTGTGAGTTTTTAAATCAATGTATTAGAAGGGAAAATTTATAACAGTAGTGATATGGAAATGCTGGGGCATGCAGCTATTTCGAAAAACGGGAAATTTTTTGACTCAATTTTAGAAATCACTCACATTGTGCACGTACAAACACACACACAGAAATGCTGGTGTCAAGAGGAAAAGAGAAAGCCCGAGTAAGGCCAGGCTAAGCGGTAGAGGGGGAAGTCATTTTGAAAATGAGTATTAGAAGTTCTGATTTTGTGAAAGAAAGGGAAAATTTATAAAAGTAGAGATAGCCTGTGCAACGAAGGCCATGCAGCTAGTTTTTTTTGCATAAAAGGTGCAATATGTTGAATTTAAAGATAAAATAAAACTTTTTTAAGATTCACTTTTATAAATCAAGTTTTTAAATGAAACTCCTTTGGAAATACGAGTAGTATCAGATCACTTGTTTTAAATTGTTAATAAAATAGCTACACATTCTGCAACCCTTTATCTACTGACGGTACTTATAAGTACCACTCACTTTAAATGTACAAAGAATAACCATTTTTACGAATACTCTGACAATACTTAGCAGGAATATTCTTTGCAATCTACTCTAAGACATATGGCAGCACAGGCTCTATGAAGAGTATTTTAGTGGGGAAGACAAATAGTTTTATAGCAGAAATTGCATCTTCAGCGCATTGCAAAGATTGTCATTTTTGTTCCGAAAAAATAGTTACTGTCAAAAGGTGTCTTACTTATTTATGTTAAGACTTACAGTTAATATGTGGAAAATTGACCAAAATATTGAAAAATAAGCCAACTTTAGACGGAAGCACAAAGATTATTATGTTCTCCAGAACAGTTACTGATTGACAAAGAATAGTTAAGTCAGGTTTAGCAGGTATTTAAAATTTTCCACTGTGTGGAAAAATTTGGACATCTGGGGAAATATCTGGGCAGAAATATAAATGAATGACTATAATAAATTCATAATCAGCAGATGCCTAACAGTGCTACAAAAAAAAAAAAAAAAAAATAGAATAACAATTTATTTTTGACAAAAAGCATGCTGTATGTATTCCAGAGTCTAAATAAATTGAACTTTTTTATGTTGAAATTACTTTGTATTTTACTACGCTTAACACATCAATTTTGGAGAAGAGAAAATTTATTACACCTAATTATGCCATAAGTTCTTAAATGCATTTTTGACAGCTGGTACAGATACTTTCTTTCTAAGACAAATTTCTAGCTGAAGTGAAGTACAGTGTTTAAAACTTAAGAAACACATTAATTAAATTAAATGTTAATTATTACATAAAATAACTGAGCAACAAACAAATGCTTTTAATGGGATGAATCTGGAGCTTTGATAACAAACTTTCAACATTTGGCATCAATTTTGTTAGGAATAACCCTAAATGTCCTCGGTTAGCACTGTACAATCTCCCCCCCTTCTTTTATTGCTAATTTGTTAATAGGAACTCCCCTGAAAGTCCTTTTCAATAGAAAAAGCAATTAAAACTTTATCAAGATATTCCATAATTCTAGATAGATAACAGGTATATCTCATTAAAGCCAGAATTGCTGACATCCATTTTTAAACTTTGCTTCAAGACCTTCGTTAGTGTCTCTTCTGATCAGTTCCTATGATACCTGTGTTTTTTTTTTCATTGTGACCATATAAAATCATTGCCTACTATGGTATTACCATAGTGAACGTGTTCTCAAATTTAGTTTCAAAATTAGAATAAATGACATTTAAATTTTTAACGTATGTTGAAATGTCATTTTCCTGGGAAATTGTCTGTGACAAATTAAGAAACTGGGAAAATTTGTGCCATCCAACATTATACTCCATTAACTTAGTCCAGGCATGAAATTTGACATAATGGCCCTTGTTTTAGTAAAAAAATTATGCTGTCAGCTTCTAACTGCAAATTAACGTCATTAAATTTAGTAAATAAATCTGTAAAAATAGGTAAATGTGGTTTCTACTAGATTAAATTTTCTTTTAAAATTGAAGTTGCAATCTTGTTTAAAGAGAGCCACTATCATAGTCCCCAAATTATTTATTCACTGAAGTAGACCCCTGGGGGTTTATATAAATAACTTTGGGAAAATCATTGTCTTAGAGACAAAAAAAAAATGGACCCTCAAATTTTACTTTAAATACACTTAACTGAAATACATTTGAAAATTATCATGTAGTTCTTTGATGAACCCTCTATTGTTGTTTGTGCAAGCTTTCCAAAGGGAGTAGTGCACTAGTGAGATTTTTGAATTTGAGGGAAATTTAAAATATCACGGGAAAAAACAACGAACCACCAAGTGAGTGCTACCTACTCTTGAATGAAGATTGGCTATGTGATATAACTTTTCTTGCTAATATCACGGGGCATCTAAATAATTTAATTTTAAGATCACAGGGAAGAGATTGTATTGGGTCATAGATTGTTTCTGTGCACAAACTTTTGCTTTCCCTCCTCCTCAATTTTGGAGGGAAGAAAAGATTAATACATATCACATTAATGCAGAACTATCTACTAAAATTAATAATGTTACAAACTAGGACAGATTTAAAAATTCAACGTCCATTTTGAAAGATTCTTTCAGTGCTTCTTTTGATGATTTTTAAGACAAAAAAAAAATGCCTTTCCAAATCATTTTCCAATTTATTGGCAAGATCCTAATTGTTAGCCACCTGAAACCCAAATTGAAATTATTGACCTGCAGCACCATATTGCACTGAAAAGCAAATATAAGGAACTTATTTAACTGCAAGTGATACAAATTACCGTATTTTTCTGCATATAATGCGCAGCGGCGTATTATCTGCAAAGCCTTTTTTTTCGAGTAAAAAAAAAAAAAAAACATTGTATAATCCGCGGCAGTTTTTACGGCGAATAATCCAAAAATATAAACTGCCGATCATGAGTGTCATATAAGATAAAAAATACATAATATAATTAAAAATTGAAGTAAGAAATTGTACAGAAAAAAAAAGTTATTATGAAACTTCTCTTTAAATATATATGATCATATTTTTTACGATAATCTCAATAAAAAACAAAAAAATTCTCTGTTACTGCCATCAATGTTTTGAGTTGTTAAACAAAACATTGCACATAGAAAAATAATTTTTAATTTAGCAAGTTAACAGCAAAAAAATTAAGATCGATACTGCTTTTCCATTGTCTCTTTCTTTTAAAATCCATTTATTTATTTTTTCCTCTAATTCTGACCAGTGAAGTTTTCCACGACTATCGGCTCTTTAATGTCAATCACAATTTTCGAAGTTGGTCTTGTTTTTTCTCCACAAACGAATATTCAATTCGTCAACGTTGAAAAATCTTGCAGCTTCCCGACTTCGGTAGCCTTCTCTATAACTTTTAACTTGAAGTTTGCAGTGTAACTTTATGCTTTCGCTTCAACATGATGAAAACTTTCAAAGGACATAATAGCTCTAGTCGAGAGAAAATTGGAAATGGCGCCAGCGACTCGTAACTGTTTTTTCCTTCCGAGGAATCGAATTCGTTTTTGAATGCAATTGGACAAAAACTAGTTATGGCTGATATACGTCATCCAAGTCATGAAAGCGCCATATATTATTTATTTTATAAAACATAAACGGCATTTCTTTCAAAACTTTGTTAGCTTTTCTGATGGAGAATGTTTTACCTCAGAAAATCCGCGGATTATATACAGGAAAATACGGTATATTGAATTTCTTCTAACACGCAATTTTTCAAATCTATACTATTTAACTGTCAGATATAGCTGTGGATTTGAATCAACATAAGTATGTGTGAACAAACGTTTTTCTTTTGTGAACATAAAAAAAATCAAAATATTGCTCAAAATTACCGTATTTTCGTGTATATAATCCGCAGCGGCTTATTATCCGCAGAGCCCTTTTTTTTCGAGTAAAAAAAAAAACATCGTATAATCCGCAGCGGCGTATAATCCGCGGCAGTTTTGGCGGCGAATAATCTTGCTCCTTGAACGGCGACGGTCTGGTTGGTGGAATATCAAATGATAATGGAACTTCGTCGATATTATATATATATATATATATATATATATATATATAATATGGACGAAGTTCCATTATCATTTGATATGGATCATCATTGATTTTTATATATATATATATATATATATAAATCAAATCCTCTAAAATTATTTTCAACAATAATTTGCTTGCAAAATGTCAAAAAGTCGTCCAATTGTTTTTCCCAGTCATCAGGTAATTTCTGTCCGACCGTTGGAACGACCATTTCGTGTGCAATAACACTCGGGCTTTCATTCTGATGCTAACTGTTGAGACAGCTTTCCCATCGTCCCTTTCTTTTAAAATCCATTTATTTATTTCTGCCTCTAATTCTGGCCAGTGAGGTTTTCCACGACGATCGGCCCTTTTACGTCTATCGCAATTTTCGAAGTTTTGTTCCTTCTCCACAAACGAATATTCGATTCGTCAACGTTGAAAAATCTTGCAGCTTCTCGATTCCGACTTCTCTACAGCGTTTAATTTGAAGTCTGCAGTATAGCTAACACGCTTCATCATGATAAAAAACTTTCAAAGGATGCAACACCTCTAGTCAAGACAAAGTTGTAAATGACGCCAGCGACTTGTAACTGCTATTTCCTTCCGAGGAAACGAATTCGTTATTGAAAGTAATTGGACAAACACTAATTATGGCCGTAATACGTCAGCCGAGTCGTGAAAGCGCCATCTATTATTTATTTTATAAAACATAATCAGCATTTCTTTCAAAACTTTGTTAACTTTTCTGATGGAGAATGTTTTTCTCAGATAATCCGCGGCGGCGTATAATCCGCACAACGAAATTTAAAACTTTTTTAACACATAATCCGCGGATTATATACAGGAAAATACGGTAATTGACTTGCACTTGAAATACCCCAATTTTGCAAGAAATTTTAAAAGAGATCTAATTCTAATGTAGATGACTTGGTAAAAAAACAAACTTTATAAGTAATGACTAATTAGAACTAAGGGTTTTAAGTTACTCATTTTTATTTTACACCTAATGTAACTGTTTTAACCTGTAAAAAGTTTATTAACAATATCATCTAAATTTTTGTTTGGTTTTACTGTATTAATTTTAATTTCTACTATTTAGACTAGCATAAGAAACTGGGCCCTTAGCATAAACATTCCATAATAAGCCTATAAATAATATTTTTATACCTTTCCATATTTTTTTATCAGACAATGCACTCTTTTCAAAAAAGTTGGCCACTCCTGGTATAAAATATTCTTATACTAAGCAGTACATTCTTCTTTTTGGTACGTACTTCAGTTTAGCAAGAAGAGTTTTCTTTCAACAAGCATTTTGACAAGTTCTCACTTTGTGACAAACCTATACGGAACTTTATCACTAACCTTCTGAGTCGTCTCTTTTAGGGAAATTTAATTCCCCTACCTATTTCCAATCAGCTCCAAAAAGAGGACAGGATTCCTTGTTATGCAGATTAGATAAAGTATTTAAGTCAAACGGAATAGTAAAGCAAAAAGCAGTAGGAGAGAGAGATTGAAGCAGGAAGGTATAACGGTGAAGTTAGATTTCTAGGTGGATAAATCTCGGGAAGAGCTGAGCTGCAGTGTGGTAAATATTGATTTATATTTAAGGTCTCGTTAAAGCTTTATATTAGGAGTGAGATTAAAGTTAAATGTTCAATAGGAACATTATTGAATATAAATCTGGGATCTCTTATCGCGGTAATCTCTGCGTGATCGATATTCTAATTGTTAATTAATTGGATCATTAAATATTTTAAGTTTATTTAAAGGAAAGTCCCTTTTTAAACCTCATATAACTATCTAGATATATTTGTTAATATAAGTCTTTGATTCTATTTGGAAGAGATAACCAAATAAAGAAAGTTATTTATAAAAATGGCTACTGGCTCTTATACGACTCCAATTTATTCTCGTTCTCAAAGCGAGATCCAAGGGGATCTTCACAACTTTAAGACAAGAGCTTCACTTGGCCCAGACACCAATCTTCATAACGGTCTGCAACCTTGCTCATATCTAAAAATTCTTTTTGAACAATATATGAATGAATTTCAGATGTCTAAATGTTTAAGAGCCTTAAAAGCACTAACTAGTTTTTCTTTTTTGAAATATCTTCTAATAAAGAAGTATCTGCTGCACACTTCTGTTCAGTGTTAAAGCTCCAACTGTGTTAGAAAACTTGTGTGAAAGATAACAATTATCTGAAAAGTACTGCAGAGGATTTTCTATGATTAAATTTTAAATTGTCCAGAAGTTTGAGTTTTAGTAGAGACTAAAAATTTTGTATCTGAACTTGTGGCACTAATAGGTAATAAAATAAAAGATGAGTAAAGCTAAAAAATAAAAGACTGGATTTTGTGTCTGCTACCTACAATGTTTTTAAGAAAGTAAAATTTCTATAATGATTGATTATTAAAAACAGGCTATACATAAAAGTGACAAAAAGTATCAGGGACAAACCAGACCCTTGCTCGGGACAGCAAATTTTAAGGGTGTCATTTGCATTGAATTTCGAAAATACTTTTTTGTCTTGCAAAAACTTGATAATGTTATGTTGATTGGGGTTCAAGGATTTTATGGAAATCAGTCACCAAGTACAGGACAGTTCTTTAAGAGTGATAAGGATTTATTATCGAAATTCCAATAATTGAAATACAGGATTCTGCAGCAATATTCTCAGAATAAATCCCAGAAGGTCTTCACACTTTCAACAGCACTCAGACACAATTATCAATGTCTAAAATACATGTATACTAAAGATTATTCACTAGGACAGCCAAGCAAATCGGTAATCATGGTCAAGGCAAGTTTACTAATCACTAGTTTCCAGGATTAGATGACAAAACCACCGTGAAGCTCGAGCGAATGAGGGCAATGAAATCTGGAGCTCTAGCTCCAAAGAAGGCGAATCCTAGTAAGCTTGTTACCCTAGAATAAATTTAGCAGCCTCGTTGGAGAGGAAACAAATAACACCCCAATCTCAAATCAAGCAACGATTCCAATTGCCCCACCCCCTAAGATGCCCCCAATTATGTTTAGGCATAAAAAAGAAAACAATAAATCTATAGTAAAATACCTGAATAAGGACTTCCCAAATTGCAACGTTAAGTTGGCTGGGGAGTACAACAAAATTTTCACTTCAAACAGCGATGAATATTGCACAGTGACTGCCTACCTTGACAAAAAACGCAAGGAGTTTTACGTAATCCAGCCGCTAATCTCCTGCCCTGAGAAAATCATTATTAAAGGACTCCCGATCTCCACGGAAATAGGAGAAATACAAGAAGATCTAACCGCTCAAGGCTTTCAAGTAGAAAAGGTGGCACAGCTCACCAAAGCAAAAACAAAATCCCCACTCACCATATTTATGGTGGAGCTCAAAAACATCACCCGATTCCCCAGATATTTTTTAAACTTTAAAAGTGTTGCTATCTAGCTGTGCAGATAGACACCTTTAACAGACGCCTGGGGGTTACAGTGTTACAATTGTAACCTGTTTAACCACTCGTTGAAAAACTGTCATATGCACACTAAGTGCTTAAAATGCAGAAAACTACACAGAACTAGTGATTGTTTAATACAAGAAAAAATCAAAAAAAACCCGTACATCAATTGCAACAAATCAGGACACACGGGCAACTGGAACCAATGCGGAAAGTTCTCCAAGCTTAAAAAGAAACAAGGCGAACCAAAACCACAATGCCAAAAATACAAATAAAATCAACAAGACTTTTAAAAGCATAACAAAATATCTTTCGCAACTGCCCTCTCGGGTGCTCAAAATGAAACCCAACAACCTGGGACTTCGGCCCCCATTGAAGAAACCCCACCACCAATCAAGCCCAGATATAACTAATGATAAGTCTTTTGGCTTTAAGGATGCAATTATTGTACTAAGGAAATTTTTCTAGACTACCCCTTTCTCTTAGAAATGGGAAAGCAGTTCAGAAATGCAAAAGGAGACAAGAGAATCTATATTTTTTATCAACATCTTGTTAACAATACCAACTAGATAGCTTAATACTTATAACTTTGTCTTAATTTCTCACAATTCCAAATTTTTCTCCCCGCTATCTTTTAACTTACTCTCTGGGCAACTCGCTCTTCCAATGGGAGACGAGCAGCCCAGCCAATAGGGAGGTATACACTCCCGCCTTCTGATCGCATTTCTGTTTTGCCAGTCTTGTTTACAAACTCACTAAGAGAACTCGCCCGCCGATTAGTTGACGATTCTCTTGCAAAGAGCCCAGGTCGCCTTGGCGGCCAGCCCGGCGTACCGGGTTTCTTCCTCAAACGCTGTCACAGTTTAAAGATTTTTTTCACCTTGGCAATCCGGCACTTAACTTAAGATTTTCTCTTGCAGAGATCAAGCACTCCGCAAAACCAGTTCAACATCTCTAAACAACACTCACTAATTGCTACAAAAAAAAAAAAAAAAAAGACAGACTCCTTTCAGCGAGCATCGCTCTACTTACAGACCCAGCAGAAACTTCCGAGAATGATCCGCTTGCGTCATAGATTGTGAATTTAGTGGATTTCTCCACTAATTTCTAGAAAAATCCATAGAGTCCCAAACTTGCCAAAAAGGTTCCCCAAAGTTATGCCCATTGAATCGCCAAAATAACGCAAGGGACGGCATTGCTTGTGAATATTACAATAAATATTAAATATAAATGCATTACACATCCAAATACAAATTATTTGCACTATTTACACAAAATTCTTAACAATATATTTTTGAGAAATGTTATTGGGCATGAATTTGGTATTTCATTTAACGTAACCTATTTCCATATTTTATACTCTGTATGTTTAATGTCAGTTCTTTTATATTGAAACTTGAAGGGTTCGAGGCAGGAGCAGTGGTGCACACAAGGAAGGGGGTCCCAGGGTCCAGACCGCCTCCCATAGCCCTTGAGTATTTGATTGATTATAATACTATGTCTAAAGCACATAAAATTTAATTCGGTAATTGTTAACAATTATTAATTTTATTCATTCGTGCTAATTACTTTTTCAATAAATTATTTACTCAAGTTTTTTTTGTCCTCGAAAATCGACAAAATATGTTGGGTGTCGTATTTAAGCAAGATACCAGAATTGTGGACTTTTGACCAAGGACCTTACTCCCTACCCTTAGAAAAATTTCTGTGTGTGCCACAGAGCAGGAGTATATGTTCAATCATGAAATTTGGTATGTTTATACATCTTTCACTAGTAATCTTCTTCCCATCCAGAAATGGGGTCTCAACGGGCATTCCTTTAATCTTACAATGTCAACTATCCATAAGGGGACAGAAAAAATAAGAATTTTTAGTAGATAGATAGCCACAGGAGTTGCTTTATTTCAGTCTTTAGTGGAGTTATTATTTAAAATAAATGCTTGTGATCCTCACCATCAATACCCCTTTTGAAGAAATTGGCAATATCTGCTCTTACATTTAATTCGTTTGAAATAAGAACGGTAATTATGTCCTTAATTTCAAATTATTTTGTATTTTTTCAGCCTTAAAATGTATACACACACACACACACACACATATAATATGTTGCCTTTAAGTTCACAAGAATTATTAGAGTTTTATTGGCATGTATCTATGTGTGACCACTATCCTTTTTAAGTATACAATTTTGCTTTGGATAGATGGGCTGCATAAGTATTTTTAAATAACCAAAACAACCTACATAGTAAACAAAATTGAATGGTTTTAATGATTATATTTTATAATACCTTCAGTGAGATGCTGGCACGGCAAAACACATTTATCTGTTCCATTGACACAAGTGCTGTGGCCATTACATTGGCATGCTGAAATAGAAAAATTTTTGCATTTATAAAATATTAAGCAGTAGAAAATAATAAAAACACAGTTAAATTTTTCAATCCATATAACTTTAACCCTCGAAAATAAAAATCTTCTCAAAATTCTCGTCTTTTTATAATACACTCATGGACAAAAAAATTAGTGCACCAAACAATAATTGTGGGATTGTAATGAAACTTGGCATGAAGGTACATGACAGGGAGAAATGCAAATGATTGCGCATTACGTATAGCCAGTAGAGGGCGTTTAACGTCGTTCTCCGTGGAGTATAAAACAGGTAACCAAAGTTAGTTTGAGTGTGCTAAATTATTTACAAAGGAAGAGCTGAGGTAGACATTCCTTTACGCCGTTTTCGAAGACAATATGAGCAACTGACAAAATTTGAGAGGGGGAGAATTCATTGGCATGATGGAAGCTGGGTTATCAGCTAGGCGAGTAACTCGCCAATTAGGCCACTCTGATTGTGTTGTTAGGAGATGTTAGGACAAGTGGATCCGAGAGATGTCATTTACACGAAGATCAAGCACAGGATGCCCTCGACAGACCAGTCGTCTAGAAGACCACCACATCGTAAGAAATGCACACTTACAGCCAACTGCTTCACCGACCACCATCCAGACACAGTAGCACCTTCACTAGGGGCTCCTGTGTCTTCTCGAACCATACAAAGATCCCTGGCTGAAGGACATTTGGGATCGCAGTGCACATTACGTGTGCTGCCCTTAACGCCCTCCCATCGACGCCTCCATTTGGAGTGGTGCTGCCCACGAGGAAACTGGACTGGAGCGGAACGGAACCAGCTCGTCTTTAGCATCAAATCCAGATTCAATCTCAGCAGAGATGACAATCGTGTTTATGTGTGGAGATCCTGTGGTGAACGCCTCAACCCTGCATTTGCTTTACAGCGACACACAACTCCGACAGCTGGTGTGATGGTATGGGGTGCCATCACCTACAAAACACGATCACCCCTAGTATTGATCTGTGGCACCACATGACAGTCCAGTGGTATGTCCATGACATCCTGTAAAAACGTGTTGCCACTCATGCAATGGCTCCCAGGAGCCATTTTTCAACAAGACAATGTTTGGCCTGCCCGATCCCCAGATTTGTCTTTGATGGATCATATCTGGGTTCATTAGAGATGACGAGTTGGGACTACCACAAGTTTGAATTAACTAGAGGCAAGGTTACAACAAATATGGAGCGAAATGTCTCAACACATAATACAGAACTTGTATGCCTCAATGCCCGATCGTATCGCATTTCTCATTTGTGCTAGAGGGGGTTCAACAGGCTATTAAATCCTTCATTCTTTTGCCTTTTTCTCTGAAATAAAAAATCCTTTTTCTTTGATTTTCTAATCATTTACTTATATCAAAGTAGTCATTACGTATGTAAAATTTCGTTTCATTTTGATGACTCCTTGGGGCGCTAATTTTTTCGTCCATGAGTGTATATGGATGTCAGCTTGGGAGCATATAAAAGGTAGAGTGCAGGCCTTGTAAACCCAAATTTACAGGTCCAACCCCAGCTGGAGTAGATAGATTTTAAGGATGGCAAAAATCGTAGGCTTGCAAGTCATATGATTATGTGGCATATAAAAGTTCCATTGAGTATCAATTTGGCTCTGTTACTATCAGTAAAATTAAACCATGGCAATATTTAGCTCCATGCGTCAAAAATTTGGCAGAGGAAGCCACCAATAAAATGGCTCTTGCACTTGGGACTTGCTGTGTCTGCAAAGGTTATACTGCCCAAATTCAGCCCATTAGAAATATATATATATATATATATATATATATATATATATATATATATATATATATATATATGGATATCTGTTCCCAGCTTTGAAAATCAGTTATATGCAAGTTTTATAATATTCTATTTTTTGAATCCAAAGGAAAAGTGGTTATTCAAAATTTCTAAAGAAATTCGAACACCAGTGATATAAGTATTATTAAAAATTGTATACAATAAAGAATAAAGATATGAATTGAGCGGTACAATATTTTATATGGGATTATAGAGATCTATGAAAATTCGTTCTTAATTCAATTCAGGTATGTTTATTAAAACTCATTCTATAAAATTTTTGTAGAGTGCTGGAGGTTACATTAAGCTAAATGAGGTAAATTCAGAGTTAGGTTTAATGAAGACATCTATTAAGCATAACATTTAATTTAAGTTACACAAATTAATCAAAAATAATGGGAAAAGAACATGGACAATTTTTCATATAACCACATTCTCTCCTCACCTGTCCTCTTTTGAAGATGTGTGGTCCCTAGAGCCCAGATCTGATGCTTAGGTCAATCACAGTTAATATAACAAGGAAAGTTACACTTTGAGAAATCAATATTTCTTTAAGTATTATAAAACAAAACATATCATCAACTCCTCACCAGGACAAGAAGTAAAGTACCACTGTCCAACAGGACATATGGTATTGTTCAAAGAATAAGCAGAGCTTCCAAGCACAATTGGACCAGCAGCAGAACCTTCCAAACAAACACCTAAGCCAGTTCCACTACCATCATCACACCACCCACAGCGAGAGTTCTTTTGACACTGATCACAAGTTTGAATATCCCTACAATTTAAACCTGAAAAGTGAAATATAATTCAGCTTAAGAGTAATAAAAAATAAACAAAAAAGATACATTTTCTTATTTTAAATAACAGAGGAAAAATAAACTATAAGAATTAACAAATAAATTATAAAAAGATGAATTGATGCACTTTATATTTTTTAAAAAAACCTGAAGCAGAACTGAAGAATGGTGTCCTAGCCACTTGTGGAGAAATATATCCATGATGCATTGTATGCATTTATACACTAAAGGTTTGGCTCATTGTGCAGTTCATGATATTACTCAGGGGATTACTTCGGGCACTTCAGCTGTTTGTGTCTCGTTCCTTGTACGTAAATTTAAGACCAGATGGCGCCTCTGTTATATTATATTTTGTTTAAATAATATAGCAATGTACGTTAATAAAAGTTGATACAGTCCAATTGCTTGAGAGTGCTTTCTTGTTTGGTGCTGTGCCTTAATATTTGATCTGTCGAGCCAGAGAATTTTCGGCTGCCTGTGAACTCGAAGATTTGAACTGCAAATCAAAAATTGGAAACTAATCTTGAGGATTTGCGATAATGTGTGTGCAGGAAAAGTTGTGTATTGCAAAGTGGCAGATTCAGCGTTTAGACTAGCGTTGATCTGGTTAGTGTAATTGGAAAATTTTAAATTGAGTTGGGTTTGCGAGTGTTGCTGGTATTACTCTAGTTGAATTGCTATATTTTGTTAGTTACTGTCTTGCTTGATGGTTGTGTTAGCCTGAAGTTTCATTCGAGTTTGAAATTTAGTGTGTGAAGCTGTTTTAATATAGTTGCAGTGTATTGTGTGATTTGTTTGATTGATTTGGGTTCAGCTGTTAGTAAAAGATGCACACACACACACACACAACCCCATGAAGGAATCATGAGAATTTATAGAAATTTAATGTACAAACAACTTGTATTAGTACAAATAAATGACGAAATTTTCAAAGCAAAAAAATATTAAGTGTCCAAAATCAGTATTTGCTGTAGCCGCCGCGCATTGTAATAAGTGCTGCTATGCAGCACGGCATGCAGTCAAATAGATTTTGAATGTCTTAGGTGTCATGCAGCAAAAGATAGTTCACTAAATAGACACCATTAGTAAAACAAACTTACCACAGTACTATCACACATTTATTTGACCTTGAATGCAGTGTTATTAGGTTTAAAGTGGAAATGAATCAATTATACTAAAACTGTTGTGTCTTAAGGGTGCATTTGCTAATGTGGTCAAAAAAATTTTTTATTTGATTTTCAAACCTTGTGCAGAGCAGACACACTGAAACAATGACTCATATAAAAGGTCTACGACCTGCTGAACTTGCTAACTTGTTGTGAAAGCTTTCTGGGAATGAATTGGATGGTGGCGAGCTGCCTTGTTCTAGTTTAGATTCTGACATAGACGCAAGATAGAGTGAAAGGGACTGCGAAGAATCTGAAGAAAGTGCAGATGAAATTGATAATATTCCAGTTAAGTCCTGACATATATGTCACCTGGGATGGCACAAAATGGATATTGCATAATGTTCCTGGCATGTTTGCGATTCAAAATGTTTTGAGACAAAACAGTGGTCTAACAAACTTCATGAATCATGTCAGTTTTTTATGATATAAAGGGTCATAATATATGCTAATTAAATGAAATCATACTAAAAAGTCTTAAAACTAAACCCTACTGAACAGTAGTCCTGCAAATATTTAGCTATTACAATAATTTTAAATATTTAGTATCGCGGAAGAAGAGACTAATCTGATTATGCAAGAAAAAAAAGCCAGTTTAAAAAAACATGGACGAGATTATAATCTCAACCTTGTTTTTTGAATTAGGCCACTATTGATTATAGTGAATTAAAAAGCAACACCAGAGATTTCTGTTTCTGATACCTGTTGCATGTGTTTAAAGGTAACATGCAAAAAGTGTAGTCAAAAAAGTTCATACCTTCAGTGGCCATGCTAGTAAGGATGATGTAATGGATATTTTCCACACCCTTTGCTTCAAAATTGAATATTCTATTGAGGGTAAAATAAATTCTAATGTCAATTTGGAAATAAAGCCAGAAAATAAATTTGGAAAAAAAAATTTTGCACTGCTTTTTTAGTGCACTACTGAGTGAAATTGTTATTCTTGATGCAGACAAGGGGTGAGGCGATTCACACAATATTTTGCAGAACCAACTTATTGCCAAGAGTCTCACGAAATGTCCAGAGTTTTTTGTTTTTTACGAGCTCAGAATCGGTTAGGTTAGATATAAAAAAAAGGAGTAACTCTAAACAGTTAATTCGAAATAATTATTAAACAGTCGGTACTTGCTTAGTGCAGCTTTGAAATTTATAGCTTTATTTTTACCACAACATCTAAATTGGGATTAGTTCACTTGAAAATGCTTACAAAACACAGTTGTTTTAGGTGGAAATCAGTTAATTTTGAGCAACATTTTAAATTTTATTATGTTCATAATAGAAAACATTTGTTCACACAAACATGAATTCAAACCTACAATAATATCTTACAGCCAAATCATGTAAATTCAAAATTCATTTTTCCTTCACTCCTTTTTTTATCTTAAAAATTTTCAAACGAAACCAAGAATGAATCTTGCAAAAATAGATATAAATTTTTTAAATCTATCATAGCTTATAACATTATTAATTTTAGTAGAAAGTTCCTGCAATAATGTAAAATGGGTGAATCTTTCTTCTCCAAAAATGGAGACAAAAAAGTGAAAGTTTGTTCACCAAAGAAGATATATACAATCTTTACCCTGTAATCTTAAATTTAAATGATTTAAATGTCCCTTACTTTCAGTACAAAAACCCATTTTCATTCTTGAGTAGCAAATACTCATTAGGCAGTTCATTGTTTTCTTCCAGATATTTTAAAAAACCTTCCCTAAAATTCTAAAATCTCGAGTTTCCCTTTGCAAAGCCACCACAAACAAAAATGAAGGAGCATTCTCAGCATAACTTTCGATTGTAACTCAATTAAGGAATTGTACTTAGAATAAGTTTTATGGGTTATTTTGGCTTAGACAATCACAATTTGATAAAATTGAAAGAAACATTGACAATTATTGTTTTTCAAATTAAAATTTTTTTTTTCAATGAGTCTTTGAGTGCCACTGTTATAACTTGGCTGTGCCACATTGTGGCATATGTGCCACGGGTTGGCTACCCTTGCTCTATATACTGGTTCTGCTCAAATCCAAATTCCAAAACCACTCTCAACCAATTGGGAGAACTTTAAATTTCTTTTAAATATAACAAACCATTTCCCATCCCCCTTAATCCAGCAATGACATCCTTGAAAATTATAATTGGCAGCTTGGAGAAAATTACATTGAAAGTCTTGTGGCAACTTCAAAACTAAAAAAAAAAAATTTAAACAACCGCCATTAAAAATCAACTCAAAAATTAAAGTTATAATTTGCAAAAGAAACTGTGTCCGGAAATTTTGGCATTGTACAGGAGACCCTGCCTTAAGATCCGAGTTCAGAACACTCAGTTGTGAAGTTACAAAAAACATTCGACACTTTTTCCAATCTTGTTGGGAACTCACTCTTCAGAGGAAAACCTCCCTATTCAAAAAAGCATCTCAAAACATTCCTCATTTAAAGGATGCATTTGGCAGTGATGCAACTAATCCTCTGGAAAAGACTGAAGTGATTGCTGACAGTCTTCAAAAGCAGTTTCAACTGAACACTGAAGCTGAAAACAAATGTTTTACAGCTCATACAAAAAGAAAAAAACTTCAGGGGAAGGTCAGGAATACCTTAAGAGGACTTGGTATTCCAAAAATGACCAACTATTGCTTTATTTTTATTTAATCTTATTTGTTGCATTATTATCTTTTGAATGATATATCACTTGTGCATGTCCGAAAGTTAGAAGTTGGATAAAACTTCATTTAAAAAATGTAAATTAACAAATTAGGCAATTTGACCATAACCCTTTTTAGAAAAAAAAAGTTAAAAAAGCATTTTGATTAAAAAATCTATTTTAAAAGAGAAATCATAACTATAAAACAGAATGTTATATATAAAGCAGGATTTTACCAAGGCATTACAATAATATATATTTTTTTCTTTGTGAAATGTGTGCATGTAAAATTTTTGAATAAGGGAATTTTATATTAATAATTTTATAATTTCAGTTTTTATTCCTCATATGCTTTTCATACGAATATAATGCTTTAATATTGTGAAGAAATTAACTAAAATTTCTGACGTAATAAAAAAAAAATTTTAAACATTTTTCTTGAATTTTTTTGTGCAGTTAATACTTTCAAAACTTAATCATTTTTAAAAATGTATGGGTTGATAAAATCCAATTACTTTGAAAAAAAAAATATGTAACTAAAGTCTTAAAGTGGTATTTTAAGTTTATTTTTAAGCTAAAAATTATTTTTCAGAACTATAAACTTAAAAGTAGTTTTGATCAGTTGGTGTGTGTTTTTATACATTTGCAATCAAAATGCTACACCTTCCACAATTATTTACCAATCACTTCCCTTTTTTTCCAGCATGTTACATGTACAGCAAGAAACAAAATTAGGGAACCATTTAGCTGTCAAATGTATACCTTTTTTTTTTAAAAAAATCAAAATGTAGCAAATATTGACTTTTTCGTTGAAGCAGGCATATCAACATTTTATTCTTTTCTCCAAACATAATTAAGTTAATGTAAAATTGATTCCTAAAGTTGGTTAGTATGATGGTTAATACCAAATATGTTTCCCAGACGATGCAATACAGGCCTTGCAACGCCTAGGCATGCTGAGTATCAAATTATCAATCTGATCTTGGGGTATATTACACCACTCATCAAGTAATGCCCTCCGAAGTGGGGGTTGACGGGCTGCAATTCCTCGGCCAAGCATATCCCACACATGCTGTATTGGATTCAAGTCCGGTGAGTATGCTGGCCAATCCATACGGGTGACATCCTCCGATTGAAGGCATTCGTCTACAATGTTTGCACGGTGAGGACGGGCATTGTCATCCATAAACAGAAATTCAGCACCCATGGCGCCCCGAAACAAACGTGCATCTTGTTCAAGAATGACATCCCGATAGATGTGGCCTGTCATTGTTACACTCTGAACATGCAGGTCAGTTCTGGAACGAAGAATAATTCCTCCCCAAGCGCGTGCGAGCCATCCTGCACCACCATAACGGTGCCGTTCAATGGTGTTCTCTTGGTGGTAACAGGTACCTGGCGCTCTCCATATTAAGTGAGTGAGTTTGGGGTTTTTTGGCGCAAAAGCCAATTCTGGCTATACTGCGGCAAACAATTGTTAAAAATATTAAAAACTTATTATACGATATTTAAAGCACAGTAACAAAGAAAAAGGTAAAAAATATTATAAAATATGACTTATTTTTACAGGATAAAAGCATTTAATTTTTGGTAGGGTATATAAGACCAATTTAAACAAGTTTAAAACAGATGAATCATAGTGAGTGAAGGTAACAAAAAAAAGTTAAGAAATAGACAACGGTTTAAAAGCGATATATGTTTTTTTTTTAAAAAAGGTAATGGTGTAAAGGAATAAAATTACTTTTTTACGTTTTTGTAACAGGTTAGGGTTATAACACTTTTATATTCCCCAATATTATAATATCTCTGCACATACTCATCCGGGTCGAATTCGTCCGGGTTGTATTCAATCATGTCCTCGTCTTCAGAATCCTGTTCAGGTGTACTTTTTCGCAGTTTGTGAGGTGCCATTTTTATTTCTATTATAGCAACATTTATTTTCTTAAGTAGCTCTTTTTTTTTTCTTCCTCAGGTTTTTGCTTTAAGTTTAGTATCCTGCATTGATGCAGAGGCAGAAGTGGGTTGAACAACAGAGTTTGATGGGAAAGCGGAAATATTGGATGTGGAAGGGGCGTTGTTGGGTATAGGATTCACTGATTTAGATTCTGATATAGCTGCTATTGAGGATGAGGATGTCAAGAGATCTGCTTGGGCTGAAGATGCGGAAGCTGAAGGAATAGATGGAGATATATTTGGTTTTGGTAGAGAAGAAGGTTGTTGAAGTCATTTCAATGGCGGACATTTTATTTTTGTGATGTTTTCATCTGTCTGAGTAGTAGCGGATACTTTTGAAGATTTAGCAGCCTGGGCGTATGATTGTGATATAGGTGGGGCTATTAACTTTCGGGCATCTAAGTAAGTTATATTTCTATTAGTTTTAATTTCTTGGATTTGTTTCTCAGTTTTCCATCTTGAACAAAGTTTGGAATCAGCAGAATGAGACTGTGAACAGTTAATGCATTTTGGTTCTAGGGTACAATCTGTAGAAGAATGCCCTACAGTTGCACACCTAGAGCATGTTAGTTAGCCACAGCATGAAGTTTGCGAATGTCCGAACCTATGGCACTTAAAGCAGCACAGAGGATTCGGAATGTATGGGCGAATCTTACAATTAAGGTATCCGGCTTTAATTGTTGTGGGTAAATTAGAGTATTAAATGTTAATATTAAATGTTTTGTCGAAAGAACTGTTGAATCTTTTTTTTGTTATTCTTCTGACCTGAATAACAGCCTGATCAGAAAATCCTTCAAGGATTTCCGCATCAGGGATTCTCAACAGGTCAGGCTTGGAAATGACACCACGGCAAATGTTTAGGGATTTATGAGGAGATACGGATATGGATAAATCAAGAAATGTTTTCATGAGAAGAAAAGACTTTGTTTGTAGGGCAGATATAGTTTCAATAAGAAGATCCCCGGAACATAAAGGTTTCACAGATATTGGTTCACCTCCTATTGCAATCAGAGCTTTTTGAATGGTAAATGGCGATTTCTGGGACATGGCATTGTTAGGTAATGACAAAAGTAAAAATTGTACATGCGTAGCAGTTTTGTCTATAATACGCGTAGAAAACTTCATCCTGGCGTACCTCCACCTACCACGGAGTCCAACAAGGGAGGCAGTGTGTCGGTCATCTGGCAAAAACCAGGCACGGCGCTTACCTGGAGTACACCCAGAATATAGCACTAAAGCAGAATATAGTGCTACAGCATCAGGGCGGGGATCCAATGGGTAAACCCGACACACCTTATCTGCAGCACTAACCCTACAGCAGTGTCTCTTCGGGGAGACCGAAGAGAGGTACCACCAGCCGATTGACAGGAGCGGGATCACTCCTGCCTCCCATCTACAGCGAAGCAGGGGGCAAAGGTATTCCCAGGACACCATTTTCCTCCTTACGGGATGCCGCACAAAGCAAAAATGCGGGTCGGAAAACCAACGGTGTTAGTCGAAAACAAATAAAGTAAAATAATCAAAACACTTAAAGAAATTGAAGTAATAATACAAATACCAAAATAATCGAAAAAAATTACGAAAGGATTAAACTAATTTAACGCAATGCAAAATGAATCCAAAAATGTTAATGAGAAATCTAATTAAAACAAATCAATTAATTATACACATCAATTTCGAAACAAATGTCTGTGGTCTTGACGTGAAATGAAGAAAAGGGAAATTTGAATGGCAAGAAAGAGGGCCGAAAATACAGAAAGATCACTAGGGTTCCCCGGGTTCGTGAAGCCTGTGTTTACCAAAGAGAGTAAACCCCTTGGGAAAAGGAAAAGATCACTAAGGCACCTTGGGAGCATGAAACCCATACTCACCTAAAAAAGGTGAGCCCCCTGAGGGGGCTCTCCATATTAAAGTGCGGCGAGAATCAGACTGCAAACTAAACCTGGACTTGTCGGAAAACATAACACAAGACCACTGTTGTGGTGTCCACAATGCATGCTCTCTACTCCAGGTTAATCGCAGGCGACAGTGAGTTGCGGTAAGTGGAACACATCTGACAGGTCTACGAGCATATAGACCAATGTGCCCTAAGCGTCTGTACACGGTCTGCCTTGAAACTGTCATACCGGTAGCTGACGAGACAGGTCTGATGCTGTGCTCCGTCTGCTTCTTTTGGCAGTAACTTCCAAATACCGGTCCTCATTCGGCGTTGTAACTCGGGGGAGACCTGTGCTGTAACATCTACTCACATTACCATCATCTTGAAACCGTTGCCAAAGCCTAAAGATGACACTCTGGGCGATTCCAAGTTCCTCAGATACTTCCAGCTGTGTACGTCCACATTCAAGTCGTTTAATAATTCTACCACATCAAAAATCATCCAAATGCTTCCTTTTTGCCATAACTATGCGGTTATTGCACTGAAAGGGTTTTAAAGTGCTTGTGAACAATTTTACTTTTTTGCCACCATTCCTTATATACCCCTCTTTTAGACTCTCGTCATCGTGACATACTATCCACGCCATTTGGTGGTTTCCATTTCTTCGAGTTGTGTGTGGTAATTCTACAGGTGAAATTCTTATTTTAAAGTTCAATTTCTGTGTGATTCTGAATTATCCTTAATTTATGGACATGAGTGTAAAAACATGTGCTAGATTGTTTTTACTACTAATATGATTAATACAAATAATTTTTCATACGCTAGATTTCTTAAAAAAATTATATTTTATGTCAATATGCTTTATTCTAATATTTAAAGTAGGGGTGGGGGCAAGAAAAATCAATTGCAGCCCTATTATGACATAGTAATTCA
The DNA here is from genome assembly GCA_019973935.1 of Trichonephila clavipes. NCBI lineage: Eukaryota > Metazoa > Arthropoda > Arachnida > Araneae > Nephilidae > Trichonephila > Trichonephila clavipes. Next base: position 659,785 of record BMAU01020987.1, read on the forward strand.
CTTTTACTTTAATTTATGGAAAATAATTTTAAATTGTTACTTTCTTCTAAAATACGAATAAACGAAATTACTTCTTGCGAAGCTTCAGTCAAAGTTGCATATTCATCCTCTATAGTTGATGAACTTACACATTTTGTTTTAATTTAAAATGCTTTGTATTTTCAATGTACCCTAATAACTTTATTAAATAGCTAATGATAATGTCGAAATTCAGAATTTATACCTTCTATAAAGGTTGCACAATTTATATATATAGTCAGTTTGATAGATAAACAATTTACCATCAGCTTCTTCAAATTCAACACCTAACAATTTCTTAGATCTACCCATAATTTTCAGGTCGAAAATAACCTTTATTTTCCTTATTTCTTCAATATGATTATCTGATTTACCAAATAACACAATATCAACAACATACAATAGTAATACAATACTATCTTCATAAATATAAATAGAGTTGCACTCCTCTAAGAGACCTGGAGCAGTTGTTAACCACTCATATCAACACTTCCCAGCTCTGAAAAGGATGAGAATGTCTTGAAACAAATTAAGAAATTATTTTTTCAAAATTTTTATTTTTATTTTTATTGCTAAAAATCTTATCAATAGTTGTTTTCTTTTGCAATACTTCATTCTCCCTAATTATTTTCCTTTACCACCATACAAGCTTTTTGCAAGTCTCTTTGGATAAACTTCTCTAACCTTTCTTACATTCTTCAAAGCAACTATTCCAAATTTCCTTTCAATAACCATGCATAACAGACTTAAAAATATTATTTTTAATCTTTTCTATTAACCTTTACAAATCGGCTGGTACAGATGCTGTGCCAGAAATTTTTTGTCACTTAATTCGGCTTGGTACGACGTCTGTACCAAGCTAGCTAAAGACAGTTTTTTCCCCTTTCTTCCAACACACCTTTTTCCAACTTTCCCTGATCCTTTTTACAATTCTGCTTCTATTGTCCATAATTGGGTGGGGCCAGTAGCGCACACAGGAATTTTTCAAGGAGGGGAGTCCAGGGTCGAAAGTTCACCATTCTTGTATCATGCTCCTTTTGATTTTATCGATTTTCGGGAACAAAACACAGTAAAAAACTAATTGAATAAATAATTTGCATTAATTAATAAAATTAATCATTAATAACAAATACTTAATTAAATTTTAGGTACTATGTACTTAGAATTATAATCAATCGGAAAAAAATCAAGGGCTTTGGAGGGTGGCCGGACCCCCCCTGTGTGCACCACTGGGTGGGGCTAATTTTCGCCAATGTTGTGCGCATTGGTTAGAATTTTGGCAATGTTTAGGAACAGCAAGTTTCTATTAAAAAAATACTTCATTCGAAGATTTTATTCTGTGCGGGAACAACAATTTTTTTTTCTGTTTCTTTATCTCCGATTTTTTAAAATGTTCCGAAAAATACCAGAATAAATGAATTAAAAATAATACTTTTTCAATAAAAAAGAAAAGTAAAATATTTTTAAAAAATGTGTGCAATTATTAGAAAAGTAAAATGTTTATCAATTATGTTCTACATATTGTTCTTAAAGTTTTTACTTCTTTTACATATTTCGTCGAAAAATTTTGGAAACAGCTGTTATTTTAATGACAGGGCTGTAAGTATAAGCTGTAATAAAAATAGCATAAATAAAGTGGGCCCATTAATTCATTCGACTACACACGTATTTATATGTATATATACATATAATATGTATATATGCATATATAAAAGCAATTGAAATAATTATTACGAGTTTATGAGAGAGACTGAGCAATATATCCTACTCTTAAAGAGTGTAGTCATGAGATTACCGAAGATATTGATTGATAAATATTTTAATGTACCTGCTTCTAGAAAATATTTTAATAGTGAAAATATTTTAAATTATTTAATATTTTAATAAATATATCAATATTTATTTATAGTTATCATTTTCTATTGTTATTTGTTTTGTTTGAAAATATTAATTAACGCATTACACATGAATTAAGTTATAATAAACTTTTTTTTTAATATATACTAATTAAAACTACAAGTTTATTTATTATACTCTGAAGAACATGAAAACATTTAACAAAATTAGGGATAATTTTAAGAAATTCTAAACATTTTAAAATACATATTTATTTTTTAATGTCTTATTAATTCTTCTAAGGTATTTTTCTTATTCTTAAGGGATAATAGCCTATATCGATGTACATCCTTCACTAATATGTGCCACATTTAAGCAAGATGCAAAAAAATCTTGTTTCAGAATAAGTTATTTTTAGCAATTTGAGTAAAATACATGTGATTTCTAGTATATAAACACATACTAATCATATACGAGGTCTGTCCCAAAAGTATCCGACCTACGTTCATATCTTCGCGCGGAGAGACTGAGGTGACCTCTAGTGGGTACGAATATCACCAGCAGCTTCTAACCTTCTCATCAGTAGCATGAGATACCGATGTAACCTCTTAGTTCCCGCGTAGCGAATATTTGTTAACAAAGACTTTTTTGCGTTCGTCGTAATTTGTTTATTGCTAAAAATGGCAGAACGAACCGAACAGCGAATTTGCATAAAATTTTGCTTTAATCTCGGTAAAAGTTGTGCAGAACCTATTGAAATGTTACAAAAGGCCTTTAAAGATGAGTGTATGGGAAAAACACAAATAAAAGAGTGGTATGGTCAGTTCAAAAATGGCCGCACTTCTGTTGACAGTGATCCTCATTCTGGTCGACCTTTGACAGGAACATCGTCGCATAATGTCGAGCGTGTTCGTGTCACAATTGAACAAGATCGTCGTTTGACTGTGAGAGAACTGGAAGATGAAATTAGAATACCAAAAAGTATTGTTTGGCGAATTTTAACCGAGAATTTGGGAATGACTCGTGTTAGTGCAAAATTCATCCCGAAACTGCTCTCAGACCAGCAAAAAAATCTTCGATTAGAAATCGCTCAGGACAATTTGGAAATGATCAATAGTGATGAAAACTTTCTTAAAAAGATTATTACTGGTGAAGAGACATGGGTTTATGGTTATGATCCTGAAACCAAACAACAATCTTCGCAGTGGAAGTTTCCGTCGGAGCCACGGCCGAAAAAAGCCCGTCAAAGCAACAGCAAGTCAATGTTGATTGTTTTTTTTGATGATGAGGGTATTGTGCATCACGAATATGCCCATACAGGCCAAACAATTAACAAAGAGTACTACGTTGAAGTTTTGAAAAGATTAGTAAATGCAATCAGGAGAAAACGACCGCAACTTTGGGAATCCGGTGACTGGCTTCTTCATGACGACAATGCTCCAGCGCACACATCGAACCTTGTGCAGCAGTATTTATAAAAACACAGTATTGCGCAGCTCCGCCAGTCTCCATACAGTCCCGATATAGCTCCCTGCGACTTTTGGCTATTTCCTCGATTGAAAATGTCGCTTAAGGGACATCGATTCGACAATAAACAGACTGTTGAAACTAATGCGACGAATGCACTCAAGGTGATTTCGAAGACTGACTTTCAAGAGTGCTTTAATAAGTGGAAACATCGATATGAGCAACTCGTTCAATCAAATGGGGACTACTTTGAAGGATGCCACCCCCCGGATGACGAAGAATAACTTAAGCGCTGAGAAACCGAAGTAGGTCGGATACTTTTGGGACAGACCTCGTATATAAACTTTTCTTTCTTAGTACTTCTGGAGTGCTGTACATCAAATTCAAGGAAACATATTTTTTAACTTTAGAACTGACTTTAAAATAGACATGTGCGCACTTTAAAAATTCACACTACTCATAAAATAAAAATATGCATTTGAAAGTTTACAAGTCTTTCAATGAAAATGGGGAACCAAGAATTCAGAAAAAAATATTGTAATATGATATGGCACCAAGTATTGGAGTCTTTGTTACTCCAGAATGAATACTGACTAAAAATCACAGCTACCCTTACTATATCCCTTTTGTAACGAGAAAAATGTAACAATACCACATGTGGCTCACTATGTTCCCGGTGGGGGAAAAAGAAAATTTTTCCTGAATTCTAAAAGCGCCGAGTGCAAGGGATATTTTGACTTAGAATTCTAAAGGTTAAAGAAGTTAATCCCTTCTCTCCTCGCCCTGTAGAGATACAGCAGTCGACCGAAAAACGGGCTAAGTTGTCATGAAGATGTGACATTTTCTCTTCACTCTCCTTTGAAAACGAAATTAAATCAACTGAAAGAATGGTTGACCACTCCCCCCTCAACCAGTGTTGCTGCACTACAATCAATATAAACTGCTATCTATTCTTATGCAATTTCAACAGATTCTTCTCTTTTCTCAACTAAATCAGATGAATGGATAATAGAGCTTTATCTAAAGTTCCACAAAAATGTATAACCATCACCGTTATGAGTGTGACAGAGGAGGGGATTTCTACAGACTTGAAACTTCTAAAGGCACTTTAAAAAAAGTATATGCATGATCACAAATTACTTTGTGCCTTAAAAACTTTCTTGTCACGAAATTCCCCTCCAGACAGTTGCAATTGTTCAGTCTAGTGGAAGCGACCAAGATATCATCAATAAATGTATGTGTGTAAAACTAAGTACCAAAATATGATATGTCTTTGCATGAAAAATGTAATCTATGTTGTAACAAGTAAGTTAATTTTAATTTGTTTTTTTATATTGAGAAATTTTGTTCCCTTAATAAACAAGGCATAAATTTTGTTTAACACAACCTTCATTTTCCTTTACGTATTTTGGATACATTTCTTCAATTGCACTCGCATAACTTCTACATTTGTCAATCTATAGAATGTCTATATAGAGAATGTATAGAATACCAGGATATTTTCTACAATGCCTAGGAAAAGTAAGTATTAATTCTATATATTTCACACTTTGCCGGTAACAAATATAATCAATCACTGCTTCTTCATTGACTTACGAAATGCACTTCTCAAAACTACAATGCAAATGAATACCACTGTGACAGACTCGCACGTCTTTTCTTTAAATGTCCTTTGGGCCAGAATTAATGGCAACTCTTTTCCTACCAAATCCAAGAAGTGGTGAATGAAAAAAGCAAATTAACAAGCTTTTAAATAATGGAACTTAGAGTAAGCGAGATGGCAATGTATGGGAATTTGTGATAGTGGATGGAAATTGGCTGGTAGCTGGCGTCTAATAGAGGAATCGTGGTTCAAGTCTGAATGAGTTTTACGTGACGTGAATAGAAGTTATTAGTGATTGAATATATGAAGGTCAAGTTGCACACCAGTGCATACAAAGACAAGATTAAGCATAGGACAAGATTGATAGTTTCTCCATGTTGTAAGAAGGTAGGATTGATTATTTAATATTAGAATCAGTGATTAGGCGGTTCACTTATTGATAGTGGTCTGAATATAAATATATATATATATTGTGTTGCGTATTTTTCATCGTAGATTCTGTCACATTAACTATTATAATTTAATTTGTTAAAGGTTTAGGTTGAATATCTTAATAAAGTCATTAAGATAATGTTTCATTCTAGTTTTTTCGTTAATCCTACGCCTCTAGCTCATGCTGATACTTCGAGAGATGTTCTCCCAAGGGGAAGAACATCACACCATTACCCATGACATCACCACCAAAAAGGAATAAAAATCGACTTTACATGTAGTTTTTTATTTTGCATGTTCTTCTAGAAATGTGTACTATTCTTATGAGTACTGCATATATTCCACGAAAAGGTCGTTTTAAGTTTTGTTTTATCAGAAAAAAAATTTTTTTATCATGTTCATGTGTGCTCATATTATACTCAGCAAATTCAAGTCTATTCTTAACACTTTTTCTGTAACTTTTATTTTTAATGTAGAAACATTTGGACATTTAAAACATTTTGTTCCAAGAAAATACAACCTACACTTATCACTGTCAATTCTGGAGAATAGACATGCATTTCTACCATTGCATTAATTTTTTTTTTTTTTTTTTTTTGCACATGTCTGCTATTACAAAGGGACTATTGTCTTAGGGCACTGAATTCACTTATCATACAATGCTTGATAACAAACATTAAAAACTTTTTGGATAGATTTCTAGTTCATATTAAATTGTGTTTGCGTCAAATTAAAAATACATTTTATAGCATAAGTTAAAAAAGTTTATTTTCACCCTTTTGATGGCATTCAATTTCTATTTACTCTGTAAATATATATGTACATAACTCTTAAAAAAAATTAAACCTGATTAGCACTTGTACAGTTAAATACACTTGATACACACATCTATCATGTACAACTAAATTTTAAAAAAACTGTCATTAGAATCACAGTAAGGGGGAGGGGAAAATGTACTTCAAAATAAAAAAAAATACTATTTCAACAAGTATTAATTATCATACCATCATAACATATATGGTCAATCGACCACAAATGATATATGAAAATTAACAAAACTGAAAAGGATTAGATGATATTCATTTAAACTGAGAGAGCTCTTATTACCCTCAAATAAAATGCTGAAAACTATTACATAGCACAACTATTACATATATTCAATAAATTTCATATTCTAAATAAATATTTTCCCCACAGGTATTCAAAAATATTTAAATCTAAATGCATCCAAAAATATCTACATCACAAATAAATTTGTTTTAAAATTTTCCATATATTTGTAAAATTAATTTTTAACATTAAAAAGTTACCTATCTTATGATTCATGTAAAAAAAATTAACAAAATAAACAAACTAATAGTAATTAAAATATTTCAATAACTTCCTCAAATGAGGCTAAATCAATTCCTATCGCAAAACTTTGAAGCATTTCTGAGATGAGTAGAGAAAACAGTACAATATGTAAACATATATTCAAGCGTGATACAATATAACTTTTTATTTCTTATTTACAACCCCTAAGAGAATACTTTATTCATAAAAAAATATTACTGAGCAACATAACAAAGCAGGGCTTTTCTAGAAAATACATAAATTTTTTTATAAGAATGAAAATCACTAAATAACAAATGTACTTACCACGACATTTTGTTATTTGTGTAGTCCACTCCATACATTGCGCCACAGGAAATACTGCAGCATAGGCATTAGATTCAATGCACATTTGCTGGCTGCTACACCACATACAAGGGCCTTGAGTGCAATTTTCACAAGTATACCTGCTACTGCATGGAATTTCACATTTAACTCTATAATCATCATTTAGAATGGCTTTCTCTGTACCATTGCCTAAAACATTAAAAATAAATAGTATTTTAATACTAAATGTTAAATGCAGTTAAGAGGACTTAGAACCTTTTTAACAATATTTTTTTATTTATGAATTTAGAAATTATATTTTAGTATTTCATAAGTTTCTATTCAAGAAAATGATGAGATAAAATTTTGCAAATATTATTCATACAATTTTAAAAATTCAATGAATATAATGAAAAATTTAATGAATATATTAAATTTTTCAAATAATTATGTATCCTGTTAGTGTTTTTTGGCAAAGGTCCTTATTTTAGCTTTGTTCACTTGATAGATGAATGGCCTCTTGAGTGCAAATCGGCCATGATAGTCATACTTTTCCGGTTCTGTTTGAATTATAGTTAAAGAGTAACACTTTTAGCTATTTGCGAGGTTCATAGTTTAATTTATTTTATAGAGCTTATTACAAAGCTAGATTGTCAAGGTGACACTACAGACAGGCGACTGGATCTTGGCTTGGAATTTAAAATTTTAGTTTATTTGTAGTTTATGAACTTTTGAATCAATGAATGTCGCCTATTCACAGTTTCAGCAATTTCTTTAAAATTGCCCTCTTTTCGGAAGATCTATGATGATTTTTCTTTCAATAATATATCTCCTTTCTTTTACCTGTCATGGAATCATACAAGCTTTCAAATCTCAAATCCGAAATAAACCGTAAATTATTTTACAAGAAAAGATCTATAAAAGCTCTATTTTATAAGTGTACACAGACTTTTGGGGGTTGTGGTCGGTAATTAATTGGAGGTCATTCTTGTACATTTATGTTAAGGTAAATTTTCTTGTTGTTGCTAGAATAAGGAAATTTTGAAGAATCCCTGACAGGTATATTGATTTTTGAAGCGAGATTTTTCAATAGTAGTTATAGCATAAACATGTAAGATGATTGCCTGCATGCAGACTTTCGGAGGCAAGTGTATGCCTGTGAGTCATTCTTGTCAGAGACGAAAAACATTCAAGACTTATTTAGAAACTGTTTGGAAGATGACTCCAATTCAGCTTGCATTCTGCTAAAAGTAACATCTAATCTCAGCTAATACAAGTTATTTGTCATCTGATCTGCCACAACAGAATTCACACTAATGTTACTTTAATTTGAATTACATGTTTAAATGAAACATGTACTACTATACAGGTGCAAAATGTATTTTTTCGTTGTAAATGAAGAGTTTTTAGTTGTTAGTATTTAGTTTAATTATTTTCTCAATCACAAATCAAAATTATTTGATGGCACGTCTATACCTCATTCAACGTTTCATAAGGAAAAAATGGCATGTTGATTTAAAAAGGTTTGCCACCCCTGATATAGGCTATAGCAGTTATTCTCAAACTTTTTAATTACAGTACACTTTTAACAATTTCCAAATTAGGTGAAACACTAACAAATAAAATATTTTATGATAATCACAGTCAATGTTCATTAAATAATAAACATTTTGTTCAATAACACCGTAGTAATCATTCAGCACAAATAATTACAAATTAATTATTTGTGTTGAAAATCTGAGTCCATGTAAATTAAAAAATTTTTGAAGCTTTTTTGGCTATTATGAGATAATCGCCTCAAATTTCAGTCAAGAAAATTAATTGACTCTACCGAATGTTTTGAAATTAAACCTCGATTATTATAGAACAAAATTAGTTTTTATTCAATGAACATAACTAAAAATTAGGTTATACATTTCTCGGGAAAATGGTTTGCATGAAAAATAATATAGTACAAGGATTCCTATAAACCCCTTGGGGTTCTCAAGACTGTTGAGTGGGTCCATGGAAAATTAAAGTTAATTTGAGGGTAGATGGGCAACATTAGGAGGCCCACAAAAGGTTTAATGTAAAGCAAAATATTTGTAACTCATTTCCATTGTCATGAAAGTTAAAATAAATTGGTAATGGTTTTGACGTATTTAAAAAGAGTAAAAATTTAAAATTTTAGGAAAAAAACTCTTTTGATAGGTACATAAAGTACAAGTAATGACAAGCATAGCACAGTGGAAGTCAAGTTGAAAGCAGTTGCCGCTGTCTAAGCTGGTTTAAATAGGAATGGAATCTCGCCACAACATGCAATAACTTGTCTGAAGTATGAGAGTCCTACAAATAATCAATAGTTCAGTTTAGTTTTGCGAAGAATCCTGGTACAACAATTTTTTTTTCAGTTTTGTGTGAACAGAATGCAATTTTACTCTTTGTACTGTACAAAGATAACTATATCATTCACCCATTTCATTGAAAGTAAATATGTTCCTATATTTTAATGCAAAGGTTATTTCATGTATCGCAATACTTTATTTTTAAGTTAATATTTATCATTTAGGATATGAAATAAAAATTTTCCTATTATGCATTGAAATAGTTATTTCACTTGGGGGGGGTCATATCCAAGTTTTGGTAAAAAAAGAGGTCCATAGGCAAAGTTTGGAAACCATTGTAGTATATATATCTTCTTCACAATTCCCTCATATAAATATTCTTGAAGCAAATGATTGAATCTGAAGGAAAATTTTGAAGAATATGCTATTTCAAGCATTATCTCTAACTCTCAGTCATTAATAATACCACTTTAGTCCCGCTGAAATGAATTGTGGGAGTTATTATGGATTATTTATTTTGCTCATTTGGTGTCAATTTTCGCTTTTGTTACTGAAACAATCCTGAGACAAAACCTATGAAAGTTATCTTTTCTTGTCTGGCACTGTTTAAAAGTATTTAAAACAAATGTTACAAAGTTATTAACATTTGAATTGAAAATAAACATAAGAAATATGCAAAACAAATAGGCATGTGAGTAAGTGTTTATTAATGTTACACTGTAAAAGCATCACAATTGCTAATGCAACAGACCTCATAATTTTGAACCACAATCGAGTAACGAAGACATGTGTGTGAACTGGCACCCTGCTCACTGAACAGCCACATCACATTAATGTGACAACTTTGAGCTACAAGAGTTTTAATGTGCATAAGCCTTTCAACATAGTTGTTCTTCAGTGACACTCATAATATGCCAGACACAAGTCCGTGACCATAACCAATAAGCTACAGCAACCACTTAACAAGCAGGATAATTGAAACATATAGAGCATTTTCTGTTAAACTTTTAAGTGTTTACAAGTAAATACATTTGCAATATGAATAAAACTTGCATATTTTGCAAAGGGGCAAGTTTTGAAAGATCTCAAATGAAGAGAGAAAAAATTCTATGCTTCAGATCAACAATAAAATATACATAATTTTACATCAAGTAGAATAATAAAACACACAAATAAAAAAAAATTCAATAAATGCATAACATCTAGAAGACACCAACCATAACAAGAGACACTGCATCAGAAAAATTTTCCAAAAGAAAAAAAAAAAAACATTTTAAAGACAGTTGAAATATTTTTAAAATTATATCCATAGTAATGAAGGCATATAAATATAATTTGGTTAATTTCACAATGGCATTTCAGCATTAGTGTTTTCCTCAGATAATATTTTTGACATTAAACATAGTAACTGTTTGATATGCACAAATTAGCCATTCTAAGTACCCAATTCCCATTTCATTTCATTTTAAATGAGCATTTGAGAATTTTAAGTTCATTTGTCTTTATTACTTCAAAAAAGTATAAACATCTTTTACAATGAACTGTTACCAATTCAGAGAAACTATCAATTGTTTCTTTTAAATACAATAATGTGAGAAATCCAGAGTAAAACCTAATGCTCCTAAAGAAAAATTAAAAATTCAAAATGTTTGATTAATTTGAATTACTGTAAGAACTGCAGAAATTAGTACATGCAGTAGCTAACACAGGGATTTTTCAAGGGGGAGAAGGGGGGGTCTAGGCTCGGAAGTCCACTATTCTTGTAACATGCTCTAATATACGAGAATAGTAGAATGCAACCAACCTATTCTTTTGATTTTGTCGATTTTCGGGAACAAAAAACAGTAAAAAATTAATTATTGGATGAATAATTAGCATTAATTAATAAAATTAATTATTAATAACAAATAATTAAATTTTTCGAACAATATGCATAAAATTATAATCAATCATTATAATCAATCAGGAAAAAAATCCAAGGCTTTGGGAGGGGGGGTCTGGACCTGGAGAGGACCCCCAACCAGTGTGTCCCACTGGTAACATGCAATTAGCAGCCATGGGCAAGAGATGTGACACACAAGCTGGTACTTCTCCTGACTTGCAAAACGTCAAGAGGGTTTTGACACTTCAATTAAACATGCAGTAACCTGCCCTATGTGGAATTAAATTTTAAAAGTCAACTTGAATAAATACATTGTAGTTGCTAGCTCAAAGGACCACTAAAAATTTAGAACATCTCCTTTTAAAATTTCTATTACAACATACAAAATAAAAATTTCACTTCTACGAGGTATAAATAATCCCTACACCGAAAAGACAGATATTATAAAGGTTATGAAAAAACTATAAAGAAACTTAGTTCAAAAGAAAACTGGCAACATTTGAAATGAAAATCGGCAGTGAATACAATAAAACAAGGAAAATATAAACGGTAATTAAGCATTTAACTGCATTCATTACCAGCAGATTAAAAAAACTGCAATATATGTTCATTAAAAGGAGAATGCATTTATTTAATAATATATTCCTTATATACATTCAACATATTCTCATAATTACAAACAAAATAATATTACTTGATTCTCGAACAAATGTATAACATTTTTCATCAGTCTGCCAGCCGCAATGATATTCAGTATGACAAGCATGACAATTATGTAGTTTGTCACAATTACTACTTTCTGCAACTTCACATTTGTCAAGCATGTTAGTTTCCTAACAAAAAAAATAAAATTTAACATTTACCTTCACTTTTAAAAACAAGATATTTCCCTTTTAAAGTAATTATAAAAAAATAAACAAAGAAAATTAATTCACCTTTATATTCTTTCCACAGCGACCATGAGAGCATGATGAACCACACCAAACACAACCATAAGTATTTTCTAAACAACTTGGGCAAGATGTTAAGCGCCCACATAAGGATGTAACATTTGCTAAACAAACAAATAAAATTTTTCTTTTATTTTACTTTAATTTGAAGATTAAGAAATAAACAATTATCTATTCCTATCATAATCGACAATTGTAGTTTGAATGGATACAAACCACAGGCAAATTTCATTAATTAGAAACTTATTCATACAGTAAAAGAAAAGATCTCAATCTCAAGAAAGTCTACTTATGATTTTTTTAAAATAGCAGTCTAACCACTATTTCACAAAATTGCTACATCCTAAAAAAAGTGTGTGTGTGTTATGTGGAAAATTCATTAAATTAGATCCATCTTAAAATATACTTTAGAAACCACATAAAATACTTCTTAATTCAGAAAAACTACACATCACTAAAAAAAGTAACTATTCACACTTTTTTGTAAGTTAATACCTATTTATTTTGTATATCTTACCCATTTAAAAAAAACCTGCAAGGGTGGAAAAACATTGTCCAGGAATGCACTGTATTTCCAACTTTAAAAAATAATTTGATTTTAAAATCTATGTATTTTAAAAAGTCTACAAGAAATTTTAAACATACATTACCACATGTGTCCTTAAATTTAATCCCTGATAAAATCTGTCTATTTGAAAAATTATGGCTTTATTGATCTAGGCTAGTAAGCCACTTGATAAAACCAGTTCAAGGTTATTGATCAAAATAAAACGTGTTACATCCAACAATATTTTTTTGATAGGGAAGAAAAAAAAAATCGATTCACAAGAGAAAGAGTTTGTTCATTAGAAAATGCACATCGCTATTTGGAGGTTATTTTACGAAGAATATAGTAAAGTGGGTCCACAAAAAGTTCACAAAATGAAGGTTCGACTGCATTTTCAATTGTTTGGACTATATCAAGATGCAAATAACTTCACATAATAAATTGTAATAATGCATATGAATTCCTACCCAACACCCCTTTGTTCTGCTTCAGTACATTCATAGACTAAAATAAGAAAGAAATTCAATGACAAATAACATCTCAGCATAAGTATTTGTAAAAAGTATTTCTGTGTCATAATTCTTTGGCTATATATTATTAAATTATATGATCATATTCTGTTTGGGTCAAACAGTTTAATGTTAAAATCTTTAGGTAAAACAATGAGAAATTTTTAAATAAGTATAGCTAAACTATATTTTAAAAATAATCCAATTGAAACATTTTAACATAAAATAACAAAGTGCTTTTGAAATACTTGTATAATTTATTATGTATTAAGAAATTAAAAACACTAAGACAAAATGTGCATGAAAATAAAACAGCAACCATAGAAAAGTTAATTTCAGACTGTTTTAACTTTGATACACACACACACAAAAGTGTAGCATACAAGTTAAAATTCTTACATTATAAAATTTCATTCCATTACATTATTTACAAATCAAATAAGAAAATTTATATTTGACAAAAACGATCACAATTAGTTTTCTATATCCAGCATTTAATATATTTTCCTTTAATTAAAAAAAACTATAAAAAAAATTGTAACATTCTAAATGAAATAATATGCCCTTTCTCCATGTATTTAAAATAAAAATCAGGGACACAGCTACTACCACACAAATGATAGAGAGCCTTAAACATGCGTAAGCAAATATTCGTAAAATAGCATGGCCTCATTAACAGAGTTTCCATTTCAGAAAACGGGCCACTAAGGATTTTCGATAAAGGGCCCACTCAGGACTAACTATGCTAGTGACAGAACTGAAACTGAATTTTATATAAGACTTAACAATCTTTTTCTCTGCCAACAAAAAACTTGCTGAACACATCACCTTAAGTTGGAAACCTTAACACACAATTATAGTGTAAATCATTTAACAGGAAACTGAGGGGACAAATATTTTTTCTTGTTAAAGAATATTGCAAAAAAAAAAGCATACATTCAACAAAATTAATTATCAGAGTACATCTTATGTGTTGGCGTTGTTACTTATGCCACCTGATCAACATTAACATCAGATCAAGGCCCACAAAATTCATCATGGCAAGAGGCTGGATTATTGCGCCTGTCATTAGCCGCAACCTTGAGGTGAGGTCTTGATACAGGTGACAGTACGATTTTGCTCGGTTCCACCCTGATTATGGGGAGAACAACCTGGGGGAGGTGAGGGACTACCACCCCTCTTCCCCTTCCACCAATCTCATGAAACTACTAGTGGCTCAACGGCTATTTAGAGTACCCCCATGTTGCAAAGGCACTTTGCATTTACAAACATTCATGCCTTCTATGGAATTCGAACCCAGGCCTATATGGAACAGCAGTCCACGTCACTAACCACTATACTCGATGGGCAGCACATTTTATACAAATATATTTAATAAAAATTAATGAAAAAACAAAGACAGGAATTAAATGCAAAATTTTCCAGTTTTTTTAAGAAAAAAAATTTAGTCAATTTTCGGAAAATAATCTTTCTTTGCATTGTCTTCCTTGGCATAAAATTGCCAAAAAAATGTTTCAATGTTGTCCATTTTTCATTTATTTCAACATTGGAATATGCATCAAAACAACTGTGCATACTTGGCATAATGTTCTTCATTTCAAATAACGTGGACAATTGAGCTACCTCATTCATTTCATTTTTGTCGTCGGAACCTGCATGAATGATATTTTGTGTGAGTTTTGAACAAACTCCAAAATATCTTTTGTCCACCAAAATTGGGGCTGTACACACATTATTATCTACTGTAACAAATTCTGCCAATGATACAATACAGTTCAATAATGCAGAAACTTTTTTCAAACATTTCACTAAGTGTCTACTAAGTTTCGATACCCTCCTCCTTCTCCCAAAGGGAAATTTTTTCGAGTTAAGCGATTTTTGTTTCATGTTAAGAGAAAAAAAGCATGAAAATACATAGTAGTTAGTCAGAATGATTGTATTATTTCATATTAACCGATATTTCTTCTCAAGTGTTTTCGTGTTAAATTTATTTCACTGTATACGATTTAGTTTTTCAAGATCTCAGAAACATCAAGAACAATTCTGGAGCACACTCCCATAATTTTTTATTTAAAATCTAACGATAAAGTTTCCACAAAGCTAGTTGTAAATTATATAGAATTACACTTTCTACTGAAATAATTCTTTAAAATCAACAATGAGGTCACGTTTAAAGCATGATTTATTAACAGTGCACTGCAGGGCAACACAAAGGGTACTTTGCAGAATGCAACAAGGGACTGGGCTAATCTTAAAGGGTTTGGAGCCCCAGAGATACAAAAACAACCACCCTTGCACTCCTCTCCCCACCTTTTTGTTTAACAGAACACATTTTTAAACAGTAATTACAATTTCAAAAGTACAAAGGAATGTAAAAGATACAAAGCAAATACCAAACACAAAAAATGCAGGGAAAAGGAGCACAAAAAAATTACATTCAAATTTTCATGTAAAGATTAAGGTATGCAACAGACACCTCCAATGCAGATTTTGTTCAAACATCTCTATCTACTATAAAAAAAATAATATTCATCACATAATGTTGTTGGACCCCATAAAAGCATGTCATAATTCAACAGACCTTGTATCTTTGAACTGCAGTCAAGTAAAGAAAATAACACCTGAGCTAGCACCTTACTCTCCCAATTTGCCACACCAAATCAGTGTGAAGACATTCAGTATTGACACCCAAGGGGTTTACTGTCTTTGGTAAAAATGGGTTTCACGAACCCGGGGTTCCAGAGTGATACTTCTCTATTTTCGTCCCTACCTCTTGTCATTCAATTCAACCTTTCTTTCTTTTCCCGTATAGATCACAGATACATAAATTGTAATTATACATGCATAACAATTATCAATTTATTTATTTAGATTATAGATTACTTATTATTCATATTAATATCATATTTTGGGAGTTTCATTTTGTAATGCGTTAAATTCACTTCATTTTTTATCTTTGCCCCATATTTTTTCCGATATTTGTATCATCTGTTTGTTTCCTTACTAACACTGTTGGTTTCTCAACTCGCATATTTGCAAAGTGTGGCGTTCCGCAAGGAGGAAAATGGTGTCCTGGGGATACATTTGCATTCCCTTTGGCCCACGCTTCGTTGCAGACGGGAGGCAGATGTGAGCTCACTGCTGTCAATCAGCTGGTGATACCTCTCTTCGGTGTCCCTGGAAAGACATTGCTGTAGAGTTAGTGCTGCAGATAAAGGGTTTACTCATTGGATCCTCTCCCTGATGCTGTAGTACTATATTCTGCATGTACTCCATGTGAGCACCCTCCATGGTTTTTGCCAATGAAGTTCTGTTAACGCTTATGGATCCAAGTCAGCTGTGCCTGGGTTAAGGTCTTGTTTTATCCACTTTTAACATAGACAATACTACTTTTTTATAACAAAAGCATAAAAAAAACCTATGTAATTCGAAACTTTTTCTTCAGAGAGGTCTACCAAAAATCCAATTTTTGATATTTTCAATTGAGTATAGTTAAATCAGTGCATTTAAGCTTTTAGATTAAAACGCCGAATATTTTTTTCATTTCAGATAAGCAAATTAACAGACTGTCCATTATACCTCCAGATGTGCCTGAATCGGTGGAGTCGAAACCTTCCAGTCAGACAGAACTTCTTCCTGAATGTACTAATAAGCTGTCGCCCAACCGGTATAGTGGTTAGCGATGCTGACTGCGGTGTTGTAGGGACTGGGTTCGAATCCTGGAGAAAACTTGGATGTTTGTAAATGTATAGTGCCTTTGCAGCATGGGGGTACTTAAAATAGCCATCGAGCCGCAAGTCTTCTCGTGAGGTTGGTGGAAGGAGAAGAGACGTAGGTGGGAGGCCCCTGACACCCCCAGGGTTTTCTCCCTCTACATTGGGATGAAACCGAGCTAAACCATTCTGTCACCTGTATGGTGCTCAAAGCTCAATCTGACTTTGTCAGGCAGGTGGCATTAGTCACAACACTAATAAGCTTGTTAATACTGATGTACCTGTACAGACTGCTTACCACAACCGTAGTTAGTGGAAGACAAATACATTTTGCGAAAAATTTAACTGACTTTGTTTATGATTAATAATTCTGTTCTCAAATTTTTTATTTCAGGAACTGCAAATTTTTTTTCAAGGAGGAGAGATGCTGTAGGAACTGTGGGAATTCACCAAACAATCAATTAATTAATTGCACCCTTATATATTCTACAACTTTCACTCTAAAATATTTCTGCTTACAATTAGTGCAGTTGTACATTGATGAGATACGTGTCAGGAATATAATGTTGATTTAACTCTGAGTTTTTTTAATTAAAAGTGTTACTTACAAGGTACTTTTTTTAGAAAAAACTGCAAACCACATAAAATCTTACTGGGATATTTTTCTTTACAAAAGCAATAAAAGTCGCTTGCTAATGATACTTTTCATTTTTCAATTTCTGAAGTGCAGCTTTTCGAGATTCACCTTCTAGATTGAAATATTTGTGTTCTTTATAAGTCTAATAGAGCTTATCCACATTAGCATTTTTCAAAGTAGTTAAAACTGTATTGCACAATAAACACATAATTTTATCTTTCACAGAAATAAACAAAAAAAAAATTAACTCCCACTCTGCATTAAATGTTCTGTTTCCCTCATTTAATTTTCTTCTCTTAAAATTTAACAAGCTGGGGAAAAAAATATTAAATAACTTCTCCATGAAAGTGTATAGGTGCTAGAAATACAATAGCACAGTGTACTAGTAAAAAAGGTCAAACAATAACTAGATTTTCACAATGGCCCTTTAGCAATACAAAATGAATCTGTAACCAGTTATAAATGATAAATCACAAGCAACTTTCTTGATATATAATTTTTGTATAATTACGAAACTTAAAATTAAAAACTTCATAAATATTCAAATAACTTTTGTGCAGAAAAAATAAAATATTTTAACGTACATGGAGTCAGTCACAACAATAATAGTAAGAAAATAGTTTTTGTGTAGACATAATATAATGTCTGGTAGTGTTGCACAAGATGTTTTTCAAACATTTCAAATGTACAATTAGCTATTCCCACAAGTAGTCCTTGAAACCAACATCAAGTCATGCAGTTCTTTATTTAACTTCACCAATTTGTAAATTGTTGCAATCTATATAATTAAATACTAATTAATACAAGTGATAGGTTTTATAAAAGCTGCACAAGAAACTCATGGACTCTATATGTGGCCTCAATCCTGTGTGATCCCCACCTATGGTCTTAAGCATTCTTTAAAGCAGCAATGGAAATTCCCAAGGAGGCACATGATTTGCCAAGAATACTTAAAGCCTGCCTGAAGTCAAAAAGGGATCAGTTTTAAACAAAAGGTGCAATGTATTAAAGGGCAAAATAAAACCCAAAGATCTAGTTTTAAAACTGATAATAAAAAGTTTTTTTTAAAATTTTAACTTCTTTATAACTGTATCAAAACTTAGGGCACAACCAACAAATACCAAAATTACTCACACATTGTGTTATTTTTGTGAAATAAGTTTATGTGAAACAGCATTTCAATCTTAAAGATTTAAGTGGAAACATTACACAACTTTCTGAATGACATTTCATATATATACGTTTTTTAATATGCAATACTACAAATCTCATCAGTAAGAATAACAGACCTAACTGAAAAGATTAATCAATTATAAGGACGTCTTATAGAACAGAATATTTTTATCATTTCCCATCTGAATATAAAAGGGTATTTTGTGAAAGAAACCCAAATGGCAGTGATTGCTATGGATAGAAATGTAACAAGTGTTGCACCATTTTGGATTTGTCACCAAACGGGTAACCTTTTGAAATAATTTGCTTAGATAAGTAGTATAAATATTTTTCTTTTTAAGAAGCATCGAAGTTAGGAGACATCATTTTAACAAACTGGCTTAAATTAACTTAAACTTAACTAAACCAGTAAAGGTTTTTGCTATATTTGTGATTGTGATTAATAGCGGCGCTATGAGAGATGTTAGTGAAAAAAATCACTGAAATTTGCGCAATTTGAGGTCACACTACCTAATGATGTCAGGGAAGATGTCAACTCACACAGAGATGTTTTGAAAATGAAGTCTACAAATAAAAAAGTTCTCCAACATTGTTGTGCACAAAAAGGATCACGTGTTGCACCACTTTGGAACCTTAATTAAATGGGCCAACTTTTGAGAAACTTGCCAGGGGGCTGTGTTTTATAGTTTCTTTTTATGGAGTCAAAATAAGAGACATCTTTATCTCAAACCTCGACTCACACAATTTACGTTTTGGTTTGGTTCATTTTTAATGGCGCAAGGACCAATTTAGATCATACTGCGCCAAGAGAGACAATAAGAACAGTTATATAAGATTTGCAGGCCATAAAGCCTTAGTCTGGCATAGTCTATATGTCTTTCTGAAAATCTATAGATTAAAATTAGATATGATTAATAAAACCCTTGATGCTTATGAATTTAAATACAAGTGAGGAATTGATGCTTTTGTTTAAAATACTGGATATAGTAAAATCAACAGAGTTAAAAAGCCGATGTCTAAGATGATTTGAATGCGGACAATCACAGAGTATGTGTTTTACCGATAGTGAGACATTACATTTCTCGCAATAGGGTGGTGGTTCACCCAACAGGAGATGCCTATGCGTTAGGCGGGTGTGTCCTAGGGGCAGCCTAGTCCATATCACCTGCTCACGGCGATTGCTTAATGATGGCGCAGTTGGAGCAAGAACGGGCATGATGCTATGCAACTTATTTTCAGTTTGTTGGTCCCAGTTTGATTGCCATACATACACTTTGCAGTTTCAGCCTGAAGCAAGCTTTCAGGTCAGAGTGTGGAATAGGGAAGCTTTCTGAAGAGCCTGTTGCTGATCGTGCAGCTGTATCAGCCAGTTCATTTCCAGTTATTCCGGCATGTCCTGGGATCCAACAAAATCTGATATCTTTCTTCTTAAGATGATTAGCTAAAGCATATGTGATGTCCACAAGGATGGGATGAGACAATGAATGTAAAGAGACAATGCTTTGAAGGGCTGACAGGGAGTCTGTGTAAATAATGAACTTTTTACTGCATGATAGTGAAATATGTTCTAGAGCGATTCTTAGCGCATGGAGTTCAGCAGTGTAAATGGATGCTGAAATTGGTAGAGCGTCTCAGCACTGCTCAGAGAAACTACTGTCGAACCAACATGGGATTCAGACTTTGAGCCATCCGTGAAGATAAGTTCATAGTCGGAAAAAAGTTCTCTGTGTTCCAAGTACAGTGTTCTGTATGTACTCTCAAGAGTGCATGCCTTTGAGTAGTATGACAGGGTGAAATCTACCTTAGGATAAATCACTTTCCAAGGGGGCACCTCAGAAATCTTGCACAGAGCTATTCTTCCAATGTTCAGATTTAAGTCATTAATTAGGTCTCTAATTTTAAAGTGAAAGGGTTGGGAGTAAGTGAGGGATGAACGATGACTGTTAAAATCATAAAGGCTAAAATTGAATAAATATGAGTATGCAGTATTTGTTTTCATTGATTGGATTTTCATAAAATAGTTCAAATATAAATACTTCCTCCGCAGATCTAATGGGGGTTCGTAGGCTTCAGCATAGAGGGACTCTACCGGTGATGTACGGAAGGCCCTCAGACAAAGTCTCAGCGCTTGATGATGCACTGGATCCAAGATCTTCAAAAGAGATTTGCACGCAGAACTGTAGACCACAGATCCATAGTCCAGTTTTGATCTAATCAGAGCTCTGTAGAGGCGAAGGAAGGATGTTCAGTCTGCTCCCCAGCGAGTATTTGCTAATACTTTGAGGATGTTTAGGGCCTTGGCACTTCTGATTTTGAGATCTTTTAAATGACGATGGAATCTGAGAGATTGGTCAAATATAAGACCTAGAAATTTGACCTCATTAACAACTTTAATGAGGCTTCTACCAATAAAAAGCTCAGGGTTTGGAAAAACCCCACGCTTTCAGTGAATACCACACTAACCGTTTTCTGTAGAAAAACAAAACCATTCTGTTCAGCCCATTTAGTGAAGTTGTTAATAGTGGTCTGAATGTGTGGTTCTGCAACATTGAGGAATTTAGGGGAGTACGATATTTGTACATCGTCCACATATAAAGAACACTGAATCCCCCGATTTATATGATGGGTTATGCTATTAATTTTAATAATAAATAAAAGTACACTTAAAACAGACCCCTTGTGGAGCACCTTGTTCTTGGATAAAAATATTTGAATAAAATGAACGCAGGCGTACCTGGAATGAACAATGGTTTAAAAAATTTTTGATAAAAACTGGCAAATTTCCTCTGATGTCCATTGCATAGAGATCTCTAAGTATGCCGTACCTCCAAGACATGTCATAGGCTTTTTTAATGTCAAAGAAAACAGAGATGTTATACTGTTTCTTGACAAAAGCCTCTCTGATGGAAGTCTCTAGCCGAAGGAGATTGTCTGTGGTCGATCTTGATTTCCGAAATCCACTTTGAAGTGGTGAAAGGAGATTATGTGACTCAAGGTGGAACATCAACCTCGCACTAACTATGCGCTCCATCAGCTTGCTTAAGCAGCTTGTGAGGGCAATAGGGCAGTAATTATTTGCTGATGTTGGATCTTTACCAGGCTTTGGAAACGGTAAAACGTGGGCATGACACCACTGTGTGGGAAACACTTGGGTTTCCCAGATGCGATTAAACAATGAGAGAAGGGAGAGGATAGAACTTCTGGACAGATGCCGTAACATAATATAGTGTAGCCAGTCTGGACCTGCTGCTGTGTTACCCGAGCGATGCAGGGCGGCGCGAAGTTCGCGGAGGGTTAGCGGGGAGTTGTAGCCTTCTTCGTTTGAAGAGGAAAAATTCAACTTCACCCTCTCCTCTCGACGCTTTAGCGCTTGAAATGCTGGGGTATAGTTGTCGCAACCACACGTTTTAGCGAATGCCTCGGCAAGAGTGTTGGCAATGTCAGGAATGGTATTGACAGAGACCCCATTGCTTACAAGCATGGAGACTGGGTAGACACTGTATTTTCCACTGAGCTTACGGATTTTGTTCCAAACCTCTTTACTTGAGGTTGAATATGTGATGTTACTTACATATTTTATCCACGATTCCCTTTACGTTGCCGGTGGATTTTCCTGGCACGTGCTCGAGCTTTATTAAAAGCAATCATGTATGGGGTAGGGTAACGTCGAAACCGATTCCAAGCCTTGTTTTGATCCTTTTTTGCAATTTAGCATTCTTTGTTCCACCAAGGTTTGCGAAAATGGGGGAGTCTAGAGGATGTTTGTGGAATTGCATTATTAGCTGCAGATAGGATGCAAGATGTTACTAAACATACCGCTTCATCTATTGAGCCAGAGCTTACCATGTCTTCTGTTATATCTGCTTGGGTCCTGAAAGTTTCCCAGTTGGCCTGATCGAAATTCCAACGCGGTTGGCGAATAGTCGCACACGTAATTGGTGTGGCGTAAGATATTACCACTGGGAAGTGATCGCTACCTAATGGGTTATCAAGAACATTCCATGTCAGATTTAATAGCAATGATGGAGAGCATATGGACAAATCAATGGCGCTAAATGATTGGGTTGGAGAATGAAAATAGGTGTTAGAGCCGTCGTGTAACAAGGTGAGATCAAGTTCTGTAAGAAGCTTTTCGACGACTTTTCCTCTAGAATTCACATCTTGGTGACCCCATAGCAAATGATGAGCATTGAAGTCACCCAAAAGGATGAATGGTGAGGGGAGTTGATCTATAAGCTCTTGCAGTTCTCTAAAATTCAAGGATGCGTTGGGTGGTAGGTATACATTACAGATTGTAACTGTAGAGAAAATAGAAACATGCACTGCAACAGCTTGAAGTGACGTGCGAATTAGGACGGGGGAGAAGGGTGTCCCGTGGTTGATGAGCAGAACCACGCCACCACAAGCTCTTTCACCCGTATTGCAGTCCTTCCGAAGAATGGAATATCCTTGTATGTTGGATGTGCATGATGGTTTTAAAAGCACCTCTTGCAGAGCTACGCACACAGGTAAATGCTCATTCATAAGCGATTTTAAATCCTCTATGTTTTTCCAGAGACCACGACAATTCCACTGAATTATTTTATTAATACTTCGGCTAAGGAGAGCCTTTAGGCTTTTCGGAGTCGTATTTTATTGGTGAAAAGCTTCGTCTCGATTTTCCTTTTTTACTGAGTTGCTTAACGTCTTCTACTTCTTTGGTGGTTTGAATCCCACCAGATTCTGTTCGAATTGATGACTTCAGTATTTTGGCAGTTTCCTGGACAATGTCAGTAGCTGGTCGTTTGATAGAACTTTTCTCTATTTCCATCAAAACTTCAGCATCTGATGGCACTGGGAGGTGCGATGTTTCAGAAGACCGTTTGTCTATGTTTAAGGACTCTAGGTCCGTGGAAGATGTTTCAGGAGGAGATAGATTTGTTTCTTGTTCAATTAAATTATTTGCTATGGATTTTCGAGCTATTGTGGAATCTTTATGAGATTCAGAAGTTAAATTGGTAATGTTTGTTGGTGTTTCTATGTTGCTAATATCTGTTTGAGTTCCTATGTCTGTTTGAGTTGAATTACCTTTTTTTGATTTTGTGTTGGTCATTACTGCATTAGCATAAGAAGTGGAGGCTCGAGGTGGTAAGATATTGACCACCCGTTTCTTTGCTTCAGAATACAAGATGTTTTCAAGTACTTTAATTCTTTGTATTTCTTTTTCTTGCTGCCATTTTGGACAGGTTTTGGAATAAGCAGCGTGTTCCCCCTTGCAGTTTGCACACTTTCTCTGTTCTGTCGTACATGCTTCGCTGGCGTGCTCCATACTACTGCATTTATTGCAGGTAGCAACGCGGCGACAAGAAGCCGTTTCATGACCGTAACTTTGACAGCGAAAACATCCGAGAGGGTTAGGGATGTAAGGTCTTATTTTAATGTTCAAGTAACCAATCAGTATGTTTTCTGGTAATGTATGTTTAGAAAATGTGAGTATAAATAATGGAGAAGTTATAGTTTTACCATCTTTTATGGAAGTTATTCTTTTGACAGCCTCCACTCCTTGAGAAGCTAGCTCTTCTTCAATTTCAGAATCGGGTAATGGAATTAGATCAAGGCAGTAACTCACTCCTTTGGATGAATAGAGTGTTTTGTGAGGAGTAGCAGTAATAGGGATGTTTGAAAGATTTATACATTGTAGGAGATTAATTGATTGTGCTTGTGTTGCTGTTTCTATCAGTAAATCTCCGGATGGTAATTTTTTAATAGATTTCACAGATCCAGCTGAACCTTGTACAGCTTTAGAGATCAGAAAAGGTGAAGCATTAGAAAGTTTTCTGTTATCAGTTGCATGCAGAACAATAAATTTTGGAAAGGATTCGAAGCAAGTTTGAGAGTTGGTGGCCTGACCACCATGTGTTGGGTTGGGGATTTTAAAGTATGCGTTTTTATCTTTTTCCTTATTTTTGTGCATTTACATTTTGGTTTTTGAGAAAGGAGGATAAGAATCCCTTTTGATTTTCAGAGGACCAGTTTGGCGGGGCTAGCCCCAGATTCAGCAACCAGCAGTGGCCTTGGGAGAGCCCCCCGCTCTGCAATGCAGGACCCCATCCAGGCACCACCTGGAGCTACAAAGCAGGTGAGATTATACACCAGCTGATAGAGCAGCCAGGACATGCTGGTTAGGCTGCCCCGGGCTCCTGTACTATCTGGCGGCCTGAGACGCAAAACTCAGCTTTTCTCCAGTACCCTCTACATGGTCACTTCCTCCAAGACCCCACCTCACCAGTCCAAAGGTCCACAGAAGTTTAACACCCTGCTCCAAGTGCCAGTCTTCCCAGGGAGCAGTCTGTTGTGTCGTCATACCAGTTGTGAAAAACCATCAGACACAACTTCATTCCACTCAGTCCTGGTCTGCCACAGGAATTTGTCGCAAGTAAAATTAAAGATAAAATGTAAGGGAAAAATCAATAATAAAAAAGGACTCACTAAGGGGATAAACCATAAAATGAAATTCCTGGATAGGTATTCTTAGGAAATAAAAACCAGTGTTTTTTTTTTTTTTTTTTTTTACTATGGCGGAAAAGGAAGTGAGGGAAGTAAAGGTGAAAGTAAAGAAGTAAAGATCGCTCAGGAGAGGCGGGTGCGGGAAACCCGCACTCCCAAGAGAGTGAGCCCTTGCCAAAAGATCACTAGGGTACCTCGGGATTGTGACACCCGCACTCACCTAAAGAAGGTGAGCCCCCTGAGGGGCACAATTTACGTTAATTTCAACTAAACCTGCAAAGTGTTTTCAGCGACTTGTAACTGTGATTAATAGTACAGCTACGTAAGGTGATGTTAGTGAGAAAATCATAGCAAAATTATGAGATTTGTGATCACAAAAACTAATAATTTGTTGGAGGATGTCAATTACCCACAATTTTAAAAATGTGCTCTTCCTCACTTAACCAAGTGCAGGGTAATTATTTTAAATGTTTCCCAGAATAGATATGACCGTACCTTTCACCTCTTGCTCAATTATTGCCAAGTTTCAGGACACCCTGAAAATATATACTTCAAACATTGTGGTATGTTTCTCAGTAACTGTTTTCTTAATATTTTGGGTATTTCTGAGTATTATAGTATTATTAATGTGATTTGCAAAACCAAAAGCTCTTTTTGTTAGTTGCCTGAAACAAAAAGAGGATTCCTTTCATTTCTTAAATAACATGAATGTAAGTTTCCCCCCCCTCTTCATTATTTCTTTTTAGCTTCATAGTCCAGATGAGCATTTAATGGGGAGTTTAGAGTTATATTTTATGTTGCACTATAAAGTTGCATAAGGGTTTATTGGTGATGCACCTCATAGTTTTGAACCACTGCCAAGTGACAAGGATGACACCTGAAGTGGTACCCCCTCTCCACAGCATACCAATGGGAGGATGTTTGAACCCTGACAAATTTTATATACATCAGCACCACTAGGCTTGAACACATAACACACCCACGAATCCATGACCTAGGCAACCACGACCTCACAATTAATGGGGATGTCTACAGTTTAAATTTCTGCACCAAATGCATAACATCCCTTCTGCAGAAGAGAGCCACCAACAAAAAGTGAAGTATATATTGTATTACACTCCCTGTTTGGATAGTGTTTTGATATTATAAGTTTGGGCATGGCTGTATTAAGAGTGATATGCATGTTCATCATAATATTAAATGCTTCCATTTAGGTGTCATGTCTTGGCTTTAAAAGGCATGTTATTGTTTTGTTTTTTTTACTTTAAGAGTTTTCAGAAAATCAAATTAAAACCATTTTTAAAAAACATTTAAAAATAGATCATTTTCCAAAAAATAAAACTTTTTATTTATAAAGAATTCAGATATTTGCTTACTTAAACAATGCCTTCTGCATGGCATTCAGAAATTATCTTTTTCTGATACGAAACAGCAATTTTAAAAAACTTAGGATTATTAATTTTCAAAGATGATCAGAATTTTTTTTTTTTTTTTTTTGGTTTAAAAATTAGAATTTAAGAGAAGTTTAAGAGAAAATTAATTGCAGAGATGATTTATTTTATGACCAGGAAAATAAGAGCAATTAAAGTTACATATTTATAATGCAGATGACTTGTCAGCAAAAAATGACAGAAGCATAAGCTAAATTGTGATGATATATAATAACAAAAAATAAAGAACGGTCATTTAATATAAAATCTAAAATATACTGCAATAACTATTAGCTCTAGGGCAATAAACTACCTTACAAATTATCAGGTTTCCCTCTTTTAAGCTGTATTTTTTCACTTTTTATATTGTTGTAAACTTTTTTAACACTTACCTACAAGGAATTTTTTTCAAAAAAATCTGAAAAATGATTCAGAATCTGTTCAGTAACTTTAGAAAATTTTCTATACAATATAACACATCAAATGCAACAATTTAGTTCTGCAAATAATTTAAGAGATAAAAACATTACAAACAAAAAGCAACTGTAGAACATTTTTTAACATAACCTAAAAACATCATATTGTAATCAAAACTTAATTAAACAAATTATTTTACCTCCTCTTCTGGAACAAGTGTGATATGATGCAACTTTGGAAGTAATAGAAAAAGGCTGACACATCTTCTTCTCAAAATTCCAAACACATTTAATTCCTGGTGCAGCTTTTTCACATGCTCCACTATTTGCATTCTTTTCACATGAGCCTAAAAAAAATTAATGATTAAAAAAAATTGTTTTCATGTCTACATATATAAATACTATATAAAAACTGAAAACCAATCTGAAAAATATAAATAGGTGATATAAAACTGTACAAAATTTAAAAAAAAAAAAAAAAACCACCTCATATTAGCACAAACTATACATGGTGGTATTAATTATAAAAAATTGTTTAAAAAAAACTAAAAAACAAGCTTTTATAGTGAATCGAACAAAGTAAAAAAAAAATTCTTAATATAAAGTAAAATGATTAACGAGAAAATTCATGTCATTGGGGTAAAAGCGTGGCGTGCTCTATATTAATTGTTATAATTTCTTACTAGTTCTATTCTGAAATGCTGAGTTAGTGTAAAAATGTAGTATGAAGCACACCCCACACTTTTTCTCCAATGACATTAATTTTCTTGTTAATGATTTTATTCTTACATTAAGAATTTTTTTTTAAACTTTTTGGTTCGATTCGCTATAAAAGCATGTATTTAGTTTTTTTTATTAAACAATTCATTTTTCATATTTTTAGTTCTATCTACAATAAAAGCCTGTTTTTTTTAAGCTTTTAAAACTATCCTTTATTCTTTGTTGAATTTTTCTAACTAATAAAAGTGTGTAAGAAGAAATATTAATTGTTAATCGTATTATCATCTTTTAAAAATATTGTTATAATGTTATTCGTATCATCACTGCTACTGCTTTTATCAAAATAAATATTTAGCACTTAGAACATAAATTTATCATCTTTTAAACGTGCTTCTACAATGTTAATTTGCATCATCACTTCTAAACATATTGCTTAATAAAAATATAAAATATTTAGCAGTTAGAACATGAATTATTTTTATTCACATGAACGAGTCTTTTTTTTATTTTTAAATTCCATTTTTAGAAAAACTATGCACCTACCCACACTACCTTTTCTCACATAAAGAACACTGTTTTATTTTTATCAACCAGAAGCCTATTTTGCGGTTTTAGGGTTGCACCTTAATCTTTTAGTTGCTTAATTAGGAATTAGTCACCAAATCTAGAAATGGCATATGGAATTAGTTGCCAAATCTGAAAATGGTTTATGCAATTAGTCACCAAATCTAGAAAAGATATGAATTAGTTGCCAAATCGAGAAACGATCTAATGAATTTTTCGCCAAATCTCGTAAATCCTTAATTATTAAAATCCTGATCAGGACAAAAAAAACAAAATTTTGAAACTATTGTATTGTCATGGGTCCTTGACAAGTGTGCGAAATTTCGAATTAATCTGACCTTTTAAAGTGGGTCAAAATCGAGTTCTAAGATTCCATTACATACAAGTGAAACTTATAAAAACGTGTTAAAAAAGTTATAAACAAACTATATAAAATGGGAGGGCAGGATTTAAAAAAAAAAAAAAATTTAAACAGTCAAAATATGGCCTAGTACGAACGAATTATAAGATATAGAAAATATTTTATTTATATTCTTACAATATATGCTCAATGTGGGAATTTTCTCTTTCAACCACATGATAAAACCCTAAAATATATCAAATTCTGCATGCTAAATTCATCAGGAGGAATGAAGAAGATTTGTGTCAAAATGTCCATTTTCAATTGGAACAATGAAACCATACATTAAATGCACAGTAAAAAAGTCCTAGAGATAGAAATTAAAGAATTATGATCAGAACACGTAAGAGTTGCAATACAACCAAAAGCTTAGTAAGATGATATCAGTTAAGTGAACGAATCAGTTATGCCAGTTTTTTTTGTGCAACAACAAAATGCAACAACTCTCACTATTATATATATAACTAGCCATTACCCACCTGCTTCACTGGGTAT
Organism: Trichonephila clavipes; assembly: GCA_019973935.1. Lineage (NCBI taxonomy): Eukaryota > Metazoa > Arthropoda > Arachnida > Araneae > Nephilidae > Trichonephila > Trichonephila clavipes. The sequence continues at coordinate 689,025 of BMAU01020987.1, forward strand.
TTCACGTTGTTGCATATATGTATACTGTTTACATATATATTAATTATTGATATCTAGCATTAAGAGTTCGATTGTATTGAAAAATATATTTATAGCTGTTACACTCTCACCCCTTGATATAAAAAGAACATAAATTGTAATATCTAATTTCTATTTATGTCTAAAATCATAGAAAGATATTTTTCTCTTACTTAACCTAATAATCAAGTGGATTTCCACCAAAGCAACTTTCAGTGGATCTCTACTCCATAAAATGAACATGCGTGCTGAATTTCAAGTCTAAATCTAACAGAGCAAAAACGGAATTTTTATCATCAATACCTCGTTGACAACATTCTCAGGGGATTCCAATTCAACAAAAGAAGCACGCAAAACAAATTTTATTATTATAGTCTTAGCAGTTCAAAAAAGGGAATTTTGTTTATCAATAAACCCCAATAACTCTCCCTGCTTCCCCCTCTGGAGTTGATTTCCATAAAATCCATTCTTAGTGGAACTCTATTCAACTAAAGAAAAGTGCTCAACAAATTTCAAGTAAATGAGTTAAATTCAAAAACAGGAATTTTTCTATAACAGGCCTTAATGCCTCACAACCCCATTCCTTTGGGGGTCCGTTTTCGCATAAATCTTTGTAAAAGGAACTTTATTCCATGAACGGAACATACCTTCTATTTTTCAAGCAGGTGGTTCTATTAGTTGAAAAGTGGAAATATTTATCTATTATGCCCCTTAATCCCCCTCAGTGACCCTTGAGGATCAATTCCCCCCCCCCAAACTATTTTGTAGCGGATCTCTACACCATGAAAGGAATTCGCTTACCAAATTTTAAGACTGTACGTCTAATAGTTTAAAAATGGAAATAATTATCTATAACGCCCCTTAAGCCCCCGCAACGCCACTTAGGAAACGATTTTCACAAAGCCCATCTTATGACAGATCTCTACTCAGTGAATGGAATCTGCTTACTCAATTTCGAGATTTTACGTCTAATAGTTTAAAAAAGGAGTTAATTGCCTATAACGCCACTTAATTCTCTACAACGCCACTTGGGAGTCGATTTTCACAAAACCCATTCTGTAGGGGATCTGTACTCTATGAAAGGAATCCGCTTACCAAATTTCAAGACTGTACATCTAATAGTTTAAAAATGGAAATAATTATGTATAATGCCCCTTAAGCTCCCTCAACGCCCCTTGGAGGTCGATTTTTGTAAAAATCATTATGTAGGGAATCTCTACTTTATAAAAGAAATCTGTGTACCAAGTTTCACGACTTTACATCTAATAGTTTAGGAAATAATTATCTATAACGCCCCTTAAACCCTCGTAACGCCCCTTGGGGTTCGAACTTTGCAAAATCCGTTCTTAGCTGACGTCTACACCATGAAGGGAACCTACCTACCAAATTTCAAGTTTGTAGGTTTAATAGTTCCGGAGATATCGTGATTAGTCAGTCAGTGAGTGAGTGAGTCGCTTTTCTCCTTTATATATATAGATTATATCTTTTAATACATTTTTTTTTCATCTATTTCTGCCAGAATCAGTAAATTCTAGCTCCATTTTATTATGAATCATTTGAGCAGGAACAATGAGTACCTATAAAATGAGTATTTACTTATAACCAATTTTCATGTAAAGTGACTTGTATATTTGACTTTCTAAAAGAATTAATTCTACAATAAAAAATTCTAAATATATAAACTATTAAAGATTTTAAAAAAAACTGGAGGCAATTAATTACTGCATATAAATATTTAGTGCCTCTAAAATTAACAGAAATGCATTAAAAATACTATTTTCTTTAGTATAAATTCTTACCATATTACTTAACAATTAATATATATTTTTATTTGTTTGCAAAATAAAAAGTGACAAGTGACTTATAACTGTTTACCACAAAATATGTTTTTATGTTAAATTTCCCCATTTAAAAATATGAACTTAAATATTCTATAAGAGATCATTTTGAAACTTTATCAACTGATTTTATGAATTGGTATTTGGTTCTTTTACTCAAAGCATGTTAAAATTAGTCACTACCTCCGTTTTATGAACTTTTCTGTAGAACCACAAGAACGTAATACATACTGAAAATGAATCTCTATTTAAGGAATTTTCCACATAATGAGCCTTTTTTTCTGGATTTAGAGACCCTTAAATAGAGGTCTGAATGTATTTTCAAATTCATGGTGCAGTGATTTGAATACCATATAAAAAAAAGGTGTAAAGTATGTATTATGTCCTTACAGAAAATTATTAAAGTATCTTTAATAAATGGTTTCCTCAGGAATGTACAGTATACAATAAAATATAACTTCCTTTAGAATAAATATTCATGTAATTAAATTAAGTACAACTGCTAATAGTCCTGCCTACCCCCTTAGTGGCAGAGGTGTGGTAATAACCATTTAGCATCTACTCATCTGTTCAACACTATCTCAGAACAATGATTTACCACGATACAGCGAGGCTACAGACATTTTAAACAGATTGCAGACTTACACCTTTTTTTTTAGCCTCTTTACATTTTTCTTTTGTGGTGTAATTCTTTATATGGCTTTTTTTTAAACACTATAGTGATACATTCTTTAGAAAACCACACAAAGAAAAAATTTAGAGAACATATGATAAATTTGGGAATATGTTCCACAACTTTAAAAACAGCATAAGATAAGACAACTCTAAAATATTTTCTCATAAAAGCAATAATGAATCCCCTGTTACATATTAATAAAACACAAACTATTCACTATTATTACAGAAAAAAAATTAAAATTAGTATACAGTGAAAATTCTGTCTATAAATACAAGCAACACATAAAAATTCACATTGAAATTAGGAACAAAACTACCAACTAACTGATATTCCTCACTACTTGATAAAAAGCATGCACATTTATTATGAACTGGATCAAATTGCTAACAGTGGATGAGTCAGATTACGTCTAGCACAAATGTTGGCTTTGATTCAAAAGAAAAATTTTGTTTATTAACTGCTTCTGTTGGTTTTTTGGTTGTTACAAAATGTATTATTAGCAGCTGTTTTTTTTTTTAGGTTTCTCAAGTTTCTACACAAAATTTATGTTGAAATTTCAATGCACCTTCTATGCCAGGATCATGAATAAATAAACGTTAATCCATACTTGGAGCATATTTAAAGCCCTCACAAATTAAATTAGTATTCAATAGTTGAACTTTAGCTTCAACTGCATGATTATTGACTTCATTATTTTCATTAACTGTAATAGATTCAATCAAATCCTCCTCATCGAAAGAGCTTTAACACAAAAAAAACTATATTGCAGCAACAAAATAAAGAAAAATGTGATTATAAAATTAGTGTATTTCAGATACTCCAGAATACAAAGTAAACAAGTCATTCAGTGAACCAAGTCACTCACATGTGTGGGCATAAGCCGACAGTTTTCTGATTACACTGTCAAAATTAGAATTTTAAAAAATTTGGGATGGGTGGGGGGGGGGAGGCTTCATGCTATAACAAAAAACTCATGTAAAAAAATATATCAGTGAACTTTGTTATTTCAAAAGTGTAAAAAAAAGTTGGATGTACTTCAGACTTTTCAATGTGAATTATGGTCTTGTGTAGTCTATTTCATTATTTTATTTTAAATTTGGATCTGTGTATAACATAAGAATACTTGTCTCTGTATTGCCAGCTGAATTAAAAATAAAAAAATTAAATTATTCCTATTCTCAAAATAGGAATAGTGATGACTTCTCAGGAATTAGACAAGTCAAGACATGAAAGTATAGAATAAAACCATTTTGAAAAATATTTGACATTAAGATGAGAAGAAAAAAAAACTAACTGTATGAACAACAATACGAAAATAAACTTCATACTGGAATATTTGCAAAAGAAGATCCTTAAAAAATAGATATATGAAAATTCAAACCATTTAAAAATTAACATAACATTGTATGATTTAAATAATACAACAGGGAGATTTCTATCGAAATACAAGCTTATAAGAAATGGATATCATAGGGAGGGGGGGAATTTAATGCATTAATAAGTAAAAGAAAATACTATTTATAAAAGTGAAGATTCTTCAGAAAGTAAAAAAACCACTATTAAAACAGACAAAAAAAATCACCATGAGAAAGTATACACAGGGTGTAAAGAGCTTTAACTAGGAAGGATGGTTATAGGACTAGCCTTGAAGGGGTACCCAAGTTAGATTAAGATCACACCTTGATGTTGAGAAATATAGTAGTACTCATAATATTGACTACAAGAAGCAATATTTTGATTTTAGTGGGAAAAATATGTGTTCTGGAAAAGCATCTGACATGCAAATTAATCATGTAGAAATATTTATACCCCAAAATCATAGGGAATGTTTAAAGTCACCTCAAGTAAAAGAATGGCAATCTGCAATGGAAAAAGAGATAACAATCATGAAAGAAAGGGAAGTGTGAAACTTAGTACCTCATCCAAGAAATAAAAAAAAAAATCTTGGATAATTGCTGGGTATATACTATTAAGAAAAATGAGAAGGGTGATATGGTTAAATGTAATGCAAGATTAGTTGCTCAAGGTTTCAACTAACATAAAGGTGAAACATATGACGAAACTTTCAGTCCTATTGTAAATTTTGCAGTTATTAGATTATTTTTCATATTACTAGTTGGAATGTTTGGGTGGACACACTGTATATTAGATGTCAAATGTGCATGTTTATATGCTTAGATGAAACTATTTACATGCATCAACTTGCTAGGTTTATCACAATCCTGAGAAACAAACCATGTTTGTTTACTTAGGAAAGCTACTTATACAAATTGAAACAAAGTGGTTGTCAAAGGTACTTTGAATAAAGCACAACTTTTGAGGAATTAAAATTTTAAAAAATAAAATGGCTGAGCTGTGCATATTTCTTTAAAAGAGAATGCAGTCAATTTAGTATATGTTGATGATTTTTTCTGCCTTTGATGCAAACCAAGAAACTATAAAATTAGTTAATCTTATTAAAAGTAAATTTGAATTCAAAATACTTGGAAAAACCAGTATATTACTCTAGGCGTAGAGTTTATGCATAAAGATGGAATCCTATGTATATATCCAAGACGTTATATAAAGAGAGCTCCTGAAACATATGCCAAATATAAACCCCCAATTTCATCCCTACTAATAGCGAAAGGAACTGTGTAAACAAAGTTAGACTATCTGTTTCAACTTTTTTGGCTAATGTAAAAATTACCAAACAGAAATCTACTTTGACCCTTATCTTACATTTCAAACAGAACCAGTCCAGATAGAACCAGTCCAGATGTAACCAGTTCAGTCAATATTTTCTCAATTTCAGGAAAATCCTGGGTAAATCCACTAGAATGCACTCCTGAAGCTTCTCGATTATGTAAAAATACTGAAGACTTATTTGCTAGGTTTGGGTAACTCAAGATGTATGAACTTAAAAATGCTTCCGATTCTGATTTGGCAGCCATCCGAGTCGATTGAGTATCAATGGATGGAATTTATCTGTGCCTTGACTGGTCACCAGTTTTATGAAGGTCATTCAATCAATGCTGTGCCAGCCTATCAAGTATGGAAAGCAAGTATGTCACGCTCACTAAGGCATCCAAAGAAGTAATATGGTTTTAAAATATTCTTCAAGAGTGTTCTCAATTAGGGATTTGCTTTAAACTTGCACAGCGTATGTTGTACTGTGACAACAAAGCTGTAATTGATCTTCAAGGTCAATTACAGCTTTAGTCAGTGGTCAAACAGTCAAAGTGGAGAACAGCCATACTCATCATAATGATTTTAAATATTTTGTAATAATATTTTTCTAAATGTGTAATTATGATTATGTACATACCTTCAATGCATACATAACTTTTGTCAATGAAAATTTCCTCTTCCCCTATCGATGTCATTGCTACCTGGTTTGTGTGTGATTTCTCCATCAATGTCCCCAAAATTCCTTTTTTCGAAACATCTTCCACCTCTTCACTCTGTCGGATGGTTCGTTTCTCTTCCACTTAGCCCGGAGTTGCCAAGGCTTTTCCGAGAGTATAAACTTATGCCAATGGAAATTTCCCTTTTTCCCTCTCGATATCAGCACCTCTGGGTGAGGGTGTATACATGATGTGTGTGATTTCTATTCTTATGTCATTAAAATTATCTTTTCCGAAATCTTTTCAATTTCTTTTCCTTTACAGACATGTTTTCCCCCCCTTCTTCTAAGCCTAGCATCACACGGACTTTTTCGTGTATAAACTCTTTTCCCCTGTTTTTTCCCCCAGTGATAAAATCTTTCTTTGAATTTTTAATTTCGATTTGAAATTTACAAAGCTAATCTAATTTTATTCACAAAAAAGACAATGTACAATTTTATTTTGAAATAAATTCGTAGTGAACAATAAAAAAAATATTAATTTAGTTTTTTAAAAATTAATTTATATCCATTCTTATTAAATAAAGAATGAGAAAAATTCTTACCATTAACAATTGAAACTATTGTTAATTTCTGCATATTTAATTATTCTATTAAAAATATGCAACCGTAAAAAAATGTATGGAAGAGAAAACCTAGACATTTGTTAGTATTCACTGCATAAAGAAAATTCAAAAGTAAATAATACACTTATCTGATGAAAACATTTTAACATTTCTTATATTCTAAAGTTTTCACTCTAAATCGCTTTTTTTAAAAATAAAAAAAAAATATCAGTTGTAATATATCAGAAAATTGTCTTTTTGCACCTGCTCCATAAGCCTCAAACTGGACAATTCTGTCATAGGTTTATCACAATTAATTATTAGTAGCACTTGGTGATTTTCGCAAGTTTTTTTTGTTGCATTTTTATGGCTCTTGAAATGGAAAAGTGCCTTTTATAAAAATATTTTAAGTGCAAAAAAGCAGAAAAATAAAAAAATTTCAAACTTACGAAATTCTGTAAATTTTTTAAAGAAGGTTTTACATTATTCCATCTCAGTCTAACTTGGCAGCAATGGGAAAGATACACAATGTACCAATCTACTTGAAAAATAGTTGTAATTTTACTTTAATAGTTGTACTTTTTTTTAATTTAAATTCAAGAAAATCCATAGAAATTTGTAAAAAATTTATTAAGATCTTAATAATATATTTCAAGTTAACCACATGTTAAAGGCATTTTTTAAAAAAACAAAGTTAATACAATCAATAGAGCAAAGTCCCGATATTCCAATTTTGGCTGAAAACGGATTTTCGACAAAAAATTTTGTCAATGTTGTGACAATAACATTCTTACAACAATGCAGACAAATCAAAGTTGGCGCCAAAAAACTGGATTTTTAACATTATTAATTAATATCTTTTTAACTAATTGCAATATCGGAATATAAATGGTCAAAAGGGCTTCCTCGCATCATTCCCGATCTTTTGGTACCTTCAGCGAGTTTCTGTGTGGTGGCAGTTCGTGAGCAGATAGACACATATAGATAATAGACAGATAGATACATTTGCTTACCTACGAATTTCAATGGTGTAGACCAGGGGTGTCCAACACGTGGCCCGCTAGTACATAAGTTGCGACCCGCTGACTCTTTTATAAAATTTTTAAACATCCATCAGGTTTTTAAAGTTTTTTTTTTCATTTAGAAGTTTATTTAAGGGAAAATTTACAATGTATTTGCTTGTCACATGTTCTTGTTTTAAAATAAATCCTTTTTGATAATAGAAATGTCCTTTAGATTAAAATAAGATTTATATTTTATTCAAACAGTTACACTTGATTTTTCTATGATAAATTAATTTTTTAATAAATTCTGAATTGCATTATGCATATCCTTTACTATGTACATGATTCTTTGTGTTTGCGACTTTCATTTCTCCTCCTCCATTTCTTTTTCGAGTACCCAAAACGCAAGAGGCAGTCAGAGATGTTTTTTAAAGTTAAAAAAAAATATTCAGCACGGTTAAGATAAAGGGCAATGTATACTTAATCGTTTGCAAAAGACAGCACAATCAAATTTCAACAATGAGTAACGAAAGATCAATTCAGAAGGAACACTGTAATTTTCCAAGAAAATAGCAACTGTAATATTTCAAACATTATTTGATCATTGCATTATTATATTATATGAGCATTATTATATTATCTGTCTGTATATATGAAAAATAATGCAAACAATAATAATACATTCTGTTTTAAATTTTCACTCAATAAATATTTTTTTGTTTCCAAATCTGATATAAAGGTACACATTTTTATGTGTGGCCCACGAGATTATGTTTTTCCGAAGTGGCCCACAAGGTCACTTGGGCTGGACACCCCAGGTATAGACTAGCTGCATGGGCTTTCTCTTTCCCTCATGATGTGTGTGTGTGTTTGTACATGCACAATGCAAGTGATTTCTAAAATTATTTCATTAAATTTCGCTTTTTCAAAATTTGTTCCACTTATTTTCGATTTAAGACAGGTTTCTTTTCTCTCTCTAGCCTGGTATATCACTGGTTTTTTTTTAGTGTAAGATTATTGTTCCCTCTTCCCCTCCCATATAAGATATAGCTTCAAATTTCGATGTATGACAAATCGAATCCTGGCCCAAGGCATAATAAGCAGATGATCGGACAATGCAGTAATGAACATTATGTCAGTTTAGAGTGATGAGTCCTTTTAAATAAAAAGAAATAAATTATATGAATATTGCTTTTATTTTTTCTATGAAAGTTATGCTTATTTAACTTAAATGTAAAAAAGAATGAATACAAAACAAAAGAAATCTGATTTCAAGTAGAAATTTTTAAAATTACAAAATTTAAATTTTTATAAGATGTTGAAGTAAAATTGTGAGTATTTTTTAAATAAGAGTAAAAAAAAAAGGTTTTGCTATTTAATTTTTTAAATCACTGATTTTAAAAGAGCAAAGTATGAACTTTTTTAGCCGAGACGGTTTAAACATCATAATCAAAAAATCAATAAGTAATGAATGAAAATTTTGATTAATGATTTACACAAGAAACAATACTGCTTTATTTTTAAAAAATTTAATTTAAAGCAATAATTTAAATGTATTGCACTTGTACAATGTATACTTGTTTAAAATAATTATAACAGAGTAAAAGCGATTAAGTTTTACACAAATTAGAGAAATTTTTGTTTTATACAAGGATGTTTAAAATGAATTTTTTGAATTAAGACATTTACAAAAGAAACAAAAAAATTTCCAACCGCATTTCTTCTACTCGCCAAATCTGGTGATTTGCATTATTTATAGACATCTTTTCTAATGTAACCTTTTAACAAACGTGATACGCACAAGGGAAAAGATAGTCATTTGACACCAAACCGGTTTTCGCCGTCAAACCCAAGGCCAGGGGTGATCAATGTGCCATTTTATCCTAAAAAAGTGTTTAATGAGGTACAGACGTGCCGTCAAATAATTTTTACTTGTGATTATTAGGAAAATAATAAAACTAAATACTGACACAAAACTATTATGAAAAAGTACTTTTTTCACTGTATAGTTGCAAATGTTTTGGTTACACGTGTAACTCAAATTAAAATAAACAATAGTGCAATTTCTGTTGTGGCAAAATGGATGACATAATAGGATCGCAAGATGCTAATTTTAGTAGAATGCATGCTACAAATCGTCTGCCAAACGGTTTCTACATAATGAATTATTTTTCCTGTGGTTTAATTTTTGATAAGAGGATTTGCGATTTGTTTAAAAAATGCCGTTTTACAGACGATGCCCTGCATGCCACTGTTCTAAAACATAAAACACACACCGTTTTGTAACCTTTACTAATGATGCCATATTTCTAGTTCACCAAATTTGAAATTCTTTGTTACACTTACTATCTTGCACTTTTTGTTCTTTTGCTGAATTAGCCATGTTAAATAATATTTAAAAATCGTAAATATAACACAAATAAAGTTTGAAATACAGTTGTGTCAATGAAATTTACAAAGCTATGCATAGACAAACTTTGCATCATAAGCGATTGTAATCACGACATAACTCAGGAAAGACAATAACAAACTAATTTGCTCCCACACCCCATGACCAATCACTCATGTTTGTTTGCAATACTTCAGTGTACTTTCTTATTTTGAAACAAAATGCAACCCATTTTGATCGCAGGTGTGCCTAAAATAATGTCGTGTGCCACTTGTTCACCATCCCTGCCCTAGGCTATTGTAAAATTGCATTCTTTGTTAAAGTTTTAATTTTTTTTTAGGGGTTCATTTTTAAGTTAATGCCTTCAAACTTCACATATCAATTAAAAACTGCGGTAATTCTTAACTAAAAAATGAAAAAAAGTACTACATTGTGTGTATGTAATTAACTCTCGAAAAGAGGGTAAAAAACGAAAAACAAAAAATTTTTTAAAACTAATTTTTAAGAAATTTTTTCAATCTTTGTATAGATTACGGATAATATTGTTCTACACATGGAAAAAAAGTTTTGCGAGATAATTTTTATAAATAAAGAGGTCACTAAATATTTAATGAAAATTTTCAGCATTTTGTGAAAAATCGTAAAAAAGTTTTTGAGATTTTATTTCTTAAATGACTGATTCTAAAAGAGAAAAGCATGAACTTATTTAGAGTAAAATATCATTTCATTAAGGCGAAAGAAAATTCAAACGGAACGATTAACCCTCTAAGCGGATACCACGGAAAATTCCGTCAGTGTAAAGATGCTTCGAAAATGCACTGCACGGGTTTTTCTGCCTTCAAGTAACGTTTTCAAAAGCGGATTAGCCGCACTTTTCTGAAATCATTTTCCGCCTTTTAAAGGTTTAACATCTTGAAAGATAATTAGGGACGGTGGAAGCAACACAGCAGGACACTGATAGGAAGTTTTATGGCTCGCAGGAAACCTTGTGTTTTGACCCTGGGGCAATCGTAAAAAATCGGGGGGAAATTTCTTTAGACCCCAGGAAGTGTTTGTTTGTTACCTCGTATTAATACCTCGTTTGTTACCTCGTTACAATTCCCTTTTGGTTTCATATTAATTTGAAACTGTAACAAGTTAGGGCGTGTCAGGGCAATCTGCTATTTTATATAGTTAAGACAAATTATCTTTTTTAAAGTATATTCTTTCCCTTCATTTTTCTTATCTTAATCAATTCTTTCAGTTTATGAAACATGATTATTTTATTATAAGATACCAAAAAAATTAATAAAACACCAAACTCTTTAAAATTTGAAACCTTTTCAATTTTCCAACCACTAAAAATGAATAAATTTAAACTTCATCAATTAATTTGAAACATTTTCTTACACTTTGATAAAAATAATAACGAAAAAAAAACTAATTAAGATTTATTAGTTTTTTTTTTTTTTTTAGATTTCAAAGCCCAAGTGTTCAGGGAAGTTTAAGTACAGTGCCTAGTTATATATTGTTAAAATACACCTAATTATATTTTAATTTTAAGTGCTTGAACTTCAGTTTACATCAAAGACAACATGAATGAAGATTTTCACACATTTTTTTAATAACATGAATGTTTGAATAAATGGTAATCAAAAATATACGGAAACATTTACAGTAGACATTTATGCATATAAATAAAAATAAAAATCAATTTTAAATTCGAGCTATTCAAAAACATTCGAATTATTGTTCAAAGATATCTATTTATACAAAAATACTTCAACATTTATCTTTTTTTAAAGGATAACTGATTAAGTAAATAAAATCTGGATATTTTTGAAATCTCGACCGTATAAAGCTAGAAATTTTTATGTTAGAAATTCCATTTGAAATTTCGAAAAAATGCATCGCGCAGTTAAAAATTATTTACCATAAGTTTTAGCAATTGTTTGAGTATAAAAATTTCAAATTTTATTATATAGCTTCTTTGGTATCTTTTAATATATTTCGAAGATTTCATACAATTCAGTTGAAAACTGCATGCTAAGAGCAAAAAATACACTAAAAAAATTGATGAATATACAATTACAATAAATTCTTACATAGAAGCAAAACTGAGAAGCTAAAGCGTAGGAATGAAAAATTTTCAGTATATCTGAAGTAGTTTTTGAAATATTTATTTTAAAATTCAGAAAACTTGTGTGCATTATGTTATATTTAATATTAATTAAATGGTTAAAATATGTTAATAATAGTCATGTAATCGTTTGACGACACATTCATATACTAATAAAAATTATAATAATCATTGATGCGAATGTCAAGAATTTTATGTACTTTTAAATTCAGACATTAAGATATTGATGTAGAAAATATAAAATGACCATCTACAATACATGAAAAATGCAGTCTGCTATAAAATGATCTTGACAAACAAAATACGGCATTTTCACTTACTATGGCAGAGCCGGCTTCGTCAGGGGCGATCTGGAAAAACAGAGAGGAACCGCGGTTTTGATGGATGCCGCTCTAGCTTTTAAAGCTCCCAGGAAAAATTATATATATATATATAAATTACAAATGCAAAAATAAATCTTGTAATTTTCCATACATTTTTATAACAACGAATTGTGGAATTGGCTTCCAATACATTGTTGTGTTTGACAATATCTAAGCTAACCAACCCTACCTTAGATAGATTTGTACTACTTTTTCGTAACTGTATTCCTTTTAAAATTAATTTGTGCAGCCAATTCGTGCATTTCTTAAAAATTTATGTAAACTATAATGGTTAATTTTAATTTATGCAACTTGTGAAATGTTCATAATTAACCATTTCCATCTAAACAGTTTACATGAAAAAAAAAGTTTGGGTTCCCTCATTCATTTGGGATTTATATAAGATTCTAACATTAAATTTTATTTTTCACCGAATAGGATCGAGTGGTAGTGTATAGTGCTTCACACCACAGGTCTTGGGTTCTATTAACGGGCTGGGCAATGTCGACACATTGCCCTGCTACATTGGGTCGATAAATGAATACCAAGCTTGCTTCGGGTCTTAAACACTGAAGGTCTCTCTTCAGACAAACCACCAAATCGGGACATCTGTTCATGCACCTCAGTCCAATGGTCACGTGTATTATGATGGGCACAGTAGTTCCTGGCCCTCATGGATTGTTGTGCCACTGAGTTTGAGTCGTAAGTTTGAGGATTGCCTCACTCTGGGGATACTCCTTAGATAAACATGTATTTCCACTCATTTGCAATTAAACATTTTTCTTTCAATTACGTTTATTTCAGAAGGAAGTTTGATTTTTCAAATGTATTGGCTTAGTAAAATGTATATTTGTGTATTATATTAAAAATTTGATCAATCCAAAATTACATGTTTTTTGTTCCTCTAAAAGCTTTTAGGATTTTACAACTGATCTTACAATCCATATACGTTTTATAGCAGTATATTTAAAAATGATAAAGACATTTTTACGACTGTGTGAGCTTTTATGCCTCGTTTATAAATATAAAAAATTGCATTCAGCTACAGTTTTTAAAATGTACAGAAATAAGTGGGGAAATAGGATACTTACATATTATGAATATTTTTGACTGCAGTAAGATATATTTATATTTCAGTTTCTTTACAATTTGAATAGAAGTTGTAAGCCATTTTGCGAATAGTTTGATATTGAGTACAAACCCATAGGCTGTTTAATATTGTAAAGTGTTTTACTTTGATACCAGCACACATTAAAATAAAGCTCATTTGCAGTTATATGATCAGCTTCAGTGATATTTAAATTTTCAAAAATAGTCTACACGTACTAAAACATTCTTTCACAACCTCACACCACATCTCTCATACTATATCTTCCCTACAGCAGGAAATATTTGTGTATACTGAAAAATTTAATACAGGATACATTTCCAAATGTTAAATTTGTTTTTAAAATTTGGTATGAATACATTGTGGAACTGTCGGTTAACTTCACTGAACAAAATTGTTTTAAGTGTACTGTTTTGAAAGACAAAATTAATTAGGGAGAACTTTTCTCACAATAGAATTTGTAATGACTGAATTGTGTGAAAATGTAGTTATCGATGTGATACTTTTCTTTGTAATAAAAGAAACAGAAAGATAAGAAACTAAACTTGAGTAGAAAATGGTTAGAAGTACTGTCATGCGCATTTGAGAGAAGTATATCCCCCATTAAAATTAAAAATTATTGACTGAATGTGTGTTATGTCCCATCACAAATGCCGATGTAGAAAAGAAATTTTTATTTAATACAAGAAGTTCGAAAAGGAGAACACTAGGCAGGAAAATTTAAATTTTTTTCCGAAAAATATTCAGTTAACATAAAAATATCTTTTATATGATTTTAATTAAAATAAATTAAAAGTATTGAAATCCTTTTTTATGCTATTTTAAATTAAAAATATAACTGAATAGAGAAAGATCGGTTTTATTTCATAAATATAATCATCGTATGTATATCACCGTATGCACCATTTATTGTCTTTTTGTTTAAAAAATGAGATAGTGCCTTTGCTCTTTTTACCTCATTACTTTTTTAAAAAACTGGAAAGTGAGCGCGTTTTCTTACTCTCATATTCAGAAATAAATACAGGATGCTTTTTTCTGGTTCAAATCGCAATACCAAAAAAATATATATTTTTTAATTTTTAAAAAATGACAGAAAAATAAATTTTGTTTGAAGAAAATATAATTATTTTTCAACTTCTAACATACTATTTCCTTTTTTTTTTACCCTTCATTTTGTTTTAATTTTACTGTGACTGAACATATAGGAGAAAGAAACACCGAGTTCCACTACAGCTTCCATACAAGATTGCCCAAGGCAACTTAACAGCTAGCTGTAAACCATTGATCTCTTGCTTCTTACTTGACAAAGGAACCCAACCAGGTCATAAAATTGTCCCTGTTCGACCTCCCAAGTTTTAAAAGGGGGAAAGGAAAGAAGTCTGTTGCATTTTTAAAGCGAACTTCAGAATAAGAGTAAACGCTTTCGAAATAACTTTTCAGGAGGAAGGTAACCATTCAGAGGGTTACAAAATCATTTTCATAAAATATCGATTTCGACTCATTTTAGAAAAAAATCGTAAAAAACGGAAAATATTATTTTGTGAAAAAAAAAATTATACCATATCTTAGCAAAATAAATTATCTTTCCTATTCTGTAATTATTTCTCTTTGTTTTTGTTTTTAAACCGACAGGGATAAAAAAAAAGGTTGAAAAATTGGAACTTTGCCGCCTGGTGGGAAAAAATGGCAATAATGCTTTAAGAATGTCGGGTGTAAAAAAAAAAAATTCTCACCTCCCAGTTCTTCATTCCAGTTGCGGTGTATAAGCGGAAGAAACAACACGCAGGATTAAAAAATTACGCCTTTTAAGGTTTTTAATTAATATCTTTTTGACTAATTGCAATATCCGAATATAAATGGTAAACACAAATTCCTCGGATCATTCCTATCTTTTGGTACTTTCGGCGTGTTTCAGCGTTGTGCGGTTCATGAGAATATATATGTACGTACAAAAATAGATACATTTGCTTAACTGCAAATTTTAATAGTCTAGATAACTAGCTGCATGGACCGGCGTTGCACAGGCTTTCTCTTTCAGTAAAATATTATTGTTTTTTCAATCTCTTTCCTTCCTTTTTTTTTAAATTCTTACGGACTTTGTCGAGTTCACAAATTTTTCCTTTCCTTCAGAAAATTAGCACTTCCAATATTCTTTCTCGAAATTACTTTGCTTCTTTCCCCTTCGCTTAAAAGGGCTTTTACCGACAGTATATCTGAATCCCCATGGGAATTTCTTCTTTCCCTCATGACACTAGCACTTCTGTATGCGAGTGTAGATATGTGATGTGAGTGATTTCTATAATTATGTCATTAAAATTCCCTTTTTCAAAATTTGTTCCACTTCTTTTTATTTAAAGACATCTTTCTCTTCCCTCTATAGAGCCAATTGTTACACTGGCTTTTTTGAGTATAAAACTATTGTTCCCTATTCCCCCCTCACAGAAAAGGTTTTCTTCAAACTTTGATCAATGACTTATATAAAGCAATATTGCTTTAATTTTAAAAAAATATTAATTTAAAGCAATGAAAATGAAGCGATTCTGATGCTAAGAGTACTACAAAAAAAACTTCCATTATCTTTTAAAAGTAGTTAGTTTTTAAAGAATCCAAAATAATAAATAAAATAGATTTCAGATTTTAATTAATCAATCATTACATTGAGTTAGCTTAAACATGTCTCTAAAAACTACAAAATAATAGACAAAGAATTCTTTTATTTTTAAATAATTAATTTAGTAATACTCCTTTGTTTTTAAAAATACATTAATTGGGATCCCTCATCGATAAATAATGAATAAAAAATCTTACTATTAGCTATTGTAACGATTGCTGTTTTCTGGACATTAGAATGTTTAATTAAACATAGTGCAAAAGTGCATAGTGCAAGTGCAAAAAAAAAAGGAAAACCATTGTAAAAGGGAAAAAACCTAGAAATTTATTTACATTCACTAAAAAAAAAAAAAAACATTCAAAAAAGGAATATTAATATCTGATAAAAATATTTTAGTATTTTATTTTAATTTTCCAGTTTTTCATTCCACTGTGTTTAGTAAATTATTTAAACATGTATCTAACGAAAAAACGTAAAAAAAAAAAACTAACATATTCATTATTTAACAATAATTTCCTTCTTAGGACTTAAAATAATAAAATTCATTAAAAATGTTCAGTTAGCAATTATTTGTGACATACAATTTGCTTAAAAAATGATATTAATCACATCCATTGATAATAATTGATATCCATCTCAATGGCAAAAAAAGAAGGGTGAAAGGAATAAAGTTGCCAAATTTTATTTTTCTGCCCATGCTGTTTCTCTTTCAGGGTTTCCCACAATTAGTTATTACTGTCCTTTGGCAATTTCAGCTACTGCTGAAGACCCACTTTTAAGAGGAGCGATGCATGTTAAATCTGTCCTCAAACGTCCTCCCCTTGGAGTGGTGTGGTAGTTAGAAGACTGTTGCCAGCTTAGGTGTCATCCTTATCACTTGACCATTGTTCAAAATTTCAAGGTCCATCGCCAAAAGCCCTTGTGTAGGTAAACAGAGCGACATTAACATTCATTGACTCACTTGATGTTAATATTCCCTCATTCACTTTGCAATTTTTTAGCCCTCGGAAGCGAAAATGTAACTTTTTTAAAAATAGTTGTATGTTGCAAAAAAGAGAGAAAAGTAGAATTTTTTAAAATTACAAAACTGCACAACTATATTAAATGTTGAGTTTAAAACTGTGAGCCTCTTTTGAAATGTTCAACACATGGAAATAAAGTTTCATGCTATTATCTTTATAAATGAAGAAGTTATTAAATGGTTGGTTTATGTTTTGAGTATTTTTTTGAAAAATCATAAAAAAAAAATTTTCTGCATTTTATAATTTAAATGACTGATTGTAAAAGAGCAAAGCATGAACTGTTTTCGTACAGAATGTCGATTGATTAGGGCAATAAAAAATCCATACAATAAAAAATAAAATTGATAAAAGTGTCCAATTTTTATAAAAAAAGGTAGTTTAAAAGGTTAAAAAAAATAAAATAAAGATTATCACTTTTATAAGATATTTCAAAGATAATATGCAGCTCTTTCATTAAAAAACAGATTAATTATGTTTTGTTCATTGTTTTACATATGTAAGTAAAATATTTTTCATATGGAAGAAATGTTTTTTATAAAAGGTATGTAAATGATAAAATGTGTTACAAAATTATGTTATGTTCAGTAAAATAAAGGGAAAAAAAAATACTTTGAAATTAGAATAACTTTCGTAACTTTACAAAATTGCTTGAAGTATCATTATAAGGCACAGAAAATAGGCTGGCAATTAATAGTGAAGCATATAATATATGAACATTGCTTTTATTTTTTCTATAGAAGTTATGCTTATTTAACTGAATATATCAATAAAAAATTTTCAAATTGGAATGGACAACTTTTTACATTTCTATTATGCAATTAAATATTTTTAAAAAAGTTATAGATTCAGGCATTATTTTAAAGAAAACTGAGTTTTATAAAAGAATAAATTTTGATATGGATAAATATTTTTAATGAATCCCGAAAATGTTTTGAATACATCCTTTCATCTTAATCTGACATCATCTATGATTTATAGATTTGATAGTTTAAATACACATTAATAAAGAAAAGTGTGTATGCTTATGACCACACGATAGAAGTGATAACTTTAAATTTTGTAATGTTATTTCAGGGATTAGTTCGATGAATAAAAAACAAGGGGGGATTAGTATTGTCCTATAAAATTATTTATTCATATGTCTGTAGTCAAAAAATAATATTTTGGTGCGAAATATACAATCATATTTATGAGTTAATTGTATTCTAAAAAGGAAACAATAGGTTTATGGTAGTTGAAAAAGGTTATAAATACTTCAAATTTTTATTTTTTTTCAAATTTTTACTAAGATTCAAAATTTTGTTTAAATATCTATAAAAAAAACCTCCGTACTTCCTCGTGCTTTCATTTGGATCATTTGACATAACTAGAATTTTGATTTTAAAAAATCAACTAAAGGATCTGATTTGTCTTTTGAAAAAGCTACTTTAAAATTCCCACTTAAAATCACAGGTAATTTGTTCAGAAGGTTCGATCCGGCGGTGTGAATTTTGGTTGTAATTTAATGATGTGCAATTATATCCATGAATTTATTTAAGCAAAGGGATAGTAAGACAAGTAGTTGATTGGGAAGAGAGGAATCCAGGTCAAAATCTTTAAAAAGGGATTTAATAAGATTTACATCGCATAATTTGTAGCTTATACTAGCTTTTTTGTCATTGTATGGCAGTTTTGTATAAATATATCCAGTACTGCTGCAAGGTATGTCTTGTTAATTATATTTTGTTTTCTTGTATTTAAATTAATTCATGTAACTTTTTTTAATACTTGTATATTTAATTTTGTTATTTTAAATTTTTAATTGTTTTTATTTTCTTTTTAGACTCAAAGTATATTTAAGTAATGTGATTAATAGAACTATTATTTCATTGTTATTCTGATTTGCTTACAAAAATAGATTTTTATTTTTAAATTTGGTGCAAAATTGCTAATGATAATTATGCTATTTAATTAGTTCTATAAAAATTTGTCCTTTTTTTACGTTTTATTTAATTGTAGTGTATGATTTCTCGCTCTAAGCCTACTTTTTGAAAATATTACATGTTTCATTTTCCTGCTTCAACTTAGATTAGAAGGAATCCCGCATTCATTTTCGAAGAAAGAGATGGTGAGGGGGGAGGGGGGAACCCACTTGGATCGAAGCTAGGAACTTTACTTTTATGGCGTATTGGTGGGGGGTCAAACTAACATGTTTCAGGGGGCAAAGGGGGGAATCCCTCGTTTACTCTTTAGGGGTGTGTACGTTGCGGACGACCTAATCCGAGCAAGATTTCCACCTCGAGAAGAAAAGGCCGAATGTGCGTCACAAACCCAAGCGTAACGTTCATTCAAGTTCACTCTCCACCAATAGAAGTGACATTTTTATAAACATGACAGACAAAAAGGTAATAAACCATCAATCTATCTAAACAGAAAAATAGTCACAAATCTAAAATGCATTAAAATGAATACAAAAAATATATTTATGCATTATTTCATGTAGAGATAGCATACATGAATGATATTTGATGTATTGTGTTTATTATTTATATTATAAATTAAAATCTATTTTATGCATTATTTCATGAAAAGATAGAAAACAAATCAGCCTGACATTAAATATAATTACATAATGTGAATGATTAAATAAAGAATGTAATTATGACAAATTAATTAATATTACTGACATTTTTGACGTTTCTTTTCGTTGAATTTTTTCAGCCCCTGGAAACGAAAATGCACTTTTTTAATTCTGTTTCTTCTTAAAAGTCATCAGAGCCAATTTTTAACTATCGTTTGACTTGGAAAAGTTGTCTTTCTGCGCATATGCCAAGAACTCAAAATCTTGAATTGATGCGAATTCAACCTTGAAACAAAGTCTTTCAGCACATGCGCCAACTACCCCGCTTCAAATAACTAAGGCAATGAGAGTATTGTTTGCTCGTTTCTTACAAAGCAAGATAATATGTAATACTCCATGCATGGACAGAGCAGTAGCCGAAGAGTAGAAGAGCCACATGCTCGAGAAGCGGGAGTTGCTGACCACTGGCCAAGCTGAATTACCATTGGTGGTACTCCTGAAACTGGCTTTTGCAAATTCTATTAAGAGACATGTTTCCTGTCTGAATTACTCTTTAATTTTCTTTTTGATATCTGCAACCACCTTTTTATTTTCTTCAAATCTTATTAGCCCCTTTTCAATTGAAATTTTGTATGCTAAATGCAACATTGACTCAATTGTATTTTTGTATGCAGGACGGATATTCCCAATGGTAGAGAATTTTAAAATCCCATGATTCTTTTTTTTTTTTGTTAAGTCATTCAAGCCTTTTAAAATCACCTCGTACAAAAAGCATCACATTTGTAGATGTGTTAGATGCAGCAATACATACTTTTCCTTTAATTACGGTGAATAATAAGTTGGGTTCAGCTTCAAGCATAGATCTAATCTGCAAGAGAACTTTAGTTCTTTGTAAGTATGTTATTAGTTCTTCTACATATTCAATTTCATCCCTGGATGCATCCTTCGATTTTTTCTCTCTCTCTCTCTCATGAATAAATCTTATTCTAATAAGCCTATAATAACTAAGGGAGATTTGCCTTGAATTTTTCCATCACAATATATCCTCTTTAGTTATTCACCTAAGCAGAACAAAAGAGCTTTGGAAAATAATCGCATAAAGGTCTGTTGCATTTTCGAACTTCCGTTTGTACTAATTTTGCTGGGAATTGTCACAGCCCCATTTGTTAATCATTTCTAAATTAGATTACTCTTAGACATTCAAACCTTCACCCAGATATTGACATAAAGGAGAACAAGTATGGTCCAGAATATCTAGCAGTCTTGCATCAGCACATGTGTGGATGTTGCACGAAAAGCTTCAGGTTTGGGATGATTTCTTTTAGAATAAAATAACTTGGTAAGTGATGTCTGTCCACTTTTCTCAAGATATTATGTTTCTCTGCAAACATATAGTTTCTGTAGAAGAAAGCTGCATTACATATTGCACTTCAGCAAAAATTTTTCAAAATTTATTTGTCCTTGTAGGAGACTTCATTATTTCCTATAAAATATTGGAAGCAGTTGTGCAAGTTCAAATATTACTTGCTCTTAATCTATTTGTCGCAAACCTTTTTTTTCTCTTTTAGGTGTGGTCACTACATTCCAAGAAAGGTTTTGGTGGTCAACCAACAGTTTGTGATAAAGAAAATGTCACCATTGACAAAGCAATACTTAGTAACCCAATGGTATTTATTTCTTACTTTCAAAACCAGTTCTTTTCTTGTAAACAGACTTTCATTTACTCTTAAAATAGGGCAGTTTATGCTACAAGACATGGCATTCACATTTGGTAATTTCACAGAAATAGTCCTCTAAATACTCTAGTTTTTTGTCTGCTTGTTTGATAGGACATTGAAACACGATATTGAACAATTTTTTTGGTAAATATGTTCACATCCCCTGAGGGCCTATGATTGATTGAATATTAACGTCGCACTGTTCAACTACACGAGGGCTTTAGGCGACGGACCACGTAATTTTGCCCCTGAGGGCCTAAAGCAAACTAAAATAAACTATACAAGAAATCCAAAGCCATAAATTAATTGTACCCACACTTTTAAAAAATCACAGGAATTAAAATGCTCAATTTATGCTACTATTTTCCTTTGATATAACATAAGATACTGTTTAATAAGTTCATTTTTAATTTTTCAAATAAACTACTTTATGAGATTTTTTCATCAAAAAATTCAGATAATTTATTACTTATCACAGGTTAAAAAGAACTCAAAATTTCATAAACTTATTGTAAAAAGCTAATAATAAAGTACATATCTCCATTATTGACATCCATGCTGAAAATAATTAGTGGATCACTATCTTGATCTTTTAAAAGTGGATCGAAATAATGAGTTATTAAAGCACAAATAATTTCAGTGTATAACAAAAGTGAAGATGAGATTCCGACTGATGCTGCACGATTCCTATGTGTAATTCAACTGGCAACTCATTGGGAAAGTTAATGTGCTACGTATTGTGATATATCCTAAGTTCATTATAATGGATCAATTTTGAATTTAAGAAATTAGGGCTTTGGCCAGCTTTTTGATACAAAAACCCCACTATGCAATAATTGATGGCATGAACCAGACTGGTTGACAAATCCACATTTGTGCTTAACCAACAGTGCAATCAATGAACTAGAAAAAAAACTAAGTTCCTTACAACAATTTGGTTATAACTATAATAGAAAATAATAGTAATGAATTTGTGGTCAATATCTTCAGCATTACTAATGGTTTACCAATATTAATACATATGTCATATGTTTTTAGATTTACAGGAAAGGGTAGGTGTTTACAGTCAAGGACAAAAGGACTCATAAAAGCTGAAGAAAGAAGATATGCTGATGGAGATGAGATTTCATTGTTAATAGGGGCGCAATATTTTTGGCAGATTCATTCGGGTAAAAAGGAAAAATTAACGAAAACTTTGTTTGTGATAGATACCATTTTTGGGACAATAATCCAGGGTAGAATATCACCTATAGATGTACATTATAAAGAAACGTTTCTGTATTTAAAATAGACTGTTGTTCCCAATGAAATGAAAATTTAACCCAATTTTGGAAATTAGAATCGATGGGAATTAGTGATACAGAAAAGAATATGTTAGATAGCGATAACGACTATATTTCAAGTTTTGATAATTTAAAATTTAATAACGGAATGTATGAGACAAAATTATTTTGGGAAGATAAACCAAGCGATTTGGAAAATAACTGGGCAATAACGAAGCGCAGATTCGGTAATTTAAGTATAAAAATGCAAGACAATAATTGGCTTTATAATGAATACATAAATATTGTTAAAGATCAAATTAAAGAAAATATTGTTGAGGAATGTTCATCTCATTTCGAAACTAATTCTTATTATATGCCTCATTCGGTTGTGGTTCGAAAAGATAAAGAAACGACGAAAGTTCGAATGGTTTTTGATGCGTCCTCGAAAGGTAGAGACTGTAAATCTTTGAATGAGTGCCTTTATGCGAGTCCACCTTTGAATCCCCGAATAATAGATGTAATTTTGCGATTTCGCGAATATGAACATGCGTTTCGTAGTGATACTCAAGGGGCATTTTTAACAATTGGAATAGCTGAGGAAGATCGCAACTATTTTAAGATTTTTTTGGTTTCCGAATAATGGAGAGGCCAAATCGTACAAAATAATGAGAATGAATCGTGCGCCGTTTGGGGTGACCTTGAGTCCTTTGCTACTTGCTGAGACGATTAAATCCCAGATACGAAAATATAAGGAAGATTATAGAGAAACCTATGAAATGTTGAATACTTCTTTATATGTTTACGATCTGTTCGCCGGTTCATCCGAATCCATTAATAGAGCTTTCGATCTCTCAAAAAACGCGATTAAAATTCTTAAAGATGCTAATATGAATTTAAGAAAATTTAAAACTAATTCGAAGGAATTAAGAAAATTACGGAATGAAAACGGTATAGGTGATGTATGTGAATCGGGTGAGCGTTCCTTAAAGGTTTTAGGAATTATTTGGAATTTAAATAATGATACATTTAACTTAGATGCACAACCATTGCTTGAGTTAATTAAAAATTTAAAGAATTCGAAACACTGTGTTCTAAAAACAGTGGCAAAAATCTTTGATCCGATAGGTTTTATTTCCCCATTTGTGTTAATAATAAAATGCTTAATGCAAGAAACTTGGGAATACGGTCTCGGCGGGGATGAGCAATTGCCCTCCGAGTTAAAGAACAAATGGGAGACTAGGTGCTCTCAAGTTTGTCTTCTAAACGACTTAACATTGGAAAGAAAATATTTTCCATATCCTTTAGATAAGGGAAAGGATTTGCAATTGCAAATATTTTATGATTTGGAGCAGCATTTGGAGAAGTGGCGTATTTTCGTTATGTCACTGAGAATGACGATATTTACATGAGTTTTAAAACCGCTAAAAGCAGAGTTTCTCCTCTCAAAAAATTAACCCTCCCACGATTGGAACTTTTGGGAGCAGTTTTAGCCTCGAGAATTTTGAAATACTTAACATCAAAATTTAAATTCCCTATTTCGAAATTTTTCCTTTGGAATGATTCTTCTATTGCTCTCCATTGGATTAAAGGAAAGTTTCAAATTACAAGCAGTTTGTTTCGAATAGGATAATAGAAATCCAATCAAATTCTGATCCATCTGATTGGCATCATTGCAGTGGAAGAAAAAATCCAGCAGATTATGTTTCTCGTGGAGTGAATCTCAAGACGATTATTAACAGCCAATTTTGGATGCATGGTCCTCAGTGGCTTCGCACGACGGAAAACTGGCTCAAAAACTTGAATTGTGACTTTTCTTCAACCGACCCATGTGAATCCGAAGAACAAGTGTTTACGTTCACATGTAAATTAAACACAGCTTCAATAATTAATTTAAGCAAATTTAGCAGCTTCCAGAAATTATTGCAAGTTACTAGTTGGGTGCTTCGTTTTGTGCATAACATTCGCAATAGTTTCAATAAACGATCTGACAATTTAGGGTACAGAAGAAATCGTAGGTGCCAAAATTTTGGATTCAATTAGTACAAAGAGTTGCTTTTTGAGAAGTTAATTGTTTATGAGCAAGCAAACTACTACTCAAAACTTCAGTAATTTTAGAGTTTAATCCTTTCCTTGATTCAGATTAACTGATATGTGTCGGTGGAAGACTGCAAAAATCTAAATTTTCTTTACAAAAACACCCTATCCTTTTACCGGCGAAGCATTACTTTGTAACTTTAATAGTGTGAGACTCTCACGAAAAGGTTTTTCACGGTGGTGTTAGTGAAACTCATTACTGTGACAGACTGTGAAAAACATCTTAAAGAAATGTTTGCTATGCAAAGATTTAGTTCGACTTCAGGTGTTCAAGCCACCGCTCCGTTACCAGGTCTTTGTGTAGAGCAGTCAGCTCCATTTTCTGTAGTTGGAATAGATTTTGGAGGCCCTCTCTACACAAAAGACGAGAATAAACATTACATTGTTTTATTTACGTGTGCTATTACGAGAGCTCTTCACTTAGAGCTAGTGAACAACCTTACAACTGAAAGGTTTCTATTAGCACTTAGACGTTTTATTAGTCATAGTGGTCTGTGTTCAAAAATCTTGACTGACAGCGCAAAAACTTTTAAGAAATCCGAACTTGAACTGAAAAACTTGTGGAAAGATATCAGTGATCCTACAGTGAAAGCGTTCTACGCTTCCCATAAAATCTACTGGCAGTTTATTATCGAACGAGCACCCTGGTGGGGTGGCTTTTACAAAAGACTTATTCGAACAGTAAAGCTTGTTTTACGAAAGACTGTGGGAAGAGCAACTTTATTTCGCGATGAGTTGGAGACTCTTTTAATTGAAATTGAAGGAGTGCTCAACTCTCGCCCTCTTACATATATTTTTAGTGAATTTAATGAACCTGAACCTCTTACTCCATCTCATATGATTTTAGGACATAGAGTGAATAGTCTACCACCTGCCAGGCTTAATTTTGATTCTAACTTATCCAACAGGAAAGTTCTAATTATATAAAAGGTTTAATTTTTGTGAAAGATTACTTAATATGTTTTGGACAAAATGGTCAAAAGAATATATTTTCATGCTTAAATCTGCTCATTGTGTTAAACCTACAGGCGAAATTAAAGAGTTTAAAATTGATGATGTTGTACTAATTAATAATGAAAAATTTCCTAGACATTTTTGGAAACTAGGTAAAGTTGTTGATGTATTTCCCGGCAGGGATGGTAAAATACATTCTTGTAAGATAAAAACACAAAATTCAATTATTAAAAGACCTGTAGAATTGTTACATAACCTTGAACTTAATGATTTCTTAGTTAAGTGGTAGTTTTGAACTTGTACCTGGTGAATTTGTATGTGAATTACTTGTAATGTGTATTTAATATTTTTCTGTGTATTTTGAAATAGTAGCACATTATTAATTAACCCCCTGGTTATTCGGGGGTCCAGTTTAGCGGCGCTGCAGTCGCTTGTTTCAAGTGTAAATAGCATTCCTGTTTTGTAAATAAAAACGTTTTGTCCCTCCATCCAACTGGTCGGGTGTTTTTTTTTTTTTTTTTTTTTTTTTTGCGTCACCTCATCCTTCTGACAGGTAAGAGCAATTTATTCATTTTTAATGCACGAATCCGAATTGAATTTTTGAATTACGAATTTGAATATTACTTTAGAATTTGAATTTGAACACAGGGAAAATGCGTTTTCCCCTTGTCTCTGTGTTTGTGTGCGATCCCATCACTATATGTTCCAGTTTTTGTTTCATGCGTCTTCTCCAGTAAAAACATTTGATATTTTACTACCTTGCCATAAATAAATAACTTGGGTACATTACCACACAATGAGAAAGAAATGAGAATCTTCTAGAAGTATATTTGCAGCTTTGATATGAAATTTCTAAACTTTGTCAGTAGTATGAAAGCAAATCATTCAAATGTTAAAAATCGAAAGCTTAATAAAGAAAGTTTTTCCTTTTCTAATGAACGTCAGAAGCTGGTATCAATTTTAAGTGCAGCAACATATAAGCAATACCAATTTAGCAAGTCATTTTGACAGCCAGTTTCCTTCAGCAGATGGATGCACCTGAGCTCTGACAATGCGAAATTTGTTCTAGGAATTTAACTTTGTTGAGAGCAACCTAAGCCAAACAGGAATTCAACTTTTTACATGCTTCATAATCATATGACATGGACACTGTTGATTTTCTGCATCATGAAAATCCACTGATTTGAGCCAGGGTCGAACCCGCAAACTTGGTGCAGAAGGCCAGCGACAAACCAACTACACCACCCAGCCGAAAAGAAAATAGAAGATTATTGGCTATAATCTACTTGTAATTTGGAAGCTCGTTTATAAAAATGTGAACACTCTTTTCGTGATTATTGATCTTAATCTTGGAAATAGTACAACCTAAATATGGATTTAAAATATATGCACTACGCAAAGCTATAATATATCATTTCAGCAGCATGAAGATTTAAAAAGGAAAAAATTTTAATATACTTTAGGGAACAAGAAAATTGCTAAATAAAGATTTGTGAGTTGCAAACAAAAACCGAATTTTATTTTCCAAAAAGTTTAACATTTTGAATGAAAACTTATGAGTGGAAGAAAGAAAAAACTACATGCACAGAAATGCAACTTACCAGGGGTTAACTTTTGAATGTCACTCAGCATTTGACCATTAAATCCACCAAAAACATACATTGATCTGTGGAAAAGGAAAAAAATATCCAATATAAATAAAAAAAAACTGACATCAAAAACTTTGTTTCTTCTGTAGAGCAAATTAAGAAATACACATATATATATTACCCATTATACACAACAGCAGAATGCCCAAATCTGGCAATGTTTTGTTTATGGATGGATGGAAAATTCATGATGTGCCATGTATCACAAGCTAAAATATAAGACATCTATTTTATTACAATCAATCACAGAAATATTAAACAAAAAAATATTAAAATAATAATGATGCAATTATGTTTCACAGTGTATGATCACAGTTAAAAAACTTATTTTTTACTTTACCAATATCATACGCTTGGAAATCGGCTGAGAAGCACTGACCTCCATTGCTGTACGATGTACCATTATGAGTATTCCCACCAAAAACTAGCATCATTCCATTTAAAATAACACTACTGTGCAAATATCGATGAGACTGGCTGGGAGTCAAGAGAATCCTGTAAAAAAAATTTTAATTTGACAAATATTTAAGTGTTATGAATCAGATCAAGATTTAATCAATATGCCTGTAATATCAAAAAGTACATCAAACCAGAAAATCCATCAATTTTCATTCAAGATTCATAAAATTCTCTAAATCAGATCTGTCAATTTTTGACAATGACAAAGCATAAAATAACATGTGATTGACAATTTAAGGAAATTTTTAAAATCCTCTATGATGGAATTATTGGTAAGCTTGAAGAGAGATGTCATCAAAAAATTTTATCTATCAGAAATAAATTACCAAAATGACATGAGTCCTGAAATCAGAAAAATGGCACGAGTCTTGAAATCAGAAAGAGAATAATTGCAATTTATTGCTGTTTCTTTTGTTTTAAGATCATTATTGAAGTCTCACTTAGTAAAGAGAAAGGCGAAAATTCTGTTGCATAAGGTACCAATTTAATCAGTTTTGACACTTTGACATTAAAAGAGAAGATCTTGACAACTTTTGAAAGGAAAGTCCTGCAAACCATATTTGGTGCTGTTCTCGATAATAACAGTTGGGGGAAAAGATATAATTTTGTGACATACAAAATTTTTAATAGCAATGAGAAGGGAAGGACATATAGTAAGAATGATCCCAGATCGAACAGCATTGAACATTTTTAATGCAATTATTATAAAAGACCTAAGGGAAGACCCAAAAGGAGATGGAAAGACTGTGTGGATGAGAACTTTGCTATTCTAAAAGTGAAGAACTGGAGATCAATTGCTCAGAAGGACAGAATGGGAAAAACTTCTAAGGCTCAAAGGGTTGTCATGCCAATGATGTTGATGATGAGATATAGTTGTAGAGGGGTTGTAAAAGAGTTTGATGTAATAAACGGGGGGGTATCAAGAGCTTCAAAAGGCTTCCAATTATTGGCCAAGAAAATAAATGGCAAGTAAAGTACCGCAGGCAAATAAGGACTGGAAGGAGACATCAGGCAACAATGATCAGCAGTTACGTACAGAAACAGGACGACTGATATCTACGTCAGATGTCTGCCAAAAAGGTTGCCTATTGGCAAGTTGCCTTGAATGCTGCATACCATTAACAGCTGCCCATTAGTGGCTTCATTTATTGTTGTCAAGGTCTCAGACAGGAAAACTCATTAATGGAATGTTCTATTCACTGATGGAGTTGTTTTAGTCTGAGCAAACGATTATCAGTGCCAGTTGATATGGAGGGAAGTATGGACACAATTTCATGCTATTGGGTGGTCCTGGAGTGCTTGTGTAGGGAGGTATTACATTGAATGTACGAAAGAAGCTCCATATTTTTGACAGCGGTCCAGTTACCAAAGATTCTGAAAGTATTGATATTACCTTCCCACACATATCTGTTTCCAAGGTGCCACTAGTCTAGACTAGCTTTCTAGAAGTTTCTCAACGGCAGAGGTCTTGTGTAAGCATGCAGTGTTGTCCACAAAAATGAATTTTCCAGTGTACTTTCCGTATTTAAATTCCATGTAATATGTGTGAAAAGCTTTGGAGACATGCCTGACAGCAAGATCACATCCTACGGAGAACATCACACAGTTCAGACAGATCTTCCTTAAAGTGGCAACCCTACCTCAGGAACTGCTTGATGATATGAACAGATGGGCCATGCAAACTTTGCTTAATAAGGGACTTCGTTATTTTTATGACCAATTATTTTTACTAATGCCATTTTTTCAATTAAAAAATCCCTCCTTCTGCTTTGTTCCATAATGTAGGCATACAATTCATTATATGGCTACTATGCTTTCATAAACCTTTAACAGCTACATTGTGCTTTTGTAGTGTAAATTTTATGTCAACCTAGTTGACTTTTTTTTCTTTTTGAAATTACAGCACAATTTTAAAAGTTGCTTGAATTTTGTACACTAGTGTATACCTTAAAAAGCACATAATTAGGAATGGTTTATTTCCACTGACACAAAAGTGTGCTCCATGTATTTACAATTGAAAAGCAACATTTCACTCCACACCTTGTCAACTTTTGACAAAATCTGAAGAAAAATATTGCTCAAAAAACTTTCACACGTTTCCGGTCACCTCTTTAAATGGATAAGTGATTTCCTCTCTTAGTGCTTATTAAATATCAAATAAGGAAACTCTTGCTCGGGGTATGGCCAAACTAGACAGGGCCTTCTACAGGGATACATTTTGAGCCCAGTGCTTTTTAATATTATGATATATTTCTTGAGTTTCATCGATAATGCAGTACCAGAGATTAATTCTTTACTTTTTGCTGATGATCTTGTTCTATGGTCAACTGGTTCTGATGTACCTAAAATGAAAAGTACCTTGAATTTGGCTCTGGTGGCCTGGTCCTTGGAAAATTACTTTAAAGTAAACCCTGATAAGACAAATTTTGAACTTTTCAGCCTACGTACGGAAAAGCACAACATAAACCTGGTACACAATAATAATGCTTTGCTCATGACTGACTGTGCTACTTAAATCGGTATTTAGGCTAAATATTTTACTAAAGTAGTCAAGAATGTAACAAGTAGACTCAATCTGTTAAAAAAATTGCTGGTCTTAAGTGGGGATCATCCCAAAGTGTTTTGACTTCCATGTTTACATCATACATTAGACCTGTTATTGATTAAGGTTCTGAGCTTCTTGTTACTACTTCTGACAGTGCATTGTCAACACTGGATGTTAGTAAAATAAAGCACTTAGAATTATCACTGGCGCAGCCATCTTGACCCACATCGCCTCCAGGCAACTGCTGACTGAAATTTCTGGTCCATCTGAAAGATGTCATTACTCTGCAATTTCTCTTAGAGAGTGATTATTGAGAAAAGAGCATTTCAGGCCTGACAATATACCTTCTCAAACAAGACTTAACAAACTTTTCTGTTTGAAGTTCCAGAGATTTGCAAATGTTTTTGGTATTTCCGATAATAAAGACTTCCCATCTATAAACATGAGATATGCTTCTGCTTAACAGGATATGGTTTTGCCTCTTTGTAAGCATAATTTCCTCCTGGCTGAGTTGTCTTTAGCCCAGGCTACTATGCATGAAAGATATCCAGATCAAGACTGGTTACTTGTATTTACTCATGGATCTGCCATGGCACCCTTTGTTAGGGCTGGAGTTGTTGCTTACTCCAACTCATTTTATCTTAAAGAACCACTTAGCACCATGGTCAGACAATTTTGATAATGAGATTTTTGCAATATTTATGGCTCTTACGGTCGTATTCTCAATAGCGGGTTATCCTCGAGTTATCCCCGAAACGGAGGTAACAAGCAGATTGGCGAAACATCGTTATTCTCAACTGCGGATTGCGCCAAATCCACGATTATTCATCCAAAGATAACCCGCGGATTCTACTCGCCGATTTCGGAGGGTAACTCGCAGATTTGTAAACAAATATGGACGACCGCTTCGATTTTTTTCTGTTTGAGGATTTAGAAACATTGGAAAGTATTGAAAGAAGGCCAGTTTTCATTCCTTAATATAGGAACGTTAGCAATTCTCAATACACTTTTTTTTTTTCATGATTCAGCTAAAAATTACGTTTCATGTTATGATTTAATGTTATACAAAGAGAATTCAAAACTCGTATTATTTTAAAATTTCGATTTATATTTTGATTGTATACGAGTATATATATCCTTATATGTATTTTTTTTATTTAAAATTTTCCAGCAACCCTTTGGTAGGTTAAAATAGAATGTTTATTATGTATATAATCATTAATTTAAATTACTTCTAATGTCTAATAATGATTCTTAATTCATGATTTCTATAAAATCTTGGAATGAAAAATCCAGTTTTTTTTGTGAAGAATAAATTTGTTAATTGAATCTAAAGTTACATTTATCTAAAACAGAACATGTTACTGAATCTTTTCCAATTTCATCTAACAAAAGTAATTATACTATTGGTATTAATCTGATTTTATTTGTCACAAAACATTATATTTACACACATTTATCAATGTTTTACAATATAGAACAGAAAACAAATTTTACATATACAAAATATTTACAATTTTTCAGAAAAGAATATTTTGGTATCAGAAAAAATTCAAAACTAACTATTCCTAATGACATTTTTTAACTTTTCACTTTACAAAAAAAACCTTATTCAATTAGTTATTATAGTAACTAATAGTAAGTAAATTAAAATAAAAATACTAAATATAATTTTTTTAAAAAAAATGAAATTATTCTGAAAACTTGTGAACGTATTTTGTACATTTTGAAAATAGGTATAATAAATTTTATTGAAGTTAAAATTCATTATAAAAAAATATGACATCTTCATACTTTTAAAAATATGAAGATAGAAAAATAGAATAAATTCCAGCCATAATAATAAATAGTAATAAAATGAAATCTGACTATTTAAATGACAATAAAGTTCATTTTCTTCAAAAACTAGTGACTTTTCCACAAGAAAGCATGAGAAATAGAGAAGTCGGATGTTTCTTCAATTAGTTTCTGCTGCAATAAATGATAGAATTTAGAAAAATTACATAAATTATATTATTTAGTATAATTTAAAATGCATACATTAGTATTGTTAATTTAATATTAAATATGCCCCTACCGCTTTTGATACATTAATTTTTTACCACACTACAAATTATTCCACTAAAATAAATCTTATTCATCGAAAAGAAATTTTGTAAGCTATTGCCTACTTTTTTAAATAATTTTACTTTTCTGTAAGTCCTTCATTATACATAAATTTTCATACAATAAAGGGGATTATGCACAGTTTATAATTTAATGAGAAATCACATTATACACTTTCAAGTTTGATTCATTGTACACATTAAACAATGATAATTACTTTAACACATAAATCCATGATTTTGCAAGTTAATTCTTTTTAATCATTTTTAATTAGGTGTAATAATTTACATCTTCTCTTATATATGTGCAAAAGATGTGCATGTCATCTTTATTCTTTTTATGAAAAATACACATACATTTTACACACACAACCTGAGTTATTTCTTTACATAATTCTAATCAAATATTTGTGAGCACAATAGACAAGGGGCCATGGTCACAAATTCATAGCCATAAAGTTTGGTGCCTCTGAAAACCTGAAATCTGTCATCGTTTGAAGTCCTCAGGTTGATGTACTGTGGCAATTTAGAATGAGTTACTAATTCAGGTGCGTTGTCCTTGATATTTGACAGATGTTCAAATTATGAAGTTCATTGCAAATAGACCCCACATTGATTTAAGATGCAACATTAATTATAAATTGTATTTGGAAAAGAAATTTTGTTCAATTATTGATTCTTTTACTCAACATTTCATAATGTGATTCATATTAGAGTTCATTTATGTAATAAAACACAAATCACTATCAAAAAATTCTATTCAGAATAATACGGAAAATTTAAATTAAAAGCTAAATAAAGACAAAAAAAAATCCATATACACTTACCCTGAGTTCCTGATAAAACAGCAGTATCATAATCGTCGTTTCAATCGTATCTATACGGCAATGGTTTAATGAGGGCACCCATAGCGGCCAGCATATAATCTAACGATGTGGTCAGTAACATTTTGGTTCCTCCGCCAGTTTTGTTTACAAGTTTAAACATTTTAAAGCTTCGTTTTTGCGATTTTTTAGTTTGCAGCTCTTATCGACTTCGTTTGGAAAGACTGCCTGGATTGAAATCAGTAGTCAAGCAATCCTGTGCTTTTTCTTTTTCTTATTGTAAACTGCGCTGGCTATTTTGAAATGAATGACATCTTCTATTTTTCAATAAGATTCCACTAGAGAAAATTTACTTTTATTTGGCGTACTAGCCATGAGAAGAAAAAAAATAGTTGTGAATCGAATGTCTTGCGCCGAGATACATGTAAACAATATACCATGTGATTATCAGAGTCCAATCACAACGAGTTTAACATCTCGCGAACGCATAACTCTCGGATCCGGTAATCGTCAGTTCCAGAGTAAGAAAAGGGAATTACTCGGGAGTTATCGTCAAGAGGGGTTACCCAATCCGCGAGTCTTCTTTTCAATAACTCGCGATTGAGAGTACCACCGTTAGTGCACCTATAGCAGCCAGTCGTTCATCTAACGATGTACACAGTAAATTAGGGGTTCCTCCACCAGTTTTAAAAATTTCAACTTTATCTGAGCTTCTTTTTTTTTTTTTGCGACACCTTTTTAATGTTTTTAAATTTGTTCTGAAGCTGCTGTCGACTTAGTTTACATAGGCTGGCCACATTGAAATCGACCGTCAAACTATCCCACTCTTCTCCTTTCTTCTTGTTAAAAACTGCATTCGTAATTTTGCAGTTTATGATGTATTTATATTTCTCTACACGATTTAACAGTAATTCCATCTCCTGAACTGAAAAGTTGCTTTTCGACATAGCAAAACAAGAGAAAGAAATGCAAGTCAAACTTAAAAAAACGTGTTAAAAACAGCTGACCGAATTACGCGCCAAGATACAACATAAAATGTAAGCAATATGTCACGTGATTATCATTGTCCAATCACAACGACTGTAACATCTTGCTCACGCATAACTTACGGATTCGGTAATCGTCATTTCGAGAATAAGAAATGGGAATTATCCGCGAGTTATCGGCAACCGGGGGTTACCCAATCCGCGAGTTTTCTTTTCAATAACTCGCGATTGAGAATACCACCGTTAGAGATGTTACTCCTGGTCAAAATGTTGTCATCTTTATACATTCTCAGGTCGCAATTGAGACCATATCTGACTACAATCTATACCCATCAAAACTTGAATTCAAATGTAAACTTATATATGTATTTCTTAGCACTGGAAGAAAGGTCATCCTTCAACGGATCCCTTCCCAATAGGGCACTTATAGAAATGGACAAGCCAACAAGTAGGCAAAAGAGGCTTAAATGCTGCATCAACTTTGTCTACTAATTCCTCTCAGAAATGTGGCAGTGATAGAAATTTCTATTATGCAACAGAATTTTTGTTTTTCAATAAATATTGCGTTTTCCATTATGTATAACCGAACAGTCTTTATTTTCTGACTGAACCTAATGCTTCTCTTTTTGTTTATGTAATCCTAATTCAGAAATTCTTTTACACCACATCTTATACAATTAGTGTGTACTAACACATTTCATGAAGAACATAGATTGCGTTAATAATACAAAATGAAAAAAATCATTTTAAATAGAAATGCAAACAGAATGTATGCAAGAGTAAGAGTAAATAAAATCAAGTTTGATACAAACTAGTGAATAAGAAAGCCTAATTTTCCTTCATGAAGCTTATAGGTAAGGCACAATTTAATTTTAAAGATTTAGTCCATATCTATTCAAAAATAACTTTTGTCTATAAATTCAATATTCCAGAGTATGAATTGTTAATAAAATAAAAAAAGAAATGAAACTGAGCGTTCATATTATTAACTCTTTCACAACACGTGCATCATATATGGACCAGTCTCAAACCCTTTTATTGGGCAGAAGACCATTCAATGCACCTTCCATGAGGATGGTCAATTCTGTAGAACAAGTACAGAACGCAAATCAATAGTGCATCACCTGGCTGCCAGTGACATTAGGGGTGGATGCAAATATGACACACCTGCATCTACAATGTTTTCTGTTGATCACTATGTTGTCACAAAAATGTTAATGTTAGAGAATTAATAAAGCTACATATACAATGAAATCAGAAATTGAAAAAATTAAACAAGTTGATTAGAAAAATTCTCAAATAAATTGTAAGAATCATGCTAACTTTCTACCTAGCATTCCTCTATCATGGGATTAATAAATAAAAATAATTTCATTCAACATAATTACCATGTGTATTCCCATGAGTTGTATGCATAGAGGAAATCAACAAGAGCAGCTTCAGCCCCATATGAATGATAACCCCCATATACATATATTCTCTGAGTTCCTCCATCATAAACACTAGTATGTCCATAACCACCTTTCACTATAGCGCCACGAGTTGCAACTAATTCCCAGTGATCAGAACCTTAAAAATATATATTTTTGAAAAAGACAGAAATAGAGAACTATTTAATTTATACATAAACACTGAAAAATTATATCATGCATTTATTACTTAAATTATAATGTACAATGAAAAATGAACTATAACATTTGCATAAAATCAAGCAATGATTTTTTTTAAAAAAAAGGAATAAAAGTTAATGGTTTGAGTTAGACACTGTCTCTAAGGAAATATTGATTTAAAACTAAATAAACTTCAAAGGTTACAACAATGAGAATGTCAATTAAAAACAAATGCAAAAAAGTAGTAACAAAATCAGAATTACTAACCAAATTGATACTGCTGAACTGTGTTGAGGTAGCCATATACAGGATTGTGGCCAAATATCACAATCATATAATTACCAACAACTGTAGCAGTATGTCCCATTGCAGCCAAAGGACTGCATGGCTCAGAATGGCAATTCTGATCCATGGCTGCTTTTGATAATAAATTCCAACTATGTTCTGTTGTGTTATATAACCAAAGCTCATTCAGAATGGTTCCATTATACAACATACCACCATACATATAAAGATTGCCCTGAAAATAAATGTAAAATTTGAAAAATCACAAAAAAAAAAAAAAAAAAAAATTATTTTTCATTTTATAAAATAGATTATATGTAAGCAAATAAAAACAAAATTTTTATATAAACAAAGACATCTTCGAATTAACAAAATAAATAGTTAAAAACGTTTACAATAAAGTAAAAATATACATAAAAAATTCAAACCGATTACACAAAGAGTTTAATACCTCTATTCCGTTTTTAGATAACATGGCTACAGCATATTTGGGTGCAATTATTTTGTGCAATATGTTCTCGAATGCAAAGCAAAAAAATGTTTCTAGCACATCTGTCAACTGAACCATACCTTCAAGTCAACAGGAGAAAGTGGAAAGTGTTTGTTATAAAACAACTAAAAGCCATGAAATACCTACCAGACATTTGCACTAAGATGGAATTGTTGTTAGCAAAAAAAAAAAAAAAAAAAAAAAAAGAGTAATCTATTTTTATAAATGCCCATGGGAAAAAAAAAATCAAAAACTGTTACCTTTATTAAAATGATACAAAAAAGACTTCAAAAAATATTGAAGAATAAAATATTTTAATCTTATTTTTAAGATGAAGATATTAATGATAAAGACAAAAGAATTTTAAAAAAAGAGGGTGTGGCTGTGTCATGGACACTGCCGTGTGTTGTACATGAATATGTTGTGTAATGGGAAATATTCTTTTACAAAAAATATTATTTATGTATGTCATAATCATATTTGAACTCTAAGAAGTCCTCAGAGTTTCCATGGTTTTTGTTTATGATCGCAACTTTTCCTTTCAATGGGTTCAAGAAAAAATTCAAGTTAACAAATAATTTTACTGTGCTATAATATAACTTTATTAATTATAGGTTTGTGATTCAAAAATCACGACACAAATGGCATACAGGATACATAGATTTCTGTGGTAAAAATGTTAAATACAGTTATTACCTAAAGTTGTTGGAGAAGTTTCGATGTAAGACACTCGTTGAGCATGAAGACAGGCAATGAGCGGTCTTGTGGGACATTAACAATAAAATCTTCAACTATTATATCTGATGTAGTAAAATCAGGATCGTAATTGGGTATAATTTTAGCGATGTTTTTGGAACATTTTAATAGTGATTGTAACAAAGAGTTTAATTTCTGCTAACACTGTGCCCAGATGGACACCTGAGTATGAATTTGAAGATGCTGTTGACCTTTACATTTACTAGACAGACATCACTAAACCCTTTGCATCTTTCATTCCCAAATTAATTTCCGAAATGTCAATGTTTTAATCTATTACAATGAGTGAAGCTATTGATGTTGCGAAATATGGCGACCACGCAACTGGTAACTATGTTAGCATGAAATGAATACCAGTGTACTGTAATCTTGTAATGCTTAATACAATGGTTGACCAAGTAAGAATTGTCGCCAAGCTTTTACCAGACTTTTTGACCACGTCGCTCACATAGGTAGATTTATGTATCATGCTCTTTTTGTTAACATTGAATGCCTGATCATTGTCCAATTGACGCGATAGCTACTGTACCACTGTGTTCACATCCACAGGTACATTAATGGCATTGCAACCAGCATATCTGCATGAATGACAGTCCCAGTGATACTAGACATTCACTAATTGGATCTAATGTAAGCAATTTGTGTTGCTTAGGTGGATACACAAACCCGTATGATTGTGACAACGTGGGCACTTTGACCAAATCTAGTGAGTTTTTACATGTAGCGCACAGTTTAAAGTCAGCCACTAGCTCTTCAAGGAAAGTATTATTAAGCAGCGGTAAGTATTTTATCTTTTGTTGGCTTCAATTAACACAGAAAACATAGACTTATGACAAACATCACACTTGCATCTGAATAGATTGTTGACAAACGACATAATGAAACATGCACTAGCTGCTGCCCAATGTGTTTTCATAAATGACAACCATACACAATCGTTGCCTGCACAGTCAGGTGTCAATATAGAAGCATTTTCATCTTCAATTTGCATAATTTAAACTGCCCTAGTTGCAGATGTACTGGTACTGTCATTGATCAGCTTGGCCTTCATTCTTTTACGTTCCCAGCACTGCCAGACTCGATCATATGGTGTTTTAGTGGTACCATTTGACTGCTAGAAAAGACATTTCTAACCATATATGATTTCTGTATTTAGACTTGGCTTTTTGAAGCGTGTAGGCCACCATTATAATATCTTTGATAATAGTTTTATTTTAACACCTTATTATAACCATTGCCACTATTTTACACAAGTGTTTTATATACATTCGATAGATTATGATGAGAGCTGACGATTGAAACTAAAATGGGCATCGTAGCTTCTCGAGTCAAAATTTATACTAAACTAGCTGGTATATCCGTTCTTCGCACGGGTGAATTGAAAAATTAAACAATACAGACTGAAGAATAAAGGAGTTTTAATGAGTTAATTTTACAGGAATTGTAAATTAAACAAAAAAAAAAAGCTTTTTAAATATCTCAGCTGAATAAAAAACCATGTTTGCTAAATTTTAAGTCTGTAGATATAACAGATAAAAAAGATTTTTTAAAAATTTATAATGTCCTGTAACTCTCTTGAGGGTCGATTTTTGAAAACACCTTCCTTCTGCTCAGCAAAATAACACGTTGTTACAAATTTTGTGTAATAAACGCTTAAAACAGTGTAAATAATGTGTATCTGGATGTGTAAAACGTTAATATTAAATCTCTCTATATATACAATATTGAAAATCTTTCTATATACAATATTAAATTTATTAAACAATTTTTCTACATACAATATTCTCTCAATTTAATGAACAATCTCTCTATATACAATATTACATTTACCAAAAAATCTTTCTATATACAATATAAAATTTATTGAAGTCTCTCTATATACAATATTAAATTTAATGAACAATCTCTCTAAATACAATATTAAATTAATGAAAAATCTCTCTATATATAATATTAAATGTAATGAAAAATATTGCGCTATATATAATATTAAATTTACACTGGTGTGCAAAAATTAAGGACGAAGTCGAAAAATTAGCATATCAGCTGAACGAAGAGGCAGAGCGGACACAAAGACCAATCGGGAGATTAAGTAAGGTGATGTACGGTAGCACATGCGCAGATATGCAAGTAGACGTAATGGGGGAGTGTCTGAGTAGTATAAAGCATGTTGTCGGTGTAAGATCAGTATTTCTGGCAAAGAGATTGCACGCCGTATAGCAGTTAAAATCACACCGAGTTGCCGCCTTAGCGAGAAATGGCGAATAATCAATCTGTTAGACGACATCTGGATGCTTTTACCCGAGGTCGAATCATTGGGAAGTTGGAGGAAGGCCGCAGTGTGACAAGTGTGGCTGCAGAGTTCGGAATAGCTCACAGCATCGTTTCACGACTTTGGAGGCAATTTCAAACTACAGGAACAGCTATCCGGGGGTTCAGTAGTGGTTGACCACGTGGAACCACATACGCAGATGACCGGTACATTGTCTTACAGGCCAGAAGAAACAGGCGGCAGACAGCGGGAGAAATCGCTAGACACACGACACAGGCGACTGGACGACCGATATCGCGTTTTACTGTGGCCAGAAGACTGCACGGTGGTGGTCTGTTTGCATGACGCCCTGTAGGGTGTGTACCTTTAACGCCTGCCCATCGGAGAAGGCGTTCTCTGTGGTGCCGGGAACACCGGAATTGGAAAGACAATGAATGGGGACGAGTACTCTTTACAGATGAGAGCAGATTCAGTTTGAGTAGCGATTCTCATCGCATACTCATCTGGAGAGAGCGGGGAAGCCGCAATCATCCCTCGAACATCATTGAAAGGGACAGGTATGGAGGTCGCGGTGTTCTCGTTTGGGGAGGCATCATGCTTGGTAGTCGTACAGACCTTCACATCTTCGACGCAGGTTCAGTCAACGGGACCCGTTATTGTAACGAGATTCTTCTTCCATATGTGCATCTTTTTAGAGGCGCTATGGGACTGCAGTTCCTTTTCATGGACGACAATGCACCATGTCATCGCACTGTAGCTGCCGAACAGCTCTTAGAGAGTGAGGATATTGAACATATGGATTGGCCGGCACGATCTCCGGATCTCAATCCCATCGAGCATGTATGGGATTTTCTAGGCAGACGTTTGGCAGCTCGTACCTTATCACCAGTAACAATTCGGGAGCTTCGATTGGCGCTGCAAGACAAATGGGCAGCAATGCCTCAACAGCTCATTGACACACTCATTCTCAGCATGGGCAGATGCTGTGAAACCTGCCTAGCAGTCAGGGGAGATCATATCCCCTACTAAAGACCGGATGTTTCTTGCTGGACACCCATCACAGGGATGTTTCGGCCTTCAGTCGCATTGCGCTCCATGCTACTTTTTCAATCAAGCTTCTTTTTATCCCTCTGATTTCTCTTTTAGTAAGTGTTGCTTACATTACACATGTCCTTAATTATTGGGGATCTTATGGTATTAAATGTGTTGATTTGGAAAGCTTTTGTACAAAGTTATATTGAAAAAACCGTCTCGTCCTTAATTTTTGCACACCAGTGTATTGAAAAATCTTTCTATGTACAATATTAAATTTACTGAAAAATCTCTCTACATACAATATTTGGTGTAAGATTTTCTTGGGCTAAAACAACAACGCTGGAAGAATCCCTCGCACGCGTGAACAAACAGACAGAGTCAAAAATTTAAAAACTTGATTTTTTTTTTAAATAAATACCGTAGATATACTTTTAAATGCATTTAATAAAAAACTGTACTTTCAAACTACAAACACACTTCAATTCAATTTATTTATTTATATTAAAATGATTTGATTTTTTTTAGGTATAGTTAAAGGGTGTAAGTGCACTTCTTCACCTAAAACGTAATTAAAAATATTTATTTTAGAAACAACTACCTACGCACTTAACTAAATAAAACAACCTATTGGCTCAAGTGCGTTTCACCCCACCGCACACTCACACTTGTACAATCACTCTTGCAAGACAAACATTTATTGTGACTGCTTTGTGCAGTGTTTGGCAATGAAATAAACAATAGAGGTATGAAATAAGCTTACCTCTATTTAAATGCGGAGCCTTGTGAGAAATCAAATGACGTAAAACCCAAAAACTTCCTGATTTAAGTTTAAATGCTGTCTTAAGTTATAGAAAAATTGATGTTGCTCAGTGTTTCTGAGAATGAATGAAATCAACAGGTCTTAGCAACAGTACGGTGAAACGAATCTGCAAGCAGGGGGGGAGAGGTACTCGTGACCTTTGACACTGTCAATGAGGTGAGGGACTGGGTAGAATGAAATGAAGCCACAAGCAAGGGGTAAGTGAAGACTGTTAAAATCATTAGGATCGGATATGAACGGGAAATATCGCGAGTCTCAGTAACCTTATCAAACAAAAAAGTTTGTCTAGAAACGTCGAGACAGAAGGCTTGCAAAATAAAACAATCCCTATTGAAATAAACAATCCTTATTAGAAACGGATATTGTTCACCAATTCATTGGTTTTAATTTTATTTTCATGAACCCTAATTTTTTTTTCTATAATAAAAGTAGCCTGAGTTATTCCTTATAACATTAGCTATCTGCCAGTGAAAGTTTCGTCAAAATTGGTCCAGCCATTTCAAAGATTAGCCCCAACAAACAGACTGACTGACAGACAAACAAAAAATTTTAAAATTGATTTTTTCATATAAGTACCGTATATACTTTTAAATTCATTTAGTAAAAAGCTGTTAATTTCAAATTACAAACAGACACTTCATTTTTACTTATATGTATAGATAAAATTCTCAATACACAGCAAAATTACCTCAAAATGGCAGCACTCCCCCTCCACCACGGGCAATGAATCACAGTCCTTACTTAGGGTAATAAATTCTTTGATCCTTTAGCTATCCAGTGGCATAATTGAATTTTGGATACAGATGATAGATATGTAGCTGCAACACCAAACTGTATCCCCCGATTTCATTATCATTCGTTTTTTTTTAATTGCTTCCCGCTATGGAAGCAATTTTAAAGATGTATTGACGTCAAAATTAGGTAATGAATAAAAGGACACAGTTAACATAATGCATACATCAACAAAAATGTTATTGTAAAATTATTTTGGTTGGTTATAAGGTCCAAATTTGGTCAATTAACATTCGATGATTGATTAAAAATATATACATATAACTAGCGGTCCCAACAGATGTTATCCTGTACACACGAATTAAATCCGAAAATTACAAACTTTTTTGATAAAGTTGTAACAATCTGGACCGTTTTGATGAAATTTTTTATAAAGAAAGTTATTACTGTTTAATCTTACAGTCCACAGATGGCGCTCTGCGCATTCCGTTGTAATATTCGTTAGCGTAACTAAACTTCTAGTTCAAACTCGCTCGGTGTGGTCGCCTCTGCTTTCAAGATACTATTTCTTTTCAGACCAATTCAATTACTAAGAAATAAGTAACTACTTCTAGGTGCAGCAAGAGATGGCGTTTCCAAATCGAACTAAGAAACAACAAGTCAGGTAAGAAAAGATCGAACCATTTCTTATTCCAACATTTTGGTCGTACCGTAGCCGGAGTTCAATATTGTGAAACATTCTAATTCAAAACTTCTGGCTTGTTGTTCTTTCGGCAATATTTTTCTAAAAGATATTGTCATAATTCAATTGATGAAAAATTCTAATTCTTTTTTTTTTGTGTACTAAGTTTAAAAAGAAACTTTCAAGTGAAATATTTCAAATTCATGTATATTCAAAAGTTTAATCTTATATATATGGTTATTTCAATGTTTAACTGATTGTTGTGCGATTATTCTTAAGTGGTAAATTATTTGTGTGTTACTGCCATTGTCATTCCTGTATCATATGCAACAAAAACTTAAGTTTCGTTTTTACCTCGCTTGTGTGTTAAATTTCCTATTCGTATGTTCCGTAGTAAATCTTTTAGAATTTCTCCCCACTTTTCCCTCTCCGCGGCGCCCAAAGGAATCGGTATCTTTTTCGACTAAACAATTAGTCATTCGCAGCTGTGTTTTTTTTTATTTGTTTTCTTTAAATTATTCTTTTTGCTACATTAAAATGGATATTGAGGTTTTATTGAAGAAAAAAAGAACATCAAATCCACGATTACAAAATTGCAAAACAAAACAGAAGAGGAAATTGAGAAATTAAACAATGTTGGTTTATTGGCTCGGAAAAAATAGATTCTTAGAATTTAGAACTGAAATAAAGGATATTTTGGATTCTATTATAAGTATTTGCGAGGGAAAAGGACGAGGAAACTTATTGTACGGAAAAGGACGACATTTTAGATACCTTAGAAGAAATACTTGTCGCTATAGACACTCAGCTTATGCCTTCTGTAGTAAACTCCGATTTTGAGGTTAAAAACCAAAGTTCAAGTCACAGTTTAGTCTCAGCTCGGTCAGCTGAAGTGAAACTTCCTACATTATCCCTACCTATATTTTCTGGTGTAACTGAGGAGTGGCTTGCATTTTCTGATCTTTTGAAGCTGCAGTTTCCAACAATAATGATTTAACGGGAGCGCAAAAGTTGCAATATTTAAAGGGCAGTTTAAAATCCGATGCATTAAAAATCATTAATTCTTTATCCATTACCAATGATAATTTCGAAAATCGCTTGAAATTGCTAAAGGATAGATATTTTAATAAAGAGAAATTATGTCCTCCTTAATTAAAAAGTTTATTAACATAACGCCCTTGAGTGGAGAATCATCCACACAAATTCTAAATTTGATAGATTCCACTAAGGAATTTGTAAGGATGTTGGAGTCACTTGAATACATGGTTGACCCAACTACAGATACACTCTTAATGCATATGATATTGTTTAAGCTTGATCCGAATTCCAGAACTTGGTTTGAGAGAACCTTTTCAACAGATGTCA
Source organism: Trichonephila clavipes (assembly GCA_019973935.1). Taxonomy (NCBI): domain Eukaryota; kingdom Metazoa; phylum Arthropoda; class Arachnida; order Araneae; family Nephilidae; genus Trichonephila; species Trichonephila clavipes. The sequence goes on from BMAU01020987.1 coordinate 733,311, forward strand.
TCCCAAGGTTAGACGAATTGTTGCAATTCCTTGCAACACAAGCGAGATCCATTACGAATTCAACTACTAAGAGAAATGTTCAAAGGAAGGTGACTCTGGTCGCGCCCAACGCCCAGTCACAATGTCCTTTATGTAATGGAGATCATACATTGTCGAGATGTGATACATTCTTAAAATTGTCAGTTCAAGGCCGTTCAGATTTCGTTAAAACGAATAATGTTTGCTTTAACTGTTTAACTCAGTTTCACAGTGTGAAAACTTGCAAAAGCAAGTTTAGATGTAAAAGTGCAAGAAACCCCACCACAGTTTACTTCATTTTGAAAATGTTAGTGCTAAGGGGAGACAGGGAGCAGTAAATGTGTTAAATTCTAGAGAACTTTCTATCAACGCTCCTGTGTTTTCGCCCCTGTCCCTATTTCAGGTACTAGTGAACCAAGTGAAAATTCTAGAGTTGTGGATGTTACATCGTGTATTTCTGATGTGAACCCAGATGTTCAAATTCTTCTTTACACAGCTCTAATTCAAGTAAGAGATATTTGGGGTAACTATCAGACCTGTAGATGTCTTCTGGATAGCGGAAGCCAGGCTTCGCTTTTATTACAAATGAATGTATTGAAAGGCTAGGCTTACGAAAGGAAAAGGCCAATGTGCGTATATCATGTTTGGGCGCATCCGATACGCGTCTAAATGGGCTGGCTGAGATTCAATTTACCTCACATTTTTTCATCTCAAAATTCTTTTCATGCGTCCGTCTATGTGATCAACAAAATTGTAGGCATGATCCCACATCACGATTTAGATTCCTCAATGCGTGAATTATTTGGGGATATTTCTCTGGCTGACCCAGCATTTTACAAGAGTAGTCCAATTGATGTGCTACTTGGTGTTGACCTTACTTTGCCATTGCTAAAGGGTCAAACGTTATCTTTGGGTAAGGATAAGCCATTTGCCATTCCTTCAGAATTGGGTTGGATAATTGGAGGCAAGGCAAATTCTAGTGGTCAAATTCTTTCCATGTCAATCATATTCAGTTAGTATCGATCAGCTAATCAATAAATTCTGGGAATTAGATTCTGTGCCATGTGCCAAACCCTTAACTTCATTAGAAGAGGCTTGTGAAGATCATTTCGTAAAGACACATTCTAGGGATGAGGATGGCAGATACACAGTAAAGTTGCCATTTCACACTCCACCGACGTGGTTAGGTAATTCAAAACAAAATGCAATTCGTAGGCTAATCAGCGTGGGAACGCCATCTCATTTCTAATCCTGACAAATACAAGCTGTATCGAAATTTCATAAGGGAATACCTTGATCTAAAACACATGGAACTTGTTCCGGACTCTGAAATTAATAACATAAAAAGTTTATACCTTCCTCACCATGGAGTTGTTAGGGACACCAGCTGTACAACAAAGCTTCGCGTTGTTTTTGACGCTCCAGTAAAACTTCTTCTGGACTCTCTCTCAACGATCTGCTTATGGTTGGGCCAAGAGTGCAGCCAAAACTTTTCCCTATTCTTATCCAGTTTCGAATTTTCAGTGTAGCCATTTGCGCTGATGTTGAAAAGATGTTTCGCCAGATTAAGTTCACGAGGAAGACGTAGACTGGCAAAGAATTCTCTGGAGGGATTCTCCAACCGAACCTATAAGGGAATATCGCCTAACAACTGTTACGTATGGTACGTCCTCAGCACCATTCCTCTCTACGAGAATCTTACGACAGCTTGCCATTGACGAACAAGAAAATTATCCGGCCGCTTCAAGAGCTACCCTTAGTCATTTTTACGTTGATGACTTGCTGAGTGGAAGTGCGACAAAGAAGGGAGCCATTCAGCTAGTGTCAGAGCTGCAGGAGATGATGAAAAGAGGAGGATTTTCTCTGCGCAAATGGGTGTCTAACGACCCTGACGTATTGGCAACCATTCCAAAAGAATTAAAGGCAGTTGATTCCAAACACACGATCAAGGATGACCAACCTGTCAAGATCTTGGGAATAGCTTGGCTTCCAGATGTTGACAAGTTTACCTTTACCATCATCACCGTGAACGAGACTGATGTGTGGACTAAACGCAAGGTACTTTCTGAAGTCGCCAAAATCTTTGACCCCTTGGGCTGGTTGGCACCATCAGTTGTCATTTCTAAAATCTTCCTCCAAGAGCTATGGAGTCACCATCTAAGCTGGGACGAAGAGATACCAGATTCTCTAGCAAGACAATGGAGAACATTTCAAGAACAGCTTCCTCTACTTACAAATATCAAGATCCCACGCTGCATTCTCATTCCACAGGCTATAGACGTACGAGTACACAGGTTCTGTGACTCTTCAGAAAAGGCCTACTGTGCAGTTATATACATTCGTTCCAAGGATGCAACCCAAACCGTAGTATCTAGACTGCTAACTTCTAAGACACGTGTCTCTCCAGTAAAACCTCAGTCTCTACCTCGACTAGAGCTTTGTTCTGCCCTACTCCTTGCCAATTTGTTACAAGCTACCCTTCCAACTCTAACCCTGCCAATTTCCGAGACCTTTGCGTGGTCTGATTCCAAGATCACACTGGCATGGTTGAAGTCCGAACCGAGAAGATGGCAACCATTTGTAGCTAATCGAGTGACACAAATTCAAGAGCTGACTCCTAGCATGCACTGGAACTTTGTGAGTGGTCTGGAGAATCCTGCTGACTGTGGAACGCGAGAGGGATACCCCCAACTAAACTAGAAAAGTGCAACTTGTGGTTCAATGGACCCGATTGGTTAAGAAGTTCTACTTTTCCGATTGGAGAGTTTGAAGATAATCCACAATTACAAGAACACATGTCTGCTAAGCCAAAAGAACATCCAAGCTGATTATGCTGAACGTGGTTGATGCGACTTTCAAGGCTGAGTTCTTTCAAAAAATTTCGTCTTGAAACAAGTTGAAAAGAGTTGTTGCTTATTGCTTAAGATTTGTGAAGAACTGTTCTCTTTCTGCGTGTAAAAGAAGAAAGTCCTTTTTAACAACGGCAGAATTGAGCGAAGCCGAGAAAGGCATTGTTAAGTTTATCCAACGTGATCATTTTTCGACGGAAGTCTCCTATCTTTCAGCAGGTAAGCAGCTTCCGTCAACCAACAAGCTTATACCCTTGACTCCGTTCTACGATGATTCCGGAATAATACATGTCGGTGGTAGACTGAAAAAATTCAACACTTGCAGACTCGCAGAAGCATCCCATCTTGCTTCCTAAAACCGACCATGTTGTGAACTTGATTATCTCTGATTATTACCTGAAACTTCTTCATGCCGGTCCACAACTTCTCCAAGCAGCTCTCAGAGAAAAATTTTGGATTCTTTCAGCCCGAGATTCAGTTAGAAGAGTAGTGAGATGTATCTCGTGCTTCAGAAATCGTCCAAAATTCGCCGAACAAATCATGGGAGACCTTCCAGAATCCAGAGTTTGCGCCTCTTCTGTATTCCAACGAACTGGTATTGACTTCACCGGCCTGTTCTTGATACGAAGCTCCAAGGGAAGAGGAAGCCGGAATACTAAGTGCTACATCTGCGTCTTCGTCTGCTTAGAAATGAAGGCAGTTCATCTAGAAGTCGTTAGTGACTTAACATCAAAAGCATTTATCGCTTGTTTAAAAAGATTCGTGGCTCGCAGAGGTAAACCATCAGAGATCTTCTGCGATCAAGGAACCAATTTCTATGGAGCTAGCAGAGATTTTAGAAAGGAGTTCCGCCAGTTGATGAAAGAAGATGCCGTTCATCAATTCCTGGTAACTGACAACATCACCTTTCACTTTAATCCTTCATCTGCTCCCCACTTCGGAGGCATTTGGGAGGCTACAGTGAAATCTTTTTAAGTTTCATTTGAACAGAGTTGTTGGAGTCACTAGTCTCACCTTCAAAGAACTATCCACGTTATCAAGCCAAATTGAGGCATGCCTCAACTCCAGGCCACTATGTGTGTTATCTAGCAGTCCAGATGATCCTTGTGTTCTAACACCAGGACATTTTCTGATAGGAAAGGCATTAACAGCTATCCCGCAACCTACAGTTCCAGACGACCTTCGCCAGTGCGACCGTTGGCGATTGCTTACAAGAATGACTCAACATTTTTGGAATAGAGGTGGTCTTCAGAGTACTTGACATTGCTGCAGTCAAGATCGAAATGGCGCATCGTTCAAAAAGAACCTTGACATCGAGATCTTGTGTTAATCAAGCACGACAACTCACCCCCACTACAGTGGAAATTAGGGAAAGTCACGGAAACATTCCCTGGTAAGGACGGTAAGGTTCGTGTGGTTAAGGTAAAAACTCAAACTAGTGAACTTGTGAGACCAATTGCTAAACTGTGTCCACTTCCTATAAACACTTGAACATTTGTGAATAATACCTAATTTTTTCTTTCAGCATTGTTGAGATCATCTATACTTCTGTAAATCTCATTGCTTAATTTCATTAATTTAGAAATGTACTTTATTGTCAATTTGTATGTTAATTCTTATACTTAATTCATCATTATGTTTAGTATGTTAATTCTTATACGTAATTCATTAGCATGTTTAACAACTTAGTGTTTAATTCATTAATTTTGAAACCCCTCCGTGTTTCAAGGGGGGCGGTATGTTTAATCTTACAGTCCACAGATGGCGCTCTGCGCATTCCGTTGTAATATTCGTTAGCGTAAATAAACTTCTAGTTCAAACTCGTTCGGGTGTGGTCGTCTCTGCTTTCAAGATACTATTTCTTTTCAGACCAATTCAATTATTAAGAAATAAGTAACTACTTCTGGGTGCAGCAAGAGATGGCGTTTCCAAATCGAACTAAGAAACAACAAGTCAGGTAAGAAAAGATCGAACCATTTCTTAGTACAACAATTACAATACCTGACATCACATGTATAGTTACTACAATTTACCCATCACTTGCACGTGAGTATGTATTTACTATTGTTGTATGTCATGGCCAAATTCTAAGAATAGTTTGATAAGTTGTGGATAACTTACATGACACCCCAATGTTGTCAGTAATCCAGGAATATGGTATTACTTGTGTATGGCAAGAAATGTGGGCGTTTCAAAATGTGCCACCATTAACGAAACGTAAACAAACCCAGAAAACGAGTGGAGTTGGAAAACGGCTTTTACTGATGGCAGCTGTTCATTAAAGATCCGGTCGCCGCTTGTGACGTCACGGTTCTATCTGACCACTCGGGAGTTTTCTTAATAGTTTATATCACTTGTTGTGGAAGTAATGCAATATGCTAATTGTATTGATGTATAAATACTAATCGCTACTGTTGTATAGTCAAAAGCAGTTTGGGTGTTTCTCAGAAAGTAGCTGACTCCATACTGTACTCATGTTTTTTTGAGCAAGGTGCTCAGTTAGTGTAATCAATTATTTAAAACTGTCATTGTAAATTCTCATTTTTTATTGCATCATCTTCAATAAATATGTTGTCTATAAGAAATTCTCGTCTTTAATGAAAAAGTCCTCCACATGTGTTATTCAACTTTTAGATCCACTGTTCTTAGCTCTACAGGTTAGTTAGTTTAAAGTTAGAAGTGAAGAACTTAAGATATTAGAACAACTATGAACTAAGTTGAATATAGAACCTATTCTGAATAGATAAAACTTGAGCTATTTTCATGACAGGTATATTTTTTTTAATGCACAAAAAATAAATTTATTGTAATACCATTTAATGTACAATGTTTTTGGTTAATCCTTGAAGGGTATAAGCAAACAAATGTGATGGTTTGTCAACTCTTGGACATGCAACATATAATTGGCCATGCGAGGGATCGGTGGTAAAAGTACAACTTCACCTTGAAGTTTGCCGCTCAAAATAGTGGCCTCAAGAATATTGCCCATGATTTTTTTTGGAACAATCAATTTGAAGAATTTTACCATGATTTTTTGGAACCTTACATAATTTTGGCGCTTTTTTAACTAATTGCGATATCGGACCGAATTGTGAATCTAAATCATTCTCAAATCCACTTGAACCTACACAAAAAATATCATCCAAATCAATCCAGCCATGTAGGAGTTTAGTCACATACACACACACGCACAGAAGGTTTTTATATATAAAGATATATATTCAATTACATATATATTTTAATTATCTTTAAAAAGGGAAGGGTAGGATACGAAAAAAAAAGTTAAAAATAAAGATTGCCAAGACATTTGTTTGAGTCAGTTTCATATTTACCAAAGACAAAAAGTTCATCATCAGGATTGTAAGTCCTACACTTAAATTTGCTACTGTGGGGTAAAATTATTGTAAGAGTTATCCAAGTTTTAATGTATAAAAGCCAATAAAAATTATAACTCATTGGAACTTATTTTATAATAGAATTTATCAACATACATTCATCACATCAAAATTTAATTGTGCAATTCTACTTTACTTGAATGAGATATCGATCAACTTATATTTATAAATTATATTAATCTGATATCTGTCACCCATGCAGTATAGTGGTTAGCAACGCTGACTGCGGTGCCGTAGGGCCTGGGTTCGAATCCTGGAGAAGAAATGGATGTTTGTAAATGTGCATATTGCCTTCGCAGCATGGGGTATCACAATAAAAGCCGTTGAGCAGCAAGTCCTCTTCTGAGGTTAGTGGAAGGGGAAGAGAGGTGGGAGGTCTCTGACCACCCCCAGTGTTACCCCTCTAAATTCGGGTGGAACCAAACCGAATCGTACTATCACCTATATGGTGCTCAAAGCTACAGCTGACGAAAGGAGTCACTTAGCCCTTTGCCATGATGAATTTTGTGGCCTCGATCTGGCCTTTGCCGATCAGGTGGCAATAGTAACAACAATCTGATACAAATTTTTAATGAAACTGTTCCATAAATTAAACTCTAGGGCTATTAATTCTTCACACTATTACAAAAGCTTAAAACAATGCAGTGCAAATAAAATTTCAAGCTAGTACATAGTTTTCCCTCTGTTATGTTTCATGCTTGTCATGTTTCAGTTTGTTTTTGAGAACTGACACTACTCAAGCTTTAAGGTTAAAATAATTACAACCCTTGTAAAAACACTAGTAACTAGCAAGTCACAAAGCATAGGTGAAATGCTATTGGTGATGGACCTCATAATTTTCCATTACAATCAAGTGATAAGTGTGACACTTCAGCTAATATTCACTTCTAAAAAGGATATTTAGAACAAAAAGTAAAAACTACCAATATCTTTACTGATAAAAATGGGTGAGAGTAGTTGTGTGGGAAAAGTGGTTCAAGATTTCAATACAGTAATTTTACTAGAAAATATTGGCATTGAAGATGCGAGTTCTGACATGAAAGGGTCATCAGTATAATTATCAAGAAAAACTCCTTGCCTGCACCAAATGGACAGGACCAAAACAGGTAGTAATGACCAATAAAGGTAGTAATTTAAGGGCAAGTCTGCATCAAATTAACTTTATTCTTCTTTTAAAAAAAGAAATAAAACTAAGTAAATAAAATATACCTCCAAGTTTTAAATAACTTTTAAACCAAAGTTCATTTTCAAAATCATATAAAATCTTCCTTTTAATTATTTCCCCCTCTTATGAGAGGAATTTATTTTTCAATCAAAAAATATTAAAAACATGAAAAGTTTTAAGTCACTGCATTTCTTTGATTTGAAAAATTAAAACTTTATTGTACTGGGCTGTAATTGAATTATTGAATAAGAAAATAGCTCATTTTGAATACGTCATTAAGAAACTGTTAATAAACTTACATGATAAAAAATTACATACTGCAAAACCTTAACAATAGCAATTAAAGGAAAGAGAAGGGGGATTCAACATGTTAAAAAGGAGCATATTTACCTCATATGCTACAACTGAATGAGAATATCTAGTTAAAGGTTCATTAAAAGAAGTATAGTATACAACACTCCACATCCTTTTGATAAAGTTGTACCTGAAAAAAATATGTAAAATTTAAAGATAAACTTTAAATTCCAAACGGTAATAAAAAAAAAGGTCCAAAACATAGAAAGGGAAAAAAATTACTTTATAATATTCTGAAAAGTGGAATGATGAAAATTTTCTCCTCCTATAACCCACATTTCTTCAGCAATTACAACCATTTCATGGAGGGCTCGCCCTTGGATTTTTTCATTAACAGGTTCTTCAGCCCACCATCCTTCATCAATGCGAAAGCTACAATCAAAGCCTATAAAAAAAATTCCAATTCAAGTAGACTTTTAATCATATGTAAAGGAATATTAAAATATACTTTGATGGACTATCACACAATATAATCATATAGAATTAACATAACGCATGTGTAAATAAAAAAAAACTAAAGGAAAACATTTTCAAGCACATTTTTGCAAATAGTTTGTAAAAGTCTGCTTTCAAACACATTCCATTTCTTGTTTTCAAATTAATGTTATTATTCCTGATACACATGAAAATATGACAAAAATTTCCCTGCCTTCAAATAAATTGCATGCCTCTTCATGCCATCAACTCCTCAGAACTGCAAACAAAATACATGGATTCAACCCCGACAAAACCACTGGTGGAATCTTCCTGGATGTAGAAAAGGCCTTTGACCGGCTATGGCACAACGGACTCATCTACAAAATGATAAACTTAAATTACCCACCCAACCTGATACATACAATAGCGGACTACCTAAGCGATAGAACATTCCAAGTAAAAATCCAAGCCTCAGTCTCGGAAAATAGGCAGTATTCAAGCCGGAAGTCCTCAGGGATCTTTACTCAGTCTGCTCCTCTATAACATCTACACTCATGACTTCCCCACCTTTCCACTGGTTGACATATGTCTCTTTGCGGACGATGCCGCCATCCTCAGCCAACAAAACTCCCCGCATGAAGTCAGAATGTCACTTCAAAAATACCTCATCAAACTTAAAAAATGGTTAAAACTCTGGCGAATCTCAATCAACACTACAAAATCCAAAGCAATCCTATTCAAAAAAGGCCCATACAAGAACAGCCTTCAAACTCTCAAGCACTTCGGGAACAATATAGACTGGTACGATGACATTGATTATCTAGGAGTCACTCTAGATAAAAGACTAACATTCAAAAGCCACCTCAGCAAAATCACCTGCAAATTCAAGCGCAGACTCCAATGCAATATCTTCTACCAATCCTTACTTATGCATCTCCAATCTGGGGAATAACAGCCAGCAGCAACCTTGATCACCTCCAAATCCTACAGAACAGAGCTCTATGCCTCATCTTAAACGTCCCCACTACATGAAACGAATCCACATTCACAAAGACCTCAAAATTCCGGCCCTCACCTCAAGAATTAAAAAACTAGCCACTGCATTCTACGATCAAGTTGCTACCCACCCCAACAGCCTCATCAACATTCAATCTTTTATGGACTATCACGGAATTCACACATAACATGCCAATCCACACAACCCACCTAAGAAGAAAATTCTAAATAGCACCCTCCCTCCATTTTCGACAATCAGCTCACACCCAAAGTTCTCTAATCCCTCCTCCCAAGGTCGCAAAACGAAATCCATTCATGAAAACGTTTCTTCAAGATGAAGCGAAAAGCAGTTCTTCCTTCCCTCCAGTGATGTCATTCCTGATTGAGCCCTTCCTCTCCCCCAAACTTCCGGGAGGCGATGCTTATCTAGGGTTCCCTAGTTGCTAGGGTGTCCTCTTCCCGTGACTCTTTCACTAGAGCAGTGATTCCCAAAGTGGTCTACATAGACCCCCCAGGGGTCTATGAAAACCTGCAAGGGGTCTACGCCGGCGAAAAAATAATTTGGGGGTCCATGAGGTGTAAATGGGGATCTATAATAGTGGTTCTCATTATTAAACCAGATTGTGACTTAAATCTTTAAAAAAAATTGATCTAGTAGAAACCAGATTTTACCAATTTAACTGATTTGTTTACTTAATTTAGTGAGGTGAATTTGTGGCTACTAGGTGACAGCATAAGTTTTATCATGACAAGGACCATTTCAGCATTTTTTTCCAGAATTAAGTTAACCCTTTGACGGTTAGGGAAATGAGCAGTTTTCATTTAGTTAATTCGCGCAGTATTACGAGTAAGCAGTAGTCGAAAATGGCAGCTGTTTTCCCCCGCCGTTCTTCCGAAAATGTCACCCTTCTACGGCGATGCCGTAGATAGCTCGCCTCGTGCATTTTAAAGGTTTCTTAAAGTATTTGTAGTACACAAATAACACTTTTTACGTACTTTAAAATAATGAATAAATGATAATTATTAAATAGTAACCACATCACCAGTAAAACTAAAACGGCTAGGAGCGGGAGAACTTGAATCAATTTTACACCACTGTCGAACACTCGAAAAATTTTCCTCATCGCTTGTATCGTCTTCTGAGCTTGATATGCTGTGAACAGTCTTCATCAGACTCAAAACTTGATAAGCTTTCTGTATCGAAATCAATATCATCATAATAATCTAATTTTCGCTTTTGAGCCATTTTACTTTACAAACAGTCTAAAAAACGCGCCAAAATACGCATAAAAAGAATAACATAAAAAAAAAGAACCTTCATTATAAAGAAAAATTCATGGAACCTGTACTGCCATCTGTAGACAGTAAAACTAACTAAATTTCGCGAGTAGGATTCGTTTGTAACCTAATCAATGCAGAATAAGGACCTTGAACGAGTCCATCTCGTCAGCGCCCTTTGGGGAAAGGTTTAACTACGCGAGTAGAACTCGTTTATACCCATTTCGGTCGAAATCTTGCGCCCGAGCTGAATTCGTTTGCGCGCATTCAGAAGCACTACTCGATTGCGAGCTGAGCTCGTTCATGACCATCAAAGGGTTAAAGAAGTATAATATTTGACGTCTCAAATTTTCTCAATTTGTCACAGACAATCTGTCAACACATTTTACCCTACGTTCGACATTTAAATGCCATTTACTCACCACCCACATAGCCCCACCCACATAGACTATGCGCACTATATGATTCATGACACATAATTTCTATTTACTTTATGTCACACACAACAAACATAATGATTCACACACAGAAACAACTCTCCATATTTACTTAGGACAATAAATTTTGAAGAATAAATCAGTATAAGATACATCATTGTAAAGCAGGGGTGTTAAACACATGGCCCGCAATGAAGTTTTTTGTGGCCTGGCACAACAATATTGGTGCACAACAATATGTAATAATAGAACAAGCTAAAGCAAAATAAAAATGAGATAGCAGTTAACGAATTCTACTTTTTCTAATTATATTCTTTTTTTCTATTTATTAATAGAATGTGTTCCTTTATTTTTGAATATACCATGATAAAGTAAATTCAGTACTTAAGTAAAAACAATATCTAAAATGTCAAAATAGGTTACTGAAAGATGAAAATGTTAAAATAATTTTTTTAAATACTCACGGAATGCTTTAAGAAAAATTTATTCAATGTTTAACTGGTAAATGATTAAGGGTAATTTGTTGCTATTTGTAGTCTTACGTAAATAGAAATGATCAAGATTCAGTGCAACTCTAATTTAAAGGTAAAATTCATTGAAGTGGATGAGCCGGAATTTTACTGCCATGTTTGAAAATACTCCAAATTTTGTATATGAAATTATTACCATTTTTTGGAAATGCTTATTGGTATGAGCATTCATTTTCAGTTAAAAAAGAAAATAAGTCAATAGAAATAGTATTATTGATGCTCACCTAGAGTCAGTTTTGAAAATAATTACTGCAAACAAAATTTCTTCCAAAAAAGGAAAGATTGTAGCAGAGAAGAGATGTCAAGTGTCAGGAGATAAACATATAAAAAAAATTTTAAACTTAACATGTTTATTACAATGTATTATTCAAAATAAAACTATGTTTCTATGCATAAGGTTAAACCTTATTTATTTGGCCAAGTTAGCCTTTAATTTCATACCATAGCTGTAGTGTCTGAAGTAATTAACCATCTCGCAAACAATGTTCCATATGAGTGAAGAAATGATTCTATTCTTATCAGCTCATTGTTTCATGGATGCAACAATCTCTAAGCAATATGGGAAGCTTAACATTGTGTGTACAAAGCTTGATCAGTTTAAATTTTTTAAATGATAGCAGATGGTGACAAAGTTACAGTTTTTCCAACATATAAGCATCAGTTTCTATTTTGTGCTTCTGGATTTGATAGATTTATTAATGCAAACAAACTGGAATCACAGCTCTTCAAAAGTGCACATGCCAGTTAAAGGTGAAGGTTTATTTTTATTTATTTATTTAATGAAAAATGTAAGAAATTAAATGAATTTAGTCAAGCTTGCTATTACAGGATATGAGGATAAATAATTCTTGGGTGTGTTTTGTAGAAGTTTTGGGATGTGTGTAGACAATTTTAATTATAAATTTTAGTATTTTACAGGTTTCATTTATTTCTATTAATGCATATTCAGAAGAATATTATATGTATAACTTCTAAAATTGGAGTAATTATATTAAAATGCAGATATATTATTATTTTTTGAACAATTAGGTTTAATGCTGAAAATTAAGACATGTAGCACTGCTACTGGCCCACAAAGATTGATCCCCTAAGTATGCTTTATTCCTTTTGTGCAGGTCTTGATGGGGGGGGTAAGTTTCTTGTCTAGAGTCAATTACAAGTTGAACAAGTGAAGTTGATTACATTGCAAAATCAAATTTGATTTTACACAAAGTAATGATTCCTTTTTTAGCTCATAATATTTATTTAACATAGTTTACACATAGATAAACTTAACTCAGTGGTGCAATAGTCCATTACTCATAGATATGGTCCTTAATTCAAAAACAGGATGTTTCCAATTTGATTGATTCCAAGTTTTGATTTTTAAAACATCAACGCCAAAATAAAATACAGGCAGGAAGAGTGAAAAAACAAAATAAAAATAGCATAAATTGAGTTTTGTTTTTTATTGAATCCTTAAAGCTGTTTTCGTCATATGTACAACTGCAAAAACTTAAAACTAAGCAAATTTTCAGACAGACAAAATGATTCCATTTTTATAAAAATGTATGAGATTGTAATTCATGCATTTGTTTCTAATATAGGGTTTGTAAAATTTCAATATATTTCATAAATAATAAGGCATGTTTTATGAATCAAAATGCTTTCTTTTAACATGTAAAGGGAAAGCTCATTTAACATTATGGTACAGAAGAAAAAATGCTAAACTAATTTTAATCAAGAAAAACCCGTCAACTCTGATAAAAATGAGTAGTATGATAAAATATATGAGTGGATACAGGATAGTGAAGCGAGAACATAAAGCTAATGTTTGAGTACTTTTATATCTGAAAAAATATTCCATTGGTTTGATTCTTTAACATTAGCCGAAGACAGCTTTAAATGAAACTTTTATTAATGGCTGGGAAAATAAAAAGTCACAATAAACAAGAGTCTGTAGATAGAAAGTTTTTTCAATAAAAATAAAAAATATTTCTACTAAATATATTTTTCTAAATTAAGTAATTTTACTCTTCATTTATATAGCAAAATATGTTATAGGATTTCCTTTTTTCCTATGTAAACAGATGCATATCATAATATAAAACCGAGTCATTTAGTAAGAAAAATCGATACATGAGAGTTCTTAATGGCAAGCTATCAGAAACTTTCCATCAAAATTTCACTTCAAATATAGCTGATGGAAATGTTTCCACTAGAAATTCCTCTACATCAGTGCTTTCCAAGGTATCAGTAAAAAACTCCAGTAGTAAATGGTTAAAATGGCATCCCCATATAAATTAAAGAAACATCTTAAAATAAATTTTAATTATTATTAATCATAAGCAAATGCTTGAAATTACATTTGTAGTTTTATACTTATCAGTAGCAGCTATGTGACAACATCCATATATAAAATGATCTCAAGTGTGTATTCCATAAATGACATTCTGCAATTTTTATTCTACAGGATTCCTGATAGTGATTGAGAAGAGCAAAAAACTGGACTAAGTTAGCAATTCGAATTCAGTAAGCACAGAGAGTAGTTGGAAAAAGAAATTAAACTGTGCAAAGCTTGAGATGGTAACTATGATTTAATCATAAATATGTATTTACAGTGTATTAAAGTAGTTAGCATATAATAGCCACTTCATTTCCTTGTCCTGAAATTTCTTTAGTTATTCAACATGGTGAACCAATCAGAATTCAGAAAATTAGATTTCTGAGGTTGAAAGTTCATTTCAATAAGAAAACATTACAGCAAATACATTTGAAATTAAGAGGAGCATTTTGCATCTGATTAACAACACACAACAGTCAGAAGCAACTCACTCTAAATTACCAGGTCCAAGGTCAATATCCATAATGGCTATTGATCTCAGATCTGGTTATTTTGAACCATGAGCGATGTGGAGGAGGAGTGTCCATAATTTTGATTTAATATTAGAACTCTGAGAACTAAATGTTGATAAAATAAAAATCACTTTCAAAAAGCCCTCTCAGGAATATAAACAATAAAAGGAAAAAGTGATGAGCAAGTACTTGAGTTCCTAGAAAAAACACTAATTTTGTCAAGAAGAAACTAAGCTAGTTCTGTTTCATAATACCAATCGATGAATGTTTTAAAACATTTGAATATTTTATGTTATCTGACTAGATAAAAAAAATTGAAAAGAAATTTAACTTTTGTATTCTTTTTCTGCAGATAAATTTGAAAATTTTTATAAATTATGAAAGAATGTGAATTTTGTATAAATACAACTGAAAAACAAAGGAAAGTTGAACTATCCGCATATAAAACCACTCCTTTACAAGTAGAGTTTTAGAATTATTAAATAGTGTTTATTCATTAAAGACGTGTTTAACAAAGCAAATTAATAAACCTGCCTTTTGAATCTGTGGATAGTGTGGGCAATTTTTATCTACCTACGTGTAAATCATTTAACAAAAATACAAAAATGTTTTCTATCCTTTCATATAAAATTCAAATTTCATTACGAGCAATTTTTTTTTACCTATAATTTAGAGAGTAAGAAAAATAGGGCTAACTTAATAGATTAAGTAAAGAGACATTACCTAAAACTTTTAAGATTTTACTAATTTAGTTCAGGGGTCTCCAAACTATGGCCTGTGAGGCCCTCTCATCCAGTCCATGGAGAACCTTTTATGCACAGAAAAAAAAATTACAGAAATTTACATGTATCCGGCCAAGTTCAGTGGACGCTTACATGGGTGTTACGTTACTACCAAATTAAAATAGAGGCACGCAGTAGTGCATCATATTTTCCAACCAATCATTTAATTGCAAAACTTTACTCGCTGCTTACTTTTTCTACTTCACATTCACAGAGATTAAGTAACAAAACCTACAGGCAGAATTTTTAAAC
The DNA here is from genome assembly GCA_019973935.1 of Trichonephila clavipes. NCBI lineage: Eukaryota > Metazoa > Arthropoda > Arachnida > Araneae > Nephilidae > Trichonephila > Trichonephila clavipes. The sequence continues at coordinate 748,619 of BMAU01020987.1, forward strand.
CATTTGCTCTTTATTCAAGTCTTTATTCTTTGGATCACAGTTTGCCAGTTGCAGTTCACAGCTGCGATGAGGAAGCGTTGGTGTCAGTTGCAAAACATGTTGCACTCCATTTTATAGTGATATAATTTCCTTCATATAATTACTTAACATTGTGTGTAAAGTACTGGAATATCGTAAGTTTAACAAGAGTTTTCGGAATGTTCTGAAGAAACATTAAAAGCAACAATCTTTCTAAAGTGGAGTATTTTCAGACTATACTCAGATAGAATTAACTTAAAGACTCAGAATTTTTTAATAATTGTTTTGGATCATTTGAAGCTATGATTAGGACAAAATTAGTTTGCATAATTAGGCTTTTAGCAATATTGTCTGCAAGATACCTTCAGTTTCACTATTTACTCATGTTGAAGTCCCTTGTAGTGGTCCAAGACAGATAAGAGGGGAAAACAAACAATGAATGTCAGCAATTTCAAAAAGAATGGAGTTCTAAATACTTCATCAAATTAGACGAGAAAGCATTGTGATTTGCAAAGAAACTGAAGTTATGATGAAAAATTACCACCTGCACCACCATCATCAAAGCAAACAGGAGAAATGCACAATTGGAGGGTAAAGTCCTGACTAAAAAATTTTCTAAATTGAATAATCAACCCACATCTTAGAGGACACTGTTCAGAAATTTCTCAAATGAATATGCATCCTTAAACTAAAGCCCATTTATAAAATTGCATAGACCTTGGCCAGGTGGGAAAACTGTTTACAAATGGTGAAGGAATTAAGATATGTTTGTTGGAGGTGGCTGAGGAATTTTGCCCAGAAAAGTAGAAACCAGTTTAAAATGTAGCTTTTTATGTGTAAATATCGTGTTGAAGACTGAAATAGCAAAAAAATGCAAATTTCGCCATTCTCAATATCAATGGATGGCTATTCCACATCTCAAATGCTTGCATTCATTAAAGGAGAGGATGAAGACCTGAACATGACAAAACGACTAGCTTTCCTACACATCATGTATGGCCAGCGGTTCTTTTGATCGCCTTGCCCTCCCCCTTCCCCCATCCTCCTTTATATATCAAGGTGACATCGTGGACCCTAAGGACTTTGAACAATCCTCCCAACTTAATATTCTTGACCAAAATACAAATTCTCTCATAGAATTTCTTCATCAGGAACTATTTAGTAGTCTAGTGTAGTATGGTACATCTTTCAATTTTTCCACGAGACCTTTCAGAATCTGAAAAAAAAGGAAATCTGAATGTTACACGAGACTCCGCAGACTAATTTAAAAACCACTGATATATGGCACTATCACAGAGGATATACTCCATGAAAAAAAAACACTTGCTGATTATAACTTGAACTAGCTGCAATGCCCAGTGTTGCACAGGCTTTCTCTACTTTTATAAATTTCCCCTTTCCTTCACAAAATCAGCACTTTTAATACTCTTTCTCAAAATGACATCCATCCTCTTTTCCGAGCTAATAACCGAGTATAACTTAAATTCCCTGTTTTGAAATTTTTTCACTTCTTTTCTTTGTCAGACAGGTTTATTTCCTCCCCCCGCGTTGCACAAACATTTTTAAATGCATAACATATTGACATGGAAATTCCCCTTCCCCTATTGCTATCAGCCGTTCCTGGTACGTGTGTGTGTGTGATTTCTATATTAATATCATTGCAAAATTCGAGTGGTAATTTCCCACGATTAATTATTACTGCCCTTTTAAAATTTCGGCTACCACTGAAGACCCTCTATTGAATCTGTCGAGAGTTTAAACGTCCTAGCGTTGGTGTGGTATGGTAGTTAAGAGAGATCGATTTCACATAGAAGTCTATGGTGAATCGATGATTGGTTAACGAACAATTTGGATAGCGAACATAGTCTTGAAACGGATTATGTTCATTAACAGATCACCCACTGTACATTGTAAATTTCGCAGCAAAAATATTCTTAATACTGAATTTTACGGTAAGTACTGCAGCTAAAATATCAACATATAATCTTGATAGTTGCCAGCTCAAGTCTCATCCTAATCACTTGACAATGGTTTAAAATGTTGAGGTGCATCACCAAAAGCTCTTGAGTAAGTGAACAGTGGGACTTTAAAATTCACTCACACAATTTGCAACTTTTTAGGCCCCGGAAACGAAAATGTACCTTTTTAAAAATAGTTGTATGTTGAAAAAAGTAGAAATTTTTATAATTACATTAAATGTTGAATTAAAATTGTGAGCATTTTTTTAAATGTTTGATACACAGGAAAAAAGTTCCATGCAATTATTTTTATAAATGAACAAATAAAAAACTTGAATTTGTTAAGTAGTTATTAAATATTTAGAATTTGAATATTTTTTAAAAATTAGTTTAAAAAAATGTGACATTTTCTAAATCACTAACTCTAAAAGATCAAAGGATAAGTTTTTCATAAGTTAAGGTAATCTTTTTCATATAAATGCATCGTTATTGACTCATTTTAGAAAAAAATCATAAAATATGTAAAGTATCATTGTTTTGTAAAAAAAAAACATACTGTATCATGGCAAAATAAATTTTAACAATTACAAAATTACTGGTGAAGTTATTAAATGCGCAAAAAAATTTGAGCATTTTTTAAAAAATCATAAAAATTAAGGGATAATGTTGTTTCAAAACCCAGGTACAAATGGTACTAATCAAGCGCTCTGCCGATCGCGCCATAAAATTCTCGGAAAAAAAGGAGTGAAAAGACCTTTAAAATAAAAGGGAGATTCGATTTTGTCAAATCTGGCAATTTTCAATATTTATAGGCGCGTCTTCTAGTGTAACCTTTCATCAAACCTGCTGGGCACAGGGGAAAAAAGACATTTAGCGCCAAACCCCAGGCTATTGTGAAATTGCATTATTGGTTGATGTTTTTAATTTTTTTAAGGCTTCATTTTCACAACGATGACTTCAAACATCATATATCGATTGCAAACAATAGTAAATTTTCACAAAAAAATGTAACCAAAATAATGCTTAAATATTTCTTGCAAAAAGGGGGGAAAAGAAAAAAAAAATTTTTTTTTAAAAACCGTAATTTTTAAGTAATTTTTTCAACCTTTGTACAGATTACAGATAATATTGTTCCACACATGGAAAACAGTTTTAAGAGATTATTTTTACAAATAAAAAAATGATGTGTTTAAAATTTTGAGTACTTTTTGAAAAATCATTAAAAAAAAAAGTTGACATTTTATTTTTTTAAATTATCGATTCTAAAAGAGAAAAGCATGATTTTTTTAGTGTAGAATATCATTTCATTAACATGAAAGAAAATGCAAATGGAACGATTTAGAAATAATTTTCATACAAACGTATCGATTACAACTCACTTCAGAAAAAATCGGAAAAAAAAATTTGTAAAATAAATTATACCGCAGTAAATGATCTTTTCGATTATGTAATTATTTTTTGTCCGAGTGTCATAAAAAAAATTAGATCATGTTTTAAAAACTCCCGGTTTTTCATTCTGTTTGGCGGTAGAAACACGCAGGAGTAAAACAAAAGTTTTTAATTAATATCTTTTTAACTAATTGCAATATCGGAATATAAATGGTCAAAACAGATTCCTCGGATCATTCCCGATCTTTTGGTACCTTTGGCGAGTTTCTGCATGGTGTGGGTTCGTGAGAAGATAGACGCACGTAGATAGAAAGATAGATACGTTTGTTTACCTACGAATTTTAATAGTGTAGACTAGACTAACCTCAATTAACTGTTTTTTGATGAAAAAATAAGAGCATAGTTGAACAAGAGAAAAAAGTAATGAGAATAGCATTCCAACAGTTTTAGCACTGTTTCATTCACCAGAAAGCTTTGTGAGCTAAATATGTGGACATTAGTAGTCCACTGAGATCTGTGGAGAAAATGGTGAATTTAATAAGATTATGTGGACTCAACCATAGACAGATAGGTGACATGGTGAAATATGCACACACACAGAATTGCAAGATTTACCATATTACATGGCACTAAGATGGTTCAGTTCTGAGCAGAGTATTTGAATTAAGAAACGAAAAAGGCGACTTCCTGGAAAGTAAAGGTATGCCTCTGTCTGATGAAGCATGGGGATGGAAAAAGGCTTTTGACTGCAGACATAATAAGTCATTTAAATTTTCTGAACCTAAGAATACAAAGAAAGAAAAATCTAATTTCTGGTCTAATTTCTGGCCTCCAGATCTAAACTTGTTTTTGGAACTAGTACAGGCAAATAACTTGATGCACTTTCAGTAGTACAAGGTCATTATAGCTAAAGCAAAAGCTGAGTTCCCTACATCAAGATTCTCCCCTCCCCCCAATCAAAGACCTCCAGCTGCAATTTCAGGAGCTGCTTTCTGATTCAAAGGCAGAAGTGAGTGTTTTAAAACCATTTGATGCAAATGTGGCTTGTTACCCAAATCAAATGCAACTGGAGTCACTGAGTTGTTGTAACCTGTTGGTTTTTATCAGTTTTGCCTGAGGAAGACTTTCCTAATGTTGAAACTTTTGCAACTCAAGGTACTTTTAAAGCTTAGGAACATACTTGTGCAAAATATTTTCAATGATATGTGAAGAATTATTTGAGAACAAATTTGTATGATGATAATCTTGATGTCCCTAACATTAACAGTGACCTAATTTTAAAAGCAGAAATATCTGCTAGTTTGGCAACCAGGAAACAATTCCACCAATTTGTAATTATTAGGTGTACAACTTTGCTTCTGCCGTTTTTTTCCGAAATTCGAGGCTTTAGTGTAAAAAACTGATTATACATTTATGATTCAATAATTGAGTTCGATAACGATCGCCTGTGATTGTTTCAGTCGGTTTTAACAACTCATAATACACTACACCGAGCTGGTCCCCCCAAATGCCAGCTGGTCTTCGATGTCAAAATCACCGTTCTTGAAGCGTTGAAACCACTCTCCACAGCACGTTCTTTCACAAATAGCGGCCTCACCATAGGTGTTTGAGAGCATTCGATGGGCCTCAGCCGCAGATTTCTTCATATTAAAGCAGAAAATTAAAACATCCCGCAAATGACGAGAATTTGGCTCATAAGCTGACATGTTTAATCGAGAATAACTTTATGATACATACACAAACCAACTAATATTTCGATGGCGTTATGTTTACAAATACCTAAGCTTATTGTATGACATCTCTACGATCTATTTATTTCGACTTCCACTTACCGCTACTGCCATCTATTGCAAAACGGCGGAAGCAAAGTTGCACACCTAATAAATAATAACTGAATGAAAGAAAGTTAAATAATTAAAAACCATCTATGTTTTGATTTTTTTTTTATTTGGATATCAAGTGGTTAATCGGCCCCCAAACTGTTGCTTGATAGTTAATGTGGTTACCTCAGACTGAAAAGTTTGGAAACGCATGTTTTAATTTATGCACAACATAAGAAAAGAGTTAAGCCTATAAGATGTACTGCATCACATTTTAAACATTATGAATTAAATTATTAAGAATAAACAGCTGCAATAATTATATTTTCAAAACAATGAATTAGCATACCACAACAGTTTGAAACCAACAAAATCTCATGTTGATTTTGAAATTAATATCCTGACACATATGCATAGAAATACTTAAAATATGAAACATTATCTAAACTACAGCAGTTAACAAAACCTTAGAACATCAAGTTTTGACTTTGTTAATGTGAATACTATTATTACACAAGAATTTTTTTTTTTAAATAGGTTTATTCCATTTATCTAATACTCGTCAAGCTTTAAATTACATCTTGACGTCTCATTATAATGAAAACTAACTACACAAATACTATATCCTATCAAATATAATTTATAAAACCTTTGTGTACATATACACAAAAGTTTTGTATACATACCTTTGAGCAATTTTTTAAAATGCTGTAGTATTTAATTCAAAATAACTTTTAACCAAAATTTTAAGTCATGAACATACATATATTATTGATTTTTACAAGTCCTTTTCTCTTTTGATTCAGCAAACAGCCTAAACATAAAAGTATTTGAACATACACTCTCAAGATACTTTAAAAATATTTTGAATTTAATAAATACAGAATTATAAAATAAAAATTAAAAGCAAGTGATTGAGATAACTTTATATGAAATACTTCAAACAATTAATGAATCACAAATTCTTAAAAACATATATATATATATATATATATATATATATATATATATATATATATATATATATATATATATATATATATATATATATACACTGCTGGACAATTGCTAAGGACAGATAAAACTATCATCCGTAGCAACCACAAAATGAAAGGAAGCAAAATGTGGAAAATTAGAATAAGTGCGGGATATTAGTAAGAAGTATGAGTATGCAAATTTTTTTTCCACGTCTGTTCATCACGTGATAGCGTTCATAAGAGCTTTAAAGGTTTTGACGCGTGTGGACAGTTGTTGTTTCAAGTCAAAGTTTTACAGGAAAGATTTAATAGACGAACTTAAAATTTTTGGCATGTCTTCCCGACATCACATAGATGATTTTATGCGTGGCCGAATTATTGGAAAGATCGAAGAAGGGCGAAAAATAACAGATGTTGCCAGGCAGTTCGACATCGCTCACAGCGTTGTTTCACGGCTGTGGAAGTCATTTAAAACTACTGGAATGTGTAGTAGACGGCACGGGAGAGGTCGTGTTAGAAGTACGACGCCTGCAGAAGACAGATATATCGTCTTATCAGCAAAAAGGAACAGGCGCACCACAGCTCAGCAGGTGGCAAATCAGTTTCTTGCTGCCTCAGGAAAGCAGACCTCCCGAAAAACTGTTGCCAGACGTTTGAGGGGAGGAGGACTATACGCACGCAGACCTGTTGTGTGTGTCCCATTGACCAGACAGCACCGTACTGCCCGTTTGCAATGGTGTCGTGAGCATCACAAATGGACTGAACAGAACTGGGCATGCGTACTATTCTCAGATGAGAGTAAGTTCGGTCTGTCATCGAATTGTAGATGCCAACTGATCTGTCGCGAGAGTGGTACTGCTTATCGTCCAGAAAATATCCAGGCAAAGGACCGATATCTGACATGCAGTATCATGGTGTGGGCCGGCATCATGATCAATGGACGCACGCGCCTACATGTGGTTGCGAATGGGACTATGACGGGCCAACGATACATTGATGAAGTTCTACTTCCTCATGTTCGTCTTTTCCGTGGTGCTGTCGGTGATAAATTTGTTTTTATGGACGACAACGCAACATGTCATCGAACACTCGCTGTTCAGGATTGTCTAGACAGCGAGGGTATTCAACGTCTCGTATGGCCAGCGCGTTCTCCAGTTCTAAACCCTATTGAAAATGTGCGGGATGCTTTGGGGAGGCAAGTTGCTGGTCGAGACTATCCTCCGACAAACAAGAACACCCTCATCTGTGCACTCACAGAGGAATGGGATAAACTGCCTCAACAGCTGCTGGATAATGTTGTGCAAAGTATGGTACGACGTGTGGAATGTTGCATCACACTCCACCGTCGACATATCCCGTACTGATACCTTTCTTTAAGGTGCCTGCTGACTTTTAGATGCATTGTTCCATTTCTCCGTACGCAGATCAAATGAACATTTTTTTTTCTTTCAGATGTTTCACAGCTTTTGTACTTTCCAGAACAATAAATATTCTTTATTCTAATGTCTGAACAGTGTGGCAACTATATTTTATCCTACTAGGCCTCATGTCTAGCTTAATGTTATGCTACATAGCAATTTGTGATCAGTCCTTAGCAATTGTCCAGCAGTGTATATAGAAGAATGAAAAATTTACTCATTTGAGGAAAATATACTCGGGAAAACTTTTTTCAACAAATTTATTGCAGTTGAAAATAGCTTTTAAAATAATTGCATAATGACAGAAAAAGTACAAAACATTTCAGTGTAATTCCAAAAGAACAGAATAAAAAGAATCTTAAAAAAACTATATCTAGGTCTTTACCTGTATATTCCGGGTTGCAAATGCATTTATGATGTTCAACATCACAATAACCATTATCTCGACACTTGTAAGGACAAACTGGAACATCACAAGCTTCTCCACTCCACTGTGCCCAGCAAGTGCAAAAACCATCTACACATATCCCTCGAGCTGAGCAGTTTTTAGGACAACTGTTAATGCTTGATAAAAAATATAATTAATAACTTAATTAAAAGAGATATAATCTATAGTAAAAAAAATAAAACTAATCATTAAGGTCACATAAAAAAGCCCGCCACTTGGCTCAAATTTACAATCCAAACAGCAATAGGTAATTTTTCACAACAAAATTTCTCTTTGTTTAATGCAACACCAGAATTATTCTTTTGGGGCAATTGCTCCACATGATAAAAGAAATGACTTAAATATATAACAGATCTAGTGTAATACATTATTTGAAAGATAAATAATGAAGTGTATTTAGTAAAAAATGTGATGCATCTCGAATTTTGGTAATAAATACTTATAACCACACACACAAATTCATAAAGACATTTTAAATCATTCTTAAAACACATTTTATCGAATTAATGATAAATTTTTAATGCCAACTTCTCAAAAGAGATTATCATGAAAAGCAATGAGCACACTGAGTTCCTAAATCTGAAACTTAAGATAAGAGACAAACAGGAGAAAGATAAAACTGTTCATTTATGCATAACTATATTTACACAAAGCTATAACTCCTACAGGAAACAAAATCAAATGTTAAGTTTGGATAGCAAAAATGACGCTCAACATTCATCAAAATTTAAGAAAATGAAAATATAGACAGCAAATCAAATCATATTTTTAGATACATGGACAATTTAGTAATTTTTAATAAAATTATGTTCCTAACTTTTGTTTTCATTATGTTATTTGTTTCTTTAGAGCTGAAATTAAATATAGATAATAATTATTTAAAGTCTAATACACATAATAAAAAAGACATTAATTTTAACATTAAGAAGGTACCTTACTTTACTAGCAATTTACATACTTCTATTTTTAGAAATATAATTAATTATATACAAAAAGGAATAATGATTAAGTTTCAGATGAATCAGCAAATTTTTATAATTGTAATAAGATTTGATAAACCTTGCTTTTACAATGTGAATATCCAAATACCTTCTATTCAAATATATTTATAATAAAAGTACATAGTTTAATAAATTTTTCAACAACCTCTCTGCAATTATTCTATATACTTACAATTAGTATTTTACAATTTATTAATATAGAGTCATGTATATGGTGCTATAGTTACATTGAGTTATAAAGCCACACTTTTAAATATTAAAATCACTTAGCGAATGATGTCACTGTAGTTGACAAGGAGAGATTCTTTTACTTTTAATTCCCTATTCAAATACTTTAAGAATATTGATAAGTTAAGTTCTTATAGTTGGTTTATTGTGTGTTTCAATATGTAACATTGTATATCATTTTTCTAAAGCATTAAAAACGTTATGTTAATATAATACTGATTCTTTAGACCTTGAATTTTGATAGATTTATTGGCGATTCCAAGAAATACAAGATTATTAATTGTTTTCATGTACCTTACTAAAATGGGAATAATATTCTCTAAGCAATGATGTCCTTTCTATAAATAACTAATTATTCCCTTTCCATAAACACATAACTGTATTTTTTATAATGTGCTTTTCCCTGTATATAAAAAATTGATACTCTAGAATAATTTCCCTCTCTTGAATTTTGGCACTGTACAAGAATGCTCGAATATATGAGGTGATCACAAACAAGCCTTTTTAATTTTTTGTAGAATTTTGATAAATAATAATTACAAATATTTTGATTTGTACTGATAGTCCAATTTCATAATTTGGTATTTTATATTTGGTACTTATAATTTTTAAGTTAAATTAAAATTTAATTTGAGCATGATTCTTAGATCTGATTACAAAATGGCAAGTCATGAAAAAAGATAATGATCAGAGCAATTTGGCTGAAAATGTTTATAGTACAGCTAATCAAATCCCCATTGAACCATATATCACCCCTTTTGATTCTGAAAATGGAATGAGAATAGTAGCCTGGTTAGAGTATTTTAACAATGCATGTAAACAAAACAATAAAGATAATTGGAAAAATTTATAAACGTATCTAAATATCTAAAAGGATCAGCTCTAACCCATTACATAAATTATTGCCTTAATATTTCTAATTTTGGTGATCTCTGTTCTATCCTAGTTGAAAATTTATTAAAACCCAATGTGGTAAATTTATATGATTTCTCAGAACTGCAATTAAAGAACAATATTTTCACCAAAAGCCAACTAGATCTGCTCTCCCCCCAACTCATTTTAGATGGTCTTACTGATGGAATGCTTTCAAATATAAAACAATGACAATTAACCCTCCCACAAATCCTACAGAATGGCTCATGGTAACTAAGCATTTAATGAAAACACAGGATACTGGGCCTGAAACAAGACAAAATACCTTCATACATCAAAAAAAAAAATCACAGTTCTCTTAGGTCAAACTTTCAAAAAGAGAGCTCTCAGCCAAGCCAAAAAACTCAAAAACTTTCCACCCTGATGAAGAACCATAGCCACGCCTCCCGGATTCCATCGCCCAACCAATCGCCATCATGCCACTCAGCAGAATGATAAACTCCACTTTTGCCATGCCCAACATCATAGACTCTCACGATATGGGATTGAGGACTGTTTTACAGTCCAGACGCCCAAAAGTAAACGCCTATTCAACGCCTATTCAAACTTTCAAAATTTTACTGCATTTCATCCCCATCCTTTACCAAATCTTCATGCTTACAAATTTTACAAGGATTTAGGCCCAACCACCACACACATTTTCAACATGGAATGCGACCATCTCCATGTAGCATTTGTACTTGGCAAGGCATTTCCAATGCTTACCATGGGAAACAACAATGTCCTTTTAAACGGAACCAATTCAGAACCTACCTACGTAGGAAAAATGTTCTATGGTATAGAAATAAGGAGAAAAACAAATTCTTTTTTAAAAAAAATTATTTCAAAAGTTAATATTGCCCCAAAAAAGGGTTGGTCATTTTGATGGAAAAATGATATTTTTGCCAGGACATTTGTAAAAACTGGAAAAACCTGGTAAAAATCAGCAAAAATGGGAAACACTAGGAAAATTGGCTGAATTTAAAAATTGTACATAATACTGTTACGAATTTAGTCTTATTCTAATTGTTTCTACTCATTTGTGTTCATTTTTACAGTTTAATTTGTCGTATCTAATGTGATTTCAACCCTGTTTACCTGTAATATCATTTCCACTGCATTGCACGGCCCCCATGCTTTAACATCGGTTTAAATGGTAAACTCGCCAAATATTGCAGCTAGCGCCAAGTTGGCGACGGATTTGGCGACTTAATTTTTGACGCCAAATTTGGCGATATATCGCCAAATGTGGGCGATAAGCTTGGCGACCATGGCAACCCTGCTCCTAATAACCCTGTCTGGCAACCCTATCGCGGTATTGTAACACTATTGTATTGAATGTATTACTGTATTGAGCTTTTCTCGTACGTTCCGGATTTTGCTAGACCTTTCTATTTCTCGATTATTCTGGCAAGTGCAAGAGGTTTCTGACCGAAAGGTATAAAAGGGCCCGGGCCGGCTAGTCAGTCAGATCTCAGCTTTCATGCAAGTGATACCTCTCTGAACTTGAGAGAGAGACGATTGCATAGTGCGTGTGTTATTGCTTTTATTGAGTTATTATTTTTGTGCTGAGTGTTTACTATTGCTTTTGTTAGTGTATTACATCTGTGTTATCAGTATTTTCATCGATTGTACGTGACTTTCTCGAACTGTTCTACAATTTGTGGAGGACTGTTTTGGCCAAGAATAAAATTGTTTTGGATCCCGCTCTTCGGCTTCAATCATTTCGAACCCCCGAAAACGTAACAATTCGTGTCAGAAGTGGGGTTGAATGCCAACAAGAGCGATGGAGGCCCAGTTCCAGACTCTTCTAGAAAAATTGACTGAAATGAAATCGGACTTGACCGCCAGCATGAATGCCAATATGGGCGAAATGAAATCGGAGTTGACCGCCAGCATGAATGCCAATATGGGCGAAATGAAATCGGAGTTGACCACCAATATCGCAGAAGTGAATACCAAGCTTACTAACGTAAACGAGCAGATCAGCGCCAATAAGGAAGAGTTGAAAAGTGATTTGAAGGGCATTGGCGACAAATTGACGACTATGGACAAGAAATTTGAAGAAATGGAAGGAAGAATCGAGTCGGTTGAAAATAAATTCGAAGATATGGAGAGCAAACTAGAGGCGAAAATTTTCGAAAAGGTAGAAGATGTTTCCATCTCGTTCAGGAGTGACCTAGAGAAATTGAAGCAGAAAGTCATGACTGGTCAAGGGGATGAATTTAAGTTTCAAGCTCCTTATTCCAAGCCTTCCATCAAGCTTTCTACATATGACGGAAAGTCCTCTTGGCAGGTGTATAAGACCCAATTCTCCATAGTGGCGGATGCAAACCAGTGGGACTCCCAGACCAAGGCCTGCCAGTTAGCTGCTTCTCTTCGAGCCGACGCTGCTGACATTTTGCAAACTTTGCCGGAAACACAGCGGCTGGATTTCGACGCTCTCGTTAATGCTCTGGAGTTACGCTTCGGAGAGAAATGTGTGAAGGATTACAGCAGACTCAGCTGAAGTCACGGCAGCAGAAAGTGTCGAAACGCTCCAAGAACTGGCGACGGACGTCGAGAGGCTTTCTCACTTGGCGTTTTCTGACTGTCCGACTGAAGTAAGAGAAGTCCTGGCGCTGCAACACTTCATCGACGGGGTGCGTGATCCGGAAATCCAGAAAGCTCTCCGAATGGCGGATCTCAAGGACTTAAAGGGGGCCCTAGTGTTTGCTATGAAATTCGAGGCAGCCCAGCAAGCAACACGAAAGGACGAACACCCCATACGAGCCGTCAACGAATCGGACACGTCGAACTCAAGTGTGGAGCGGTTAGAGCGACAGATGAGAAGCTTCATGAATAGAGTTGAGTCTTTGATGTCCCAGAAAGCAGACGGGAAGAAGACCCTTAAATGCTGGACCTGCGGTCGAAAAGGGCATCTGCAGAGAAGCTGCCGGGCACGCCAAGGCGCTGAAACTAATAGCGCCTCCCAGAAAGGAGGTGTCGGAAAACTAATTAATGGCCATCTCGTGGGGCGGAGGTTGCCAGATTTTGGAAAGCCCCACTTTCAAGTGTGTCAAATTTCGACAAAGAGTACCGGTGAGAATGGAATTTTTATAATGGGACATGTTAACGAGCTTCCCTGCAACATGATCATCGATACAGGAGCCAATGTGTCTATCATTCGGAACGATCTGGCTCAAAAATTAAAAGAGAAACTTATCTGGACCCCGCCCCGCGTTGTGCTACAGACCGTGACGGGGGAAAAGATTGATATTCACGGAAAATTAAAAAGTCAAGATCAAGTTTGGAGACACTACCTACCAACATGCTGTGTATGTCGCAGATATTGCAGACCCTTTCATTCTTGGACTGGACTTTCTAAAGGAGCATGGTTTCACTCTAGACTTCAACAAGAACGAATTACGTTCCATACACGAAGAAGTCACTATATTCAAAATTGAACACAGGACAGAATCTATTCGACAGGTAACCGCTAACGAGAATATTACCATTCCCCCAAGGACTGAAATCATAGTACCTGGATACATCGGTAACGATGTGAGTTTCAACTCTGGCCTAATTGGATCTGCGGAAAATAAAGCGAATGGATTGCTAATAGCTTCGACGCTAGTGGACCTTTCCAGAAAAACTATCCCGGTAAGAATTTGCAACGTAACTGAAAAACCTAGAGTGTTCCAGAAAGGTGAAGTGTTGGCAACCTGCAGTCCAGTAACGTGTGTCTGCAAAAGTTCGAGCTTGCTCCTATCCAACTTGCCTCAACAGTTGACTCCCGACCTTCTAGAAAATGCTGAATTGTCCCCCGAACAGAAAAGCTCCGCAGAAAGACTGTTCCAAGAATTTGAAGACGTGTTTTCTAGAAACAGTAGCGATATTGGCCATACTACAGTGAAACAACACAGAATTGATACAGCAGACCATCCGCCGATTAAACAGCACCCAAGACGCTTGCTAAACAGGAAGAGGTCGGAACACTACTACGAGAGATGCAGGAAAATGACATCATAGAACCGTCTTCGAGTCCGTGGGCATCTCCAATCGTCTTGGTTCGTAAGAAAGATGGCTCCACAAGATTTTGCGTGGACTATCGAAAACTTAACGACGTCACCAAGAAGGACAGCTACCCTCTTCCAAGGATAGATGACACCCTGGATACCCTTTCCGGTCATAAATGGTTCTCGACTTTAGATTTAAAGAGCGGATACTGGCAAGTGGAGATCCATCCCGAAGATAGAGAAAAAACAGCATTCACTTCCGGCCAAGGACTATGGCAGTTCAAAGTCATGCCGTTCGGGCTCTGCAATGCGCCAGGTACTTTCGAGCGCCTGATGGAGACCGTGCTAAAGGGTCTGACTTTTGAAGCTTGCCTTATTTACCTGGATGACGTCATAATAGGAGGGCGTACGTTTGAAGAACATCTTCAAAATATCCGGAAGGTGTTATCAAAATTAAGCGACGCTAACTTGAAGCTAAACCCTTCGAAATGCAAGTTCTTCCAGAAAGAAGTCAATTATCTGGGACACATCTCTGCAGAAGGTGTTCGTACGGACCCCGAAAAAGTGTCCGCCGTAAAGAATTGGAAACGCCCTGAAAACCTCCGTGAGCTGCGAAGCTTCCTGGGACTATGTACTTATTACCGAAAGTTTGTGAAAGGGTTCTCTAACATCGCAAGACCCTTGCACAAGCTAACAGAAAGTAAACAAAAGTTTCAGTGGACAAAAGAATGTGAAGATTCCTTCCTCCAGCTTAAAGAAGCTTTGACGTCTTCACCGATCTTAATATATCCACAACCGGACAAGCCATTTATCTTGGACACTGATGCCAGTAATGAGAGTGTCGGAGCAGTATTATCTCAGGAAATAGATGGCCAGGAACGAGTCGTAGCTTATTGGAGTAAGTGTTTATCGAAACCGGAAAGAAATTTTTGTGTCACTCGAAAAGAGCTACTGGCTATTGTGAAAGCCATCGAGCATTTCCATCACTATCTCTATGGCCAAAAATTTCTTCTACGTACCGATCATGCCTCTTTAACCTGGCTAATGAATTTTAGAAATACTGAAGGCCAGGTAGCCAGATGGATACAACGGCTCAACGAGTATTACTTTGACATCAGACATCGTAAAGGCTCCTCGCATGGAAAGGCTGATGCCCTTTCAAGAAGACCATGCCCAGAAAATTGTCGTCATTGTTCCAGAGTAGAGACCAAATATGACTATGCTATACGCCAGATAACAACTTCAACAGCGACGCCACCCGATCCCTGGAGTGACGAGAAAGTTCGAGAAGACCAGAAGGCGGATCCTGATATTAAACCCCTTATAGAGTTTATGGAGTCTTCCAGCAATAAACCAAGTTGGCAGGACATCTCGGCTTATAGTCCTACAACTAAGCAGTATTGGGCCCTCTGGAATTCTCTACATCTCAGGAATGGTGTTCTATACCGAAAATTCGAATCAGAGGATGGAAAGACATTCAGGTGGCAATTAGTACTTCCTCGATCTCGTATTCCAGAGGTACTCAAAGAATTGCATGACAGCCCAACAGGAGGTCGTTTCGGCGTCATGAAAACTTTGCACCGAGTTCGAGAGCGATTCTTCTGGGGTAAAGTGAGAGCTGACGTGGAACAGTGGTGCAAGTCCTGTGATGCCTGTTCAGCTCGGAAGGGGCCAAAGATACGTAGCCGAGGAAGCTGCATCGCTACAATGTTGGAGCACCCTTCGAACGTATCGCTTTCGATATCCTGGGACCTCTGCCAAGGACTGCGTCTGGTAATAAGTACCTACTTGTTGTCATTGACTACTTCACGAAATGGCCCGAAGTGTACCCCATTCCGGATCAGGAAGCCCCCACCGTAGCGGAGGCTGTAGTGCAGCACTGGATATCGAGATATGGGGTACCTCTTCAACTTCATTCCGATCAGGGAAGAAATTTCGTCTCTGCGGTATTGAAGGGGGTCTGTGAACTACTCGGAATTGACAAGACCAAGACCACACCTTTGCACCCACAGTCAGATGGCATGGTGGAGAGGTTTTAATCGTACCATCCTGAATAACCTCTCACTGATGGTCTCCAAGAACCAACAAGACTGGGACCAGAAAGTTCCTCTCTTTCTGCTAGCGTACCGCAGCGCCGTTCACGAGACTACCGGATATTCACCATCCCAGATGCTTTTTGGCCGAGATCTTCGTCTCCCTTGTGACCTGCTGTTTGGTAGCCCTCCGGATACACCTTCATCGCCTGAGGAGTACGTGCAGAATCTCAGGCACGTTTTGAAGATGTACACAATTTGGCTCGAGAACGGATCAACCTGAGGACGGAGAAGATGAAGACTCGGTACGACACAAAAGCCACAGGACATCAATTCAAGGAAGGTGACAAGGTGTGGTTCTACAACCCGACTCGACGCAAAGGACTTTCTCCTAAGCTACAATCGCATTGGGACGGTCCTTATACAATTTTAAAGATAATAAACGACGTCGTAATCCGGATCCGTAAGTCAACGAATTCGAAGCCTAGAGTCGTTCATTACGACAGGCTCGCTCCATATTATGGCCATAATTCTTAGTGTGTCAATTATCGTGTAATTTATTTTGACCATGGTCTTGTATAAATAAGTTAGTGTGTAAATAATCTTGTAAATAATTTTGTTTATTGTTTTGTAAGTGTTTATTTTGTACTATGCATTAGGTGTTTATTTTGTACTATGTATTACATGTTTATTATTGCATATTCATTTAGTTGTTTTTAATCAATTGCTTTATTATTATGTTAACGTCTGATGAAGGGTTGTACTGCCCGGGACGTGCAGTTCTTGAGAGGGGGGGAATGTTACGAATTTAGTCTTATTCTAATTGTTTCTACTCATTTGTGTTCATTTTTACAGTTTAATTTGTCGTATCTAATGTGATTTCAACCCTGTTTACCTGTAATATCATTTCCACTGCATTGCACGGCCCCCATGCTTTAACATTGGTTTAAATGGTAAACTCGCCAAATATTGAAGCTAGCGCCAAGTTGGCGACGGATTTGGCGACTTAATTTTTGGCGCCAAATTTGGCGATATATCGCCAAATGTGGGCGATAAGCTTGGCGACAATGGGAACCCTGCTCCTAATAACCCTGTCTGGCAACCCTATCGCGGTATTGTAACACTATTGTATTGAATGTATTACTGTATTGAGCTTTTCTCGTACGTTCCGGATTTTGCTAGACCTTTCTATTTCTCGATTATTCTGGCAAGTGCAAGAGGTTTCTGACCGAAAGGTATAAAAGGGCCCGGGCCGGCTAGTCAGTCAGATCTCAGCTTTCATGCAAGTGATACCTCTCTGAGCTTGAGAGAGAGACGATTGCATAGTGCGTGTGTTATTGCTTTTATTGAGTTATTATTTTTGTGCTGAGTGTTTACTACTGCTTTTGTTAGTGTATTACATCTGTGTTATCAGTATTTTCATCGATTGTACGTGACTTTCTCGAACTGTTCTACAATTTGTGGAGGACTGTTTCGGCCAAGAATAAAATTGTTTTGGATCCCGCTCTTCGGCTTCAATCATTTCGAACCCCCGAAAACGTAACAATACAATTGAGACATATCAAAATGTTACCGCTTGACAACACCAAAGAAACTTTTTGCTGAACTGTGCATAACTGCATGCACAGATATTTTTGCTTCCAAGAAATTAACTACTTGTACGAACTCTGTCTGTACATGTATGTTGTGTAGCTGATTTTGTCTTGTGTCATAAAAAATACTTTAAAAATGAAGCAGTGTGTGTTGCTTGGTGGATTAGATTTACTAGATTAGAATAAATAATGTGGAAAAATTAGATTCTAATACGAAATGGACCTCACCAATGCTAAGAATTAGTTCAGAAAATTGAGATACTAGAACGAACCCTTTGATGACCACACCCATGTTTTGGTGCATCGGCCGGGAAGACTGAAAGATTAGAAGAAAAAAAGGTATGAAATACCTTATATAATCTGAATAGAACTTTGATTACTTTAGATTTGAAGATTGATAGTTATATCTAGTAACTAATTTATAAAAAATGGATGACATAAAGAAATTGAAAAAAATTAGAGCAGTGAATCGTACAACAGTAACTAAAATTATGAATAAATTAGAAACAGAATCCAATTCTCAATCTGTTGATCTCATAGGAACCTTCTGATTAATTAAATGAATATTTAAAACAATTAAGACAACTAGATAGTAAGATCCAAAATATTATTCAAGTAAAAGAAGAATTCGATGCAGAAATACAATCTGCATTCGAATATGAGAAAATTTTTGCGTTGTGTTCTAAAATTTAAGTTCAAATTACGAATCTATCCAAAAAAGTTATCCTAGTGTATCATCACAAACAACATTGAATGCACAAAATGATTCGTTTAACAATTCGATTAATGGATCTTCTGCAAAATCTAACAGAAATGTTAATTCTGACCCAAATTACAAATAGATAAATATTTCGGTGATCCATTTTTATGGTTAGAATTCTGGAATAAATTTCAAAACTCTATCGACAAAAATGAAACATTAACAAAAGTAGATAAATTTTCGTATTTAAAGTTATTATTAGGGGGAGTGACCGGTAATGTAGTAAATGGCTTGCATTATCTAATGAAAATTATAACAATGCTTTCATATTATTAAAGGAAAGATTTGGAAGAGAAGAAATAGTAGTTAACGCCATGTCGAAACAGTTCAATCTTTATCCTGTAAAGGATTCAAATAATGTAATTGGATTATGGAAGTTATACGATATTTGTAAAATACAAATTAGAAGTTTAGAGACACTTAACATAACATTTGGAATGTACAGTCATTTACTGCAGTTGATTCTTCTTAAATTACTACCAAAAGATTTACTCTTAGATTTTAACAGAAAACAATTAGGAAAAAAAAGAGGAAAGTATATTCGATGTAATAGAATTGTTACAATTTCTAAAAATAGAAATCGAATGCCACAAATCAGCTAGTCTGCTAAGTGGCTTCAATCCAATCTGAAGCTTGGTCCACTTGTGATGTTAAAGGAGCCTAGCAAGATTCTGATGGAATGGACCTTGGGTCTTGTAGAAGGACTTCATCCTGGATCGGATGGATTAGTCAGAGTCATCTGCATCAGAACGTCCAGAGGTCTCTTCACTAGAAATGTCGCAAGCATCTGCCCACTTAGATTCGAAGAAAATGTTGGACCATCGTCCACAGAATATTAATTATGTATTTCATTAATATTAATTTCATAAGTAAAACAATTTTAAATAATTTTAATTGAAGAAAACAATCAAAATATAAGTATAAACATAATCCATCTTATAACTTTTTTACGTGTTGAGATAAAAACTGTTACCTTTATTTCACAACTTAATGCAGTAAGGTTGTCTTTAAAAGTAATATGTATGTCAGTGGCGTAGCGTGGGCTTTTGCCATTTGGGGCCAACCGGAAATTTGTCGCCTCTATTTTAATTATTAGTCAAAAAAATTAGTAAAAGTGAAAAAAAAAAAAAGGCTGCTTCAAATTTTTTTTAGTGATTAAAAATGCACTCTTCGTGCTTTTTTTTTTTTTTCATTGCAAAATCTTTTATACAATTGTCAATATCAATATGTATGTCATGTTCAATTGCCAGAATAGCTAAATTTGTAAGCCTTAATGTGGACAGTCAATCTGAGATAATTTTTGATTAATTTTAGCTTAGAGAATCTTCTCTTGCAACTGGCATTACTGACGGCAGAAGTTAAAAAAATTCTCAACATTATGACAATGTTTGGTAAGCCATCTTCAAGTTTGGACTCAAAAATATATTTTAATAAACCCAGAGAGCCAGACCTAATGAGTTTTTTCAGCCTGGGTCTGTTGCAGCTATGAAAGATTGTTGACGTACGAGCTCAAGTTGGAATCCTTTATTAATGTCTTGAGGAGCTGGATCTAAGTTAAGTTTTCCCTGCTCAATATCACTTCAGGCCTTAAAAAAGCATATTTTTGCGCTAGATTTTGCAAATGTTGGAATCTTTCCCGAAAATTTCTGCAGTTACTCTGTCTATTGAAAAAAACATTTTTCGCTTCAAGTCATCTTCATACGATAACATCTTTACTTCCGTCGCCAAATATATGCTTCCTCCCGATTTGTCTATAGTAGGGATGGCGAACCTTTTTGGATCAACGTGCCATTTTTTCTTTAAGATATGTTTAATGAGGTATAGACGTGCCGTCAAACAATTTTGACTTAATTTTGATTTTAATGTAATTTTGAAAATAACTCAACTAAATACCCACATCACAAAATTCTTCATTTACCACGAAAACATACATTTTGCAAAGTATAGTAGTAAGTGTTTCCGTTATACGTTATTAAATTTAAGTAACATTAGTGTGACTTCTGTTGTTGCAGATTTTATGTATAGATGACAAATAACTTATATTAGGATTGTAAAATGCTACTTTTAGCAGAATGTATGTTGAATTGAAGACATCCGCCAAATGGTTTCTAGTGAGTCTTTAATGTTATTCATCTCTGAAAATAATCACTCGCAGGAATAGGTAGATGAAAATACGATTAAAATAGCACAAGCTAGCTTCTTAAAACAGTTAAATGTGTCTGGAATCGAATTCCATGTTTCCAAAACTTCGTTAATGGCATTTTTACTTATATTACTTGTTAATCTTTCTGTTTCAATCAATTCCAACTTTTTCCTTGTTTAAATAAGTTTTTCAATCCATATTGAACTAGATTAGAAATCAATAAGTTACATTTCGAATTTTTCAATTTCCAACGAATCGAATTGGAACAAGTTCAGTTTATCAAACAATGTCACATCAGGGTACATAATAAAATTGAGTGTTTCTTGCAATTCTTTGAACTGAGAAAATCTCTCTCAAAACTCCTTGATTGAAGAATCAATATTATGGAAATAAATTCTTCAATAACTATTTCTTTGACTGGTTTCTCATGTACATTCTTATCTTTGAAATTGTTTTTCAAGTTTGAGGTTACTTGTAGTAATATAGTTTCTGAACTATTAAATGCAAACCTTTTTGATCGGTGGCGTGCCCAAAATATTGGGTCGTGTGCCAATGGTTCGCCATCCCTGGTCTATAGGGTGCAAAAGAAATTAAGCTCTTCAAATAAACTTTTAGCATATATTAAAGCATCCTCCTCTAATTCCAATCGTGTTACTTCTAATAAGGTCTTGTAAAGCATGTATTTTTTGGCACATTGAAAGATATTTAGTTCCTCTGTTTGCAAATAACTTTGAGCATCATTGACTTCACACAGTAATGGTTGCCAGAAGCCTAAGTAACATAAAAACGAATGTGATTGCATAGCGACTAATAAACTTAATGCATCTGTACGTGTATTAAAGCTTTTGTGCTGTTTGCTTCTGAGTAATCCCTAAAGGGAAATATGTGTGAACCTTCCCTAACCAATGGGGGGATTCAGTCAGTCTGTAACCAACTTTGGCCAATAACGGAACCCCCGAAATCAGTGGGTGTGCCTACCCACAAAATAGTAAATTTCAATTTATATTTAATTCTTTGTGTGTCATCATAATAAATGTTTTTAAAAAAACCTGAAAACAAGGACTGATAACTTAAATATGCGACAGCTTTCAATCGTTTCTGTCAGTTTCGTCGCACTGGCGCGATTTAGAAATTGAAAAATTTTTTTTAATTTAAATATTGCTGTGCTTGCCACCGCCCCTTTTCAAAGCCCCTCTCTGCATGTTAACCAATAAGGTAAATAGTCTATTCTCCTTTAGGGTACTAATCACTAAATGATTGGTTAGCGATCATTCCTGATTGAGTGCCGGTCGCATGTTTACGTGACGTTTGATCAAGTGATCGATAATCGTCGCAGAGGCAGTAACTTCCGGTACAATAGATATATAAACGAGATGTTATAACTTTGATGCTCGCTTAATATCTCAATCTCATTTATGATACATTGATACTCACTCTCTTACCAGCGGGTTTAAGTCAATGATAACATGTCTTGTCAGCTCAAAAGTATAGTTTTTGAACTGTTATGTCTCAGATGTTTTTGACATTATGTTCGGAAGTTATTCTTAAAGAATTCTGAATTGCAGTATTGAATTGTTGCTGATTAATAAAGAATTTCCTAGGGCATACATGGTCATTATTCAGGTTCTCTTTACTGTGCAACTCTGGTGCCACGTAGCAGTGGCAAACACTGCATCCCCCTACACACTATGTCATTGATGCTGTGATATGCAGATGATTAGCTTTTCAGACAAAGCAGGTGCAGGTAGCGACACCTACAATGTGTTTAGATGAGGAAATGGTTCAGTTGGTTTCTTATACCAAAATTGCATTTGAATGTTGTTGCTAGGTGAAAAGTTGTTATGCCTTGTGTAAGAAGTAGAAATGCGTACCAGCACATTACTCACTTCAATTAAGGTCGAATTGTAGCGTACCAGGATTGCAGTTTATCATATCGTAGTATTGCAGCTCGCATCCTTCAAGATCCAATTGACTGTTAGCAGAATATGAAATCGATGGGTAATAATATGGAGTAATAATATGGAGCGTTGTGCTGGATCTCAATGGCCCTCCACCACTAACAATCAAGAAGACAGGCATGTTACCTGCATGGCCTTAAGTGATCGTGCAGCCTTGTCACAAGTACATAGTCAAAAATTGGGGTCATTTGCAAGACAAAAAGTGTCTGCACATACAGTTCGACAAGGTTTCCCACAGTATGGACTCAACTCTGAAACCATGGCTGTGGCTACTCTTGATGCTGCATCACCAACAAGAACGTCTTCAATGGTGTGATCAATGACGAACCTGGACACACAAATGGCCATAACATCATTTTTTCAGATGAATCCAGGTTCTCTTTACAGCATCAAGATAGTCACATCTGTGTTTGGTGGCATCGTGGTAAACGCACATTGACAGCAAGCATTGATCATCAAACTGGCCATCACCTGGTGTGATGGTATTGGATGCTACTGGATACACCTCTCAATCATCTCTTGTTCGCATTGTTGGCACTTTAAACAGTGCATGCTACATTTCTGGTGTGTTACGACCTGTGGCTCTACCTTTTTTCAAGCCCTGCGAAACCCTACGTTTCAGCAGGATAATGCTGACCACATGTTGCTAGTATTGTAAAGACCTTTCTTTATAAGGAAAAATGTTCAGTTGTTGCCCTGGTCTGTACGTTCCCCAGATCTCTCGCCAATAGAAAACGTCTGTTCTATGGCTGCTGAGCCACTGGCTCGTCACCATACGAGAGTCACTACGGTTGACGAGCTGTGGTATTGTGTTGAAAGTGCATGGTCATCTGTACCTGTACATGCCATGTAATCTCTGTTTGATGCAATGCTCAGGTGTATAAGTGCTTTTATTACTGCCAGAAGTTGTTGTTCTGGGTACTGATTTCTCAGGATCTCTGCACCCAAATTTCTTGAAAATTTAATCACTTGTTATATTTCCAGTAAAATATATTTGTCCAATAAATATTTTGTTTTATCTGCATTTCTTCCTGGTGTAGCAATTTTAATGGCCAGTAGTGTAATATTAAAAATAAAATTAATATAGCAAACATAGGTTTCAATTACTACAACAAAATATAGGCAAATTAATTTTTTAGGTGATGTTCTCACCATGCAGACTGCCCACCTAAACATAAAATGATCATTGGGAATGAGAGTAAATTATTTTGCAAAATGTTTTCTCAATGTTCTTTATAATGTTTTTCACCAATCACCTATTACTCCCTCTCAACTGTTATCTACTTAAGAAACAGGTTTATTCTAAACAGGTGTATTGTACAGAATCTTGACCAATCAAGGACTGGAAAGAAACAAGAGCATACATTTTTGCTGAATTCTGCTTGAAGGTAAAATGAAAAGCAACACATTTTTTCTGTTTCTAGATTTCTAGTTTTGAAAAAATATTTTCTTAAAATAATGTATAAAGGAGGTAGAAACCTAGACTCTATTTGGGATATTTTCATAGATTATCTGTGTATGGTTAAAGTGTTACCAAGAGCAAAAAATGTGGGAATATGTAAAGTAACAAAGTAAACAGGATGAAAGTACATGCTTTTAATTGAGCAAAAAAAAAACCTTTAAGTGAATGTGTGGAAGAATTTCAATGCTCTGATTCAATGATGGATGAAGTAGATAAGCCTACAATTAAAATACGTTTAGAAGGTAATATTAAAAAATTAATTTCAAAAACCTCAGATAAAGACAAAATGATCTATTTGGCTCTTGCAAATATGCTTTATGCCTGCAACATTCCTTTAGCTGTTATGAGAAGCGATTCATTTAAAAATTTGATCCATATCCTTAGACCAAGATTTTAGTACCCTTCACGTAAAGAACTGGCAGGCCCCCTTTTTGCATGCTGTTTAATCTGACTGTCAAGTTAAAAGCATTGTTACCAATAATGCTAAAAATATGGAGAAAATAAGACATGTAATGGAACAAAAATTTGAGAATTCAACTCTGATAACATATGGTTGTAGAGCTCATTGGCTAAATCTTTTGGGACAAGATATAACACTTTCAAGCATTATGAAATACATAGTAGATATTCATAAGTATTTTCGAAATACCCATGCTCCTGAAGCATGGTTAAAGGAATGCAGGTAATGTGTTTCACCTCAATTACCTGGATGTACAAGGTGGGGTAGTCAGCTGACTTGTCTTGAAACATTTGTATAAGAAAATAATACGACATATGTAAAAATTACAAATGAGCTTTATGAGGAGATGGATCAAAATATTGTAGCTCACATACATGAGATTTTAACCTTTATCAACAAGTGAAAGACCTTATCAGACAATTAAAGCCAAGTAGCAAGTGCTTTAGCTCATCTGGAGATTGATTCTGCAACAGTTGCTAATACTTGTCATGTATGGTACAAGTTGTTGAACCATGAGTTGAAATCTCATTCTGTTGTGGTGAAAAAAAGTTGAGCAAGCAATTCTGGAATGACATATTCTTGTGTATTTATTGCATCCTAAGTACAGAGGAGAAAATCTTGATTATGAGCAGAAAGAAAGAGAATTACAAATGAATGCAGAGAATACTTATGAAAACTAAACCCTTTATTTACGTCATATGCTATAAAAACTTTGAAATGAAAGAAAAACCTTTTCCAGATACATTTTTTGAAGATTACGTGGTTAAAACCATTGATGCTCATAAATGGTGGAGAAGTATTGCAAAAGCATGCAACATTTTTACAGACATCTGCAAGTTAGTTGCACATCTCTCCAAACATGCCCATTAAGTTCTGCTGGGATAAAAAGAATATTCTCTAATTTTTTCCTTTAAACATTGAAAAACTCGAAATAGGTTGGGAATAGATAATGTTTCAAAACTTGCTTTTTGTTATACAATATTGAAAAAACAAAAAAAAAAAGTGTTCTGATGTAGAAAATGCAATTGGATTTTGTTGAGATTTGACTATTTTATGGGTAATTTTTTTGGTTATTAGTTATTGTTTAATATTGAGTTAAACTTTTTTTTTCATATTTATATTACATACTAAGTTTGCATCTTTTCAAATTTCTATTGTTCTGATAGCATTGCAAAATTGGTATTACTTCTCTGTTAAAACTAACCAAAACATAAGAATTAGTTGTTTAATAGTAACGACTTGTTTAATATCTTAAATCAAAGCCAGTGAGTAACTTTATTGTTATTTCATCTTCCCTTATGTTCTGCATTCATAGTATTATCTGAGAAAAAGCATACAAATTTAATAGCAGTTAAATTCAATAATGTATTGAATATTATTCTAAGTTAAAAACCTTGAAGTCATATATTATTAGAGTTAAAATTTGTAAAAAATAAAATAGTTACATCCCCATAAACAAAACATATATTTTTGCCAGAACAGTTTTTACCGGATTTTTCCACCTTTGGCAAAAAGATGCCAACCCTACCACAAAGGGGTTGAATTTTTGAAAAAGAAAAAAGACTGTTTGTTAGACTGTTGTGAGTGAATTACATTAACATCACACTATAAAGCTACACAAGGGCTATTGGCGATGGACCTCGTAATTTTGAATCTCGATCAAGTGACAAAGACACCTGATCTCTAGCACCTCCCTACTAAATACAATACCACACAAAAGGGAGGATATTGAGCCTTGACATATTTAACATGCAACGACCCCTTCTACAGGACAGATCTTTAGTGGCTCTATGCTGGAACTCATGACACTGGCCACAAGATCGCAACCATAACCACTAAGCTGTAGCAACTACTTTTAGTTAGACAATTTTAAGACTCGAAATAAAATTTTTGTACTATAAAAATTTCCAAAAACAAGGATTATTGAAAAATGAGTACTGAGTAAAGAAAAGTACAATAGACACTGCAACATTTCCTAACCCCAGCTCTGTCCCCAGAATGTCAAATCAGTCCGATAAAAGCCTTTTTCCTATCTTTCACTTAATAGTGCACTGCATTTCGACAGTAGCTTTTTTTTTAATTTAATTCTCAAAAAGCTGTTAAATGAGCTTGATGTTTTTTTCTTAAAACTACTTAGTTTATGTCCTCTTATGACAATAAATGTTAAAAAGTACAAAAATACCAGTTTTACTTAAATAAAAAATTACTTTACTTTTCACCATAAAAAAACTCACTCAAATACCTAAACCTCATTCCCCTTGTGACAGTACTTGAACACAAAAAAAAATTTTATTTTACTTTTTCCCCTTCATTTAAATAGGTAAACTTTAGAATTCAGGAAAAAAACCCTTCAAAATTTTTGATCCACTCTAATCTCTACAATGTTAATTAGCTATCTCTAATGAGTGCAAAATAAGAAACATTCAGAATATTATGTTGATTAATTATATTAAAATACAAATTTTAATAAAGGCAGAAACCTTATCAGAGCAATTTTCTGTGATATATGTCAGTATACAGTTGTATCAAAATCCTTTTATAACAACTTAAAGATAAGAAAAATTTATAATGAGATGAATATAGAGTAACATTATTTGAATTATCTTTTCCCCTGAAAAATATTTTAAGAGAATTTCGTCATTTCTTATTCAACACAATAATTTTATTTAAATTAAAACCTATTGAGGAAATTATTCAACAGTAAAAACTTAAGTACCAAAAAAATTTAATATCACATTGTTAAATGGCATACACTACACTTAAAAGATGTCCAAGAAGCAAAAGGGAAGTTTTTGATTAAAGATACCAAACAGAGAGAAAAATTTATATATAAGTATTCAAAATCTATTCAGCACTGAATTTTTAAAAAAATTTCAGTAATATAATAGTTATAATATAATACTCTCATACAATTCCTTTTTTTGCTATCCATATTCTGTATAAAATTTTCAGGCCACAATTTTATGGCAGGATAAAAATTAAAAAGATTTACCTGTAAGTAATATTTATTCCACTCATATTATATGCAGCATCACTGTAGAAATATATGTAAGCACTCCCTGAAGTTGCAACTATTTCTGATAATTTATCAGAAGAAGTTCCATACCTCACTAACACTCCACTATAAAATTTTAAAAAAAAGTTTTATATAAGTTTTTTCAATAAATATAAAGCATTAAACTAGAAAAAGTAATGTTGTTTTTAAATAATGCAAAATAATGATGATAAAAAGAGTTATTATAAACAAGACTCAGCATAATATTAGAAATTACAAACACTTAGAGATCACATAAATGCTTTTCCACAAGATGAAATAGGGACCCACAGTAAAACATATTCGAAGACAAACTTTGTATATATTGCTTTAATCAACATAAAACATCTATATGCATGTATAATTTACAATACAATAATAGACTATACAATACACAGTTAAGTATGCAGTTATAAAAATCAATTTATAGATAATTATTAAACATACATTGATTAAATTATGGTTATTTCCCTCCTAAGAAGTCATGATAATAAAACAACAAATTAAAAAAAATTACAAAAAGTGCAATCTGAATTTCAATAACAGAATAATGTAAATACAAAAAATTTTAAGAATTTAATATTTTTACCACAAAAAATATTGGACAAACTGAAAAATATGAATATGATTTTCATAGGATTTAAATCAAAAGAATCTTTTTAACCTCAGATACTAAGTTATAAACAAAGGAAGATGGTTATTTTTTTAAAAAACATCAACTGCTAAAAAAAAAGTAGCATTTTAAAACAGAAGTTCAGAAGAGTAACAAGCTTTTCTTAAACAATTTTTCAAAAGCAGAAAATTAAGCAAGACTACATCTGAAGCTGCTAAAGTAAGTTTGAAAATAGCAGAACAAATTATATTTAAACAACAAAACAAAACACACCAAGATAAATAATAAGCTGTGAGACATCAATGTGGATGGGACTTGACAAAAATAAGATTACTTGTTTCGCAATGCTTGTTGATACTGATATCCACCAATACTGAAAGGGTATTGACAAGATGACAAACCTTTTAGATACTCTTTTTAGTTTAAATGTTTGTCCCAATCGCAAGTTCTGTTTAAAGCATCCAGACTAATGGAACATGCCTAACTTTTCAGCAATCAGAAGATTTACAGAAATAGCAGAACAATTATTACAGTAATGATTCAAAAGCCATATGAAACTACAAACTGCACGGCATAAATACTCTTAATAAACAAGAATATATTGATCATGAAGATTGAAGTCATCTAAAGAAATTTTTAAAGTGAATGAAGCAATCAAGGGAAGAAGAAAGTCAATAGTTTAGGAGGAACTGCAAGTTTACTAAGAAATAAACAATTTAACAAGCATTCATAAGTAGTTATTTCAAGCTTTACCACTGCTTTTCAAGTAGTAAGCAACCCATGTATGAGCATGTCTACCAGGAGTAGACAGCTGGTGAAAATTTCATCAGGCAAAAATACTGGGTAACACATTCAAAACCACAAAGCTACAACACTTCCACAAAATCTTATAAATGTCATCAGATTAGTTAACATGAAATTATATGATTAAAAACTGCTAAAAAGTGTCTACATAGTAGCACTGATTGTTTTTGAGATTTGTTTCTTCTGAACAACACTGAGCTATACTAGTTTTTTATCCAACAAAATACGACAAAGTTTCAGATATTTACCAAGCACAATTAAAAAAAAGCTAAAAGTTTTGTACTTGTTACAGAAACAGTAGACAAAGTAATTAAGAAAATTGAGTACATATTTTGAAGGTGTATTTTGTAATGCATTTTCATTGATCATTTTGGATTTAATTATACTACTCAACTTGTGGCTCGGGGCCGCATGTGACCTGCCGGATCTTTCTGAGTGGTCCGGTCATATCTGTTCCAATAACAAACTCAATTATTTAAGAACAATGCATTAAAAATTTAGCAAGAAATTCTATAAATCAAACAATGAAATAAATAAATTTCGCTATCGATGTCGTGCTGGTACAAATTGTGATTTAACTTTTTCTTTTTTTGTAATTGTTACAGTTAGTAATAGCAAATATCAGTGGTATAGGGGCCATTTTATGGGTGAAACTAATTTTTAACTAACCCTTGTGTCTTCCAAGCAAAAAATATCTGAAGAATATATGTTGTTTCAAGACAATTGGGATCTTGACTATTTAGTAAAAATAAACAAACATGGATTAACAACTTGTTTCATTTGTCCAGAAAATGTTATATATAAAAAATACCATTTTTCTTGTCACTGTACAACTAAGCACAAATC
This sequence comes from Trichonephila clavipes, assembly GCA_019973935.1. NCBI lineage: Eukaryota > Metazoa > Arthropoda > Arachnida > Araneae > Nephilidae > Trichonephila > Trichonephila clavipes. Next base: position 778,491 of record BMAU01020987.1, read on the forward strand.
TTTCAATGGCTCTTTTTCCTGAATATCTTTTTCAAAGTGAGATAAATTGTCTTTCTTAAAAAAAATTTTTTTCAACAGCAACAAAGTATTTTGTCAGTGGTAATGTCACAAAAATTCAGGAGTAACAAAAGTATCCTATAAAATTTGGTATATAATAGATATTAATAAGCATATAAAATCCTTAAGAATATCATATGAATTGATACAGAAATTGTTAGTGTTTCTTCAATGCTTCTGATGTAATATTTAATAAATTCAATTATTCATTTATGTTTTTTTTAGCAAAATCTAATTTTTAGTAAAATACCATTCTGCATTTGATAAATTAATATCTGTAATAAAAACAAGCGAGAAAAAAAATCAAATTTTCAAAGTACATAACAGCTTTGTTTTCATGACAGTAGAATGCAAACAAGGGGCTTAGGATCACTGTTGAAAGGAAATCGTAAGTACCTCATATAACTGGGTAAAAAATGCATAAAACCTTTTTTTTGTAAGTTGAGTTTGATAGATTAATATAGTTTAAAAATATAATCCAAAATTATGAATTTTAATATTTTGTGCTTTTAAAATGTTCTAGATCTTATAGTCTCCCCTCCTCCGATTAATATTCATGTTGCACCCTACATGAAATAGTTATGTGTATGTGGCCTGGCCGAAAAAAAGGTTGAGTAACCCTGATCTAGAGATACACAAGCATTTTTCAACAGCAGACCTAGAAATTATGAGGAATAGTCAGATGACACTAAGTCGGTGTATATATCTCACTCTCTCAACTTCCATACCACATCATAAGTCTTCAAGACCTAGATGAATTTAATATGCAGCAATTACCACTGTTTTACATAATATCTATAATGGAATTAGAACTTGAACCCATGACTTGATTCAAATGCTTCTGGACTACTTGGAAATTTTAAATATCAAATCTGCAGATTAATATTAATGTATTTATCTTCATTTATTCCATTTTTTTATCTATTTATTTTATATGTTAATGAAAATGTAAGGGACTGCGATAAAAAATTTTCTGCACATAACCAATTTCTATACATAACTAGTATCTTCTTACAGTTGGCAATGTGTCAGGTGAACACTATAACTTTAAAATAAAAAATATGTATTTAATTAATAAGAAAACTTAAACCAATATCTTTATCCTCTTTGTTTACTCAACTAAAATTAAAACAAAATAAGTTCAGCTTAACAAATTAAGCTTTTTATGGTTGGCTGGTTCAAAATCAATATCAAATGGAAACCATTCAAAGATAATCATCATTTAGAATCACAATCCAAAATATCTGTGCTCAACACAAGAGTATACTTAGAGGTTCAGTTTTATTTCATGTGCAGAAGTTCCCATTATTCCAGTTTTAAGTTGAATCAGAACTCAAGTTAGTAACGAAAGCAATAAATATATTAGCATCATTGTTTAGACCAGTAAAAAAGTGGGCCTAAAAATAAGTTAGCCAATTGTCCTCCTTCAGGGATGACAGTCCTTGTATAGGTTCTATCCTTCCTCAAAAAGTGTCCTCCTATTTGTTCTCCTTTTTAATATTTTAAAACTAATCTGTTAATCTCTGTATTCAGAGATGCCAGGAACTGTTACATGTCACGTACCGGTACAGTATGAATTATTTAAGATATTTATGTAGCTTGTACATAACAAAAAATCTATTTTTCACAAAAAAATTCAAGTGACTGATAGTGAACATATTTCAGCTGTAGAAATTGGTCTTATTTTGAAAGATTTTATCCTTCAATAAAAAAATCATGATTTGAAGAAAAATTTATTCCTTTAATAACAATAAAATAGTCAGAAAAATCTAATCCGGGCATAACAGAAAAGTTTAACAAAGTACAGAATTTTTACCAAACATGTTTCCAATATCCACAGAGTTCATAATTTTACAGTGATTTTTTTTTTACTGACATCATGCATAGCTATGCTATTAATCATAGTCACAAATTTGGAAAAACATTTTGCTAGTTCAGTTAAAATAAAGGTAGTTCCTTTGAGTTTGAGCAAATGATGTCACCTAACTTTGACTCTCCAGAAGAAAAATATTGCATACAATCCCAGGGAAGTTCTTCAAAAAATGACCTAGTGAAAAATGACCTAGTTAGTTAAAATTCCAGAATGGCAGAACACACTTGGGGAACAACAATTACAGAGAATTTTTTTTCTTTGTAAACAAAACTTCATTTTAAAAACACCTCTGTTGACATGCTCCATCTCAGCATTAGGTACTGTGACCACAAATTTCATAATGATTTTTGCACTAAAGTGGTCTTTCATAGCCGTGTTACTAATCACAGTCACAAACAGAAAAATCCATTGCTTATTTAGATAAAATGAGCATAGTTGGAGCCAGTTTGAGAAAATGAAGTCACCTAACATTGATTCCCCATAAAAAGAAAAAATATTACCTATGACCCTAAGCAAGTTATTTTAAAAGATAACAAATGGTACACCACTTACTACTTTTCTATCAGTAATTGGCAATAATTATTGACAAAACAATTATTGACCCTTTTTTAACTTTCGAGTTTCTTACACTATGCAAAATAAATTTTAATAAAAAGGAAAACATTTTTCTAATACTTTAATGAATGAAATGTTTGAAGTGTTTGCTTCCTACACAAATGAAGGCTCTGCATCTTTTTAAAAGTGATCCCTTGAAGAGTTGAAACTAGCTAAATTTATTTCTTCCACTGCTTCAGCAATTCCTTTGGCACAGTAGGTTCAATTGGTTTAAAAGTTAAAATGCAAACACTGTAACCATTTAATTCATTAAAGCACAGGGTGATGTATGGGAACTTCCTTTGAAAATGCAATAAAACACACGTTTCATTTGACTTTTTTATTTTCCATCTACCAGACAACATTGGAACTATGAATTTACACAGTTTTAAACAAAATGTCTGTTAAATGTTACCCTCCATTATCAATACACTGATGCAGTTGATTTCAAAAACTTCAAATCACCTTTTCAAGCATACTAACCGGGATACTGTCAACTTCAGCTCGAATGTTGTTCCATAGGTCTTCCAGGGTCTTGGGGCGATTTTTGTAAGCCAGTGACTTGAAGTAAGCCCACAGGAAGTAATCAGTAGGGAATAAATCAGGTGAACCCGCAGGCCAGTTTACATCCCCTCACTGGGAGATCAGTTATTCGAAAAAGGCTGCTCTGAAAAACACATGGAAACCCTGGAGGTGTGGGCTGTGGCTCCACACTATTGCATGAGTGAGTGAATATCAACGTCACACAGTTCAGCAACACAAGGGCTTTTGGCGATGGACCACGTAATTTTGAACCATGGTCAAGTGACGTGGACAACACCTGAGCTGGCACCCCCACACTATTGCAACTACCCATCAATATCCCTTTCTTAGAGAGCAGGTAAGAAGAATAAGTGGATCTAGTGCCAGTTTATCCATTGGGTGCTTAGGGCAGACGCCCAGGGGAGTGGGGTAGCCCAGATAAACCAAACTTAACCAGATTCTCTGGTTATAAATTTTGATACGACAGTGCCAAGGAGGCCTTGTAAATCTTGTGCCCAGGTCCCGAAATGAGCTTAAATTGGCACTGGTTGAATCATTGTCACATACAGGTCTGAATGGACACACTTGTTCCACATTTTCAGGTGTTTTAAAGGTCTTTGGAGGTCCTTTTCCTTTCTTTGGACACTTTCCTGTTGCTTGGAAGGCATCCATCCACATTAAAACACATTTCCAATCAGAAACACAACCTCATGGAGGACCATTGAAATGATGACAAAAGGCCCATTGCACTGCAATCACCGACCAAACGCAAGAGATATAAGCCTCCACAGCAAAAGCACGCTGCTTACTCGACCACAACATGTTCAACACTTAAACGGGCGGGAAAACAGATAACCTACTACGCCCCTTCCCTCCCTACGAACATCACTGCAACATGTTCAAAACAGGAATTTCCCATGCCTGTATGATAAAAATGTTTTCCACTATGTTTAAAAGATTCAATCAAAGGAACTTTAACTAGGTTAGAGGCTTTTACCTTGGAGAAGACAGTGTCAAAGGATACTAGTCTCATTGAAATTGAAATAAAACTCAACAAAATTGAGCAATTACAGATAAATCTAGATAAAATAGCTGAGGACTATTGTGAAACAGAAACTTTCGAAAGCTTGGAAATCATTTAGCTGGACATTGAAGATAAAAATCAACGGATCGAGACAACAGAGGTAGGTCTCAAACTTTTAATGTATTCTTTGAAAATTTCTGAAAATGTAAACATTAATTTAAATGACAATGGTAAAAATAGTATCCGCTTACCTCAAATTCCATTGCCAGAATTTTCTGGTGTAATAGCAGAATTTTCCAATTTTAAAAATCAATTTATTAATTTAATAAGTAATAATGAGCAATTGAATGATTCGCAAAAACTATACTATCTTCGGGCATCTCTAAAAGGAGAAGCAAAGCTCTTAGAGGCGCCTAGCAATAGTTTCGATTCTCTCTTTAAAGCATAAGAAGATCGTTACGAAAACAAATGGCAGTTGATAGATTCTCATGTCCTTGAGATAATTAATTATGAAAAAATTTATAGCGAATCAGCCAAAGAACTGCGCGCTTTAATGGATTGTATCAATAGAAACATTAGAGCACTTAAAGTTTTGAAATATGAGCAGAATGATCTATCAGATATAATTTTAATAAATATAATTCTTCAAAAAATTGACAAAGAATTTAGAAAACAATTCGAACTTTCGTTGAAAACAGCAGAAGTTCCAACATTTGATTCTATTATGAAATTTTTAGAAAAGAGAAGTACCGTGTTAGAAAACATTGCTTGCATTCCTAGTACTAAAATGATCCATAAAAATACTGCAATGTCAACTAAAGCCAAATCGCTGGTAGTTAATAGTAAAAAATAACTGTTAAACCTTGTATTCTATGTCGAAATTCTCATCCTCCTTATAAATGTATTGCATTTCAAAATATGTGTCTGTGGAGTGCAGAAAGAAATTTGTTAGCAATAATAAACTTTGTATAAATTGCCTCTGACTTCATTCTGGTGCCTGCATATCTAAGTACAAATGTACAGTTAGTGGTTGCAAAGGATTACATAATTCATTGCTTCACGATTCTGATGAACTCTGCTCTGCAGTTAAAAATCACACTGTAGGGGAAAGGGGGATAGAAACCAATTCGAATCCTACTCGGTTTGAAGGTCAGCCAGAAGTTGCAGTTTTGACTTATGGAAATAAATGTGTTTTATTAAATACATTCATGATTTTCGTTAAAAGTGCTGATGGATACAGAATTAAGTTAAGAGGATTATTAGATAATGCGTCTACGATATGCGTTATGAGAGAAGATATAGCAAAAAAGTTGGGATTTAAATTTAGGTCTGCAAACCAATCTATAACAGGCATTAACAGAATTACGCAACCCTCGAAATATTCCAGCAAGTATTGAAGTTTCAAATCGGGATTATACTTTTGCACGCAATGTACAATTTTCCCTTTTACCTAAAATTACCGATGCGATTTCTGTATCAAAATTAAATATATCGGATTTAAATATTCCAGCTTCAATTGAGCTGGCAGATTCTAATTTCCATATCCATTTCCAGGTCAAATAGATATATTGATAGGAAGTGAACTATTTTTTGAAATTTTAAATCCAGAACAACATTATTTGCAGGAGGGAAATGTAATTTTACAAAATACAAAATTTGGCTATTTAGTTACAGGTACCCTTCCTCAGTCACAACAACAAGCCAATTGTTGTTTAATGAGTGAACTAAGCTTAGATATAACAGAAAAGAAATTCTTTGAACTGGAATCACTTCCAGATGATTCCAAGGAAATAACAAAAAGTGAAGAGGAAATTTATTGTGAGGAACATTTTGTTAGTACCTATAAAAGAGATAAAACGGGAAGATTTATAGTTCGGTTACCCATAAAGGAAAATGCAGAAACATTATTAGGATATTCCAAAGAGAATGCGGTCAAGCGACTAAATGGTATTTTGGAAAAATTAAACAAAAACAATACAATGGGAACTTTGTATAAAGAATTTATGAGTGAATATGAACTTTTAGGCCATATGGAGGAGATTAAAAATGAAGCATTAGATAAGACTAACTATTACATTCCTCATAATTCTGTATACAAACCAGAGAAGACATCCACTCCATTGAGAGTTGTCTTCTATGCAAGTGCAAAAACAACAAGCGGTTTTTCTCTAAACTCTATTTTACTAAACGGAGGAATTATTCAACAAGATCCGTTTTCCATTGTCAGTAGATTTAGAAAACACGAGTACGCGTTTTTAAAAAAATGTACAGGCAGATACTTGTTGATCCTAATCAAAGGAATTTACAACGAATTATGTGGAAGACTAGTGCAGATGCTCCAGTCAAGACTTAACAACTAGCTACCGTAATCTATGGGACAGTTTCTGCACCATTTTTAGCTACCAGGACCCTAAAGGCCTTAGCAGATGAAGAAAAGGCGGAATTTCCTGACGCAGCAGATGTGATTTGTAATGATAGTTATATGGATGATATTCTTTCTGGGGAGTCTACATTAGAACGTGCCTATGCTGCTGTAGTCTACATAAAATGTTTCAACGAATCTGGACAGTCTCAAACTAGATTATTATGCAGCAAGTCCAGAGTGGCTCCTTTGAAAACACTCACCATACCGAGGTTAGAACTGTCTGCAGCTTTACTACTATTGAGATTAGTCAAAAAGGTTGTGCCAATTCTACAATTACCTATTCATAAAATTTGGATGTGGACGGACTCAACGATTGCTTTAGCGTGGATAAAGACTGAACCTCATAAACTCAAAACATTTGTCAGCAACAGGGTGGCGGAGATCCAAACACTTTCAAAAGACTGTCATTGGAAACATGTGAGCTCCAAGAACAATCCTGCCAACTTAATTTCTAGAGGCTGCAATGTAGATGAACTTTTAAAGAACGAAATGTGGTTCTCGGGTCCAGATTTACAAACTGATGAATACGAGGACAATCAGCTTTTTCCTGATCCTTCTTACAGAGATGAACTAAAATGTGCTGTGACTCTTTCAATGACTGAGTGTTCTTCAAATTTTTATGATGAACTCTTTAATGTTACAAATAATTTCATAAAATTAATTAGAATTTTTAGCTTTATTTTTAGGTTAATTAATACCATCAAAGCTAAGGAGTCTCGTAATAAGAAGTATCTAAATGCAGATGAGATAAAAAGGAGTACGGAATTTTTAGCTAAAATAGCACAATTAAGTGAGTTTAAAGCAGAAATCGATGCCTTGAAAAAAGGTAAAGGTGTTTCAAAAACACAAGTAAGTTAAAGGCTTTAGATCCTTTCTTAGATGAGAATTCTTTACTCTGAGTTGGTGGAAGGTTAGTAATGCTGATTTACCATTTGAAGCAAAATATCAAATAATAATACCTAGTAAACATAAATTTATTAAATTACTTTTTGAGCATATGCATAAGAAGTTTTTTCATATTGCTGCTCAGGGTTTAGTACATCAAATTAGAATGCAGTTTTGGCCCATTAATGGCAAGGGTATTGCACGAAAAACAGTTCATGATTGCATTGCATGCTTTAGACAGAAGCCTACTGGGGTAGATCAAATAATGGGAAATCTACCATCAGAGAGAGTAACTCCAAGTGCACCATTTTTAAACTCTGGGGTGGATTTGTGCGAACCTTTTCAAATAAAATTTAAAAATCAGAGAGAAAAGGGATATTTTCAAGTTTATGTTTGCGATTTTTGTATGCTTGGCTACAAAGGCTATTCATTTAGAGGCAGTGACTGATTTAACAACTGAGGCATTTATTGCAGCTTTGAAGGGGCTATGTGCCAGTAGAGGCCGCATTTCTACATTAATGTCCAATAACGCAACTAATTTTGAAGGTGCAGCTGTAGAATTAAATCGTGTCATAAAATTAATTTGTAACAAAAACGAGACATTAGCAAATTATTTTGCTTCAGAAGCTATCCTGTGGAAATTTATCCCACCTTGCTCTCCCTAATTTCGGGGTTTGTGGGAGGCAGGAGTAAAATCATTCAAACACCATCTCTATAGAACTTTAGTTAATAGTAAAATAACTTTTGAAGAATTCAAAACAATAATAATTCAAATTGAAGGTATACTTAATTCACATCCATTAGTCCCATTGTCAGATAATATCAATGAATATGAAGTTTTAACTCTTGGACACTTTATAATTGGTCGACCTATCAGTGCAATACCTGAGCCCGCAATTTTAGATATTTCAGATAATAGACTATCTAGGTCGCAGTATACAACAAAGTGTGTACAAACTATTTGGAAATGCTGGAAAAATAATTATCTTAATCATTTACAGCAGAGAAACAAGAGGCAGTTCAAAAAAAATAATGTTGCTGTTGGGTGTTTAATGCTTTTAAAGGAAAATGATTTGCCTCCCTGCAAATGGGCAATGGCAAGAATCTTAGAGGTTATTTAAGGAACTGATGGTAAGGTCAGAGTCGTTAAACTAAAAACTGCCAAGGGGGTTCTCCCACGTTCTATCTCAAAAATATGTATCTTACCAATAGAAAATAATAATGTAAATTAAATTGTAATGTGAAGTACACTGCTGGACAATTGCTAAGGACGGATCAATAATTGCTATGTAGCATAACATTAAGCGAGACATGAGGCCTAGTAGGATAAAATATAGTTGCCACACTGTTCAGACAGAATAAAAAAAATATTGTTCTGGAAAGTACAAAAGCTGTGAAACATCTGAAAGAAAAAAAATATTCATTTGATCTGCGTACGGAGAAACGGAACAGTGCATCTAAAAGTCAGCAGGCACCTTAAAGAAAGGTATCAGTACGGGATATGTCCACCGTGGAGTGAGATGCAACATTCCACACCTCATACCATACTTTGGAGAACATTATCCAGCAGCTGTTGAGGCAATTTATCCCATTCCTCTGTTAGTGCATGGATGAGGATGTTCTTGTTTGTCGGAGGATAGTTTCGACCAGCAACTTGCCTCCCAAAGCATCCCCACACATTTTCAATGGGGTTTAGATCTGGAGAACGCGCTGGCCATACGAGAGGCGTTGAATACCTCGCTGTCTAGACAATCCTGAACAGCGAGTGTTCGATGACATGTTGCGTTGTCGTCCATAAAAACAAATTTATCACCAACAGCACCACGGAAAAGACGAACACGAGGAAGTAGAACTTCATCACTGTATCGTTGGCCCGTCATAGTCCCATTCGCAGCCACATGTAGGCGCGTGCAGCCATTGATCATGATGCTGGCCCACACCATGATACTGCATGTCAGATATCGGTCCTTTTCCTGGATATTTTCTGGACGATAAGCAGTATCACTCTCGCGCCAGATCAGTTGGCGTCTACAATCCGATGACAGACTGAACCTACTCTCATCTGAGAATAGTACGCATGCCCAGTCCTGTTCAGTCCAATTGTGATGCTCACGACACCATTGCAAACGGGCAGTACGGTGCTGTCTGGTCAATGGGACACACACAACAGATCTGCGTGTGTATAGTCCTCCTCGCCTCAAACGTCTGGCAACAGTTTTTCGGGAGATCTGCTTTCCTGAGGCAGCAAGAAACTGATTTGCCACCTGCTGAGCTGTGGTGCGCCTGTTCCTTTTTGCTGATAGGACGATATATCTGTCTTCTGCAGGCATCGTACTTCTAACACGATCTCCCCCGTGCCGTCTACTACACATTCCAGTAGTTTTAAATGACTTCCACAGCCGTGAAACAACGCTGTGAGCGATGTCGAACTCCCTGGCAACATCTGTTATTTTTCGCCCTTTTTCGATCTTTCCAATAATTCGACCACGCATAAAATCATCTATGTGATGTCGGGAAGACATGCCAAAAATTTTAAGTTCGTCTATTAAATCTTTCCTGTAAAACTTTGACTTGAAACAACAACTGTCCACACGCGTCAAAACCTTTAAAGCTCTTATGAACGCCATCACGTGATGAACAGATGTGGAAAAAAAATTTGCATACTCATACTTCTTACTAATATCCCGCACTTATTCTAATTTTCCACGTTTTGCTTCCTTTCATTTTGGGATTGCTATAGATGATAGTGTTATCCGTCCTTAGTAATTGTCCAGCAGTGTATATTATATTCTTAAAATATTGTATTTTTATTCTATTTTTGAATATTGTACTTTCTTCTTATTTTAGAATGCTGTGTTTATTTGTATTTAATTCATTTAGGCATTTGTAAACTTATATAGCAAATTGTATTTTTTAAGTATATTTTTTGAAATATTGTATATTTCAACGCCGGGCGGAATGTTACGTCATCAGCGCTCTGTAGCGCCATCTGTAAAAAATTTGTAAAAGTAGACATTGTCGAGCTGTACCCCAACAAAAGCGGGTGCACGAATAAAGTAGACTTAGCATTAGGAAAAAAGATTGCTTTTTTATTCTTTAACCAGTTTTACAGTCCACTCAAATATTGACGAAACAATTGTTATGGTCAGAAAAGTAGCAAGTGTTGTACCATTTTGGAATTTTAATTAATTGGGTCATCTTTTGAACTAACTTGCTGCCTAGGGTAATATGTAATATTTTTCTTTCAATGGAGAGTCAAAATTAGGTAGCATCATTTTTTCAATTCAAGTCAAACTATGTCAATTTTAACTAAGCCAACAAATTTTTTTCTGTATTTGTGATTGTGATTAATAACACAGTTATATAAACTCTTATTAGTGATAAAATCACTATAAACTTGTGAAATTTGTGGTCACAGTACCTAATGATAAGATGGAGTCAGTCAACAGAGGTGCTTTTAAAATGTGTTGCAAAAAAAAACCCTTTTTTTTCTTTGATTGTTATAGATAGAAAAGAATAAGTGTTGTACTATTTTGGAATCTCAACTAAATGGGTCATCCTTGGAAAAATCTGCCTGTGGTTGTATGTAAACATAATATGGGAGTAAAGAGGTGGTGCTGGTGTAAATGTATAGAGTGCATAAAACAGCCAATCCAGTTAGAAGGGATAGTTCCACTGAAGCATTCAAGTGGACAGTATCCCTTCTACTCGTCTAAAATGTTTTGAAAAGGAAATCAGTGTCATGGATTAAAATCATGATTGCTCATGGTAAAAGTATATTTGATTGGTGCAAAGGATTACATTCAGCCTCTGATGAAAGTGTGTTATTTTATAGGATGGTTGCACAAACTGATATCCTAAGTGGTTTTCTTTCCATATAGCATCTATGGACAATCTGTGATTTATCCATAAAAGTTCACCATTAAGGCACACTAAAGAAATAAATGTTTTCACCTGAGGAAAGTTTCATCCTTTTGGGTTCTAATGTTGACCCACTGATATATACTAATAGCACTGGTATCCACCTCCACAGATACTGCAATGATGGAGACACTTCTGCAGACTTTTATCACCAGTGACGAGATGTAAGCACAAGCCTAAGAGGCTGAATTAAAGTGTCAATCGAATAAATTGCATCACTCAAGTTCCTCGCATCCCCAGGAACACAATCAGGTGTAGGTTTATGATGATTGTGCTTTCGACTGCAAGAATGTCATTCTTGGGCAAGCAATGTCTGAAGGAGAAACTCTCAATGTAGACTGTCATTGCCAATTTACACAGCACCATCCATATCCAACTATGCAGCACAAACATCCACATATAATGCAATACTATCTCCCTATCGTTTTGCATGACACTTGTTAGTCAAGTCATATACAACGTTACTAACATATTACAATGGTGGCATTAGGAGGTCTTGGAACACCCTCTGTACTCACCTGACATGACTTAAAACTCTTTCCAATTTTAAGAAGACCCCTCAAAGGCATCCAATTTCCTGACATGGCATCTATCTGTGCAATGAGAAATAAGGTGCTCCACATTGTCATGAACAACCAACGCTTTGCGAATGGTATCCTGCAGCTTCCAGACATTTGGAAAAAGGTACTAAACTTTCCAGATGATTACATTAAAGGAATGAAATGCAATTTTACTTACAAATTCATTAAAAAAAATTTCTATTCAAGTTGCCACTACTTTAATTACAACTCACATATTTCATAGTTTTAATTAAAAATAAGTCATATCAACAAAATTTGCTATAAATCATACTATAGAGCTCATGATAAAAATTCTTGAAACTGTCAAGGAAATAGTAAAAAATCTGTTGCTTCTAAAGGAAAACTAGCTATAATACAGCTGAGAAACTACATACTAGTAAGCAGTTAAAAAAATTACAATGGTACAATAGCATTTCTATTGTGTTAACTTAATACCAAAGAATTTGGTTGAACCAGTCAAGAATGCCTATTACATCACACACATGAAAAAATTCAGCTTCAAAACTTAGTTACTTACCTATATGCAGCTAATAATCGAGAAAATACAGAATCGCCGTCGAATATATACAAGTGATCCCAACTGCACTCTGTTTCAAAGTGTGCTATCTCCAATCTAATAGTACTGTTAGGAGAAGAGCTTTCTATAAGCCATGTACATTGCATATCCACACTATAGTTGCCAGTACCATCAATAATGAATCCAGATGGCTTGGTTAACCTTAAAGGGAAAATAGTAATTTTTTTTATTAATTCATTGCGTACAATTTTTAAAATATGTAGGAGTTTCAAAAAGTAAGGTAACAAGCCAATTTGGAGTAAAAGTTTCTTCAGGAAATAAATATATATACAATGTAGGAACACACACAGGTACATATTACTTCTTTACAGAGGCACCATACTTATCGAGTTATTTGTTCCATCAGTACATTCAGCCATCGAAACCAGCATGGTAGAAACCAGTGTCAAGGTTGTGCAACCACATGAGAACATACTGAGCCTCAGCATCAGTTCCGAAATTCTGACCCCCTATGTATTTGATTAAAGGTCCAAAGAGATTGAAATCACTTGGTGCGAGGACAGGAATATAAGGAGGGTGGTTCAATACCTCCCATCGAAAACGCTTTTTCTTCATCTCGCACATCTGTTCTGCCTTGTCAAATGCCCCGTGCACCACCTGTCTTCGTGACATAACACTAATACCGCACACTTCTACCAATTGTCAATGAATTTCAGCTGGAACATTCTTTAAACGCAAAAAAAAAAACCACATCACACTTCAATGGCAGACAATGCTTCTGTCAATGGAACCATCTTCAAACTGAGATTTTGTCATGTTACTAGAGAACCAGCTGCAGCTACTGGCACAATATGAATGCTGCAATCATCTTCATTACCTTCTGAGGGACTTTTATTCATACAGATAATTTGCACACCCATCAGAGCTCTTGTTACCTTACTTTTTGAAACACCTATATATAGAATTTTTCACAAGACAAAATCATATAATATAAGCTCAACAAAAAAATAATGGCTAATCCAAATACCTTGCAAATATTTTATTTTTTTTTAGTGTCATGTCATGATTCTTCAGTTAGCCATACATGTTAAAGCTAATAAGGAAAATGGAAAGAAAATAAACTTACAATGGTTATTTTGTATACATGAATTATTATTATTGCTACTTCTATAGACATACGAAGAAATATTTTTGTTTTCTATGAAGTTTTAGTTCAAATGAAAGGAATAATTATAAATTAAGTTTATACTTCTACTGATGTACAAATCAATTATTTCACAAATCGATAAACTCAAAACAAGAAAGGTGAAAGATGATAAAATTTCCAGCATGGAACCTCCCCAAAAGTTCATTTCTAAAAAACATTCAGTGAATGAGTAAGTGAATGAATGATTGGCACAAGAGCCAATTCTGGCAAAATTGTGCCAAACATTTGTTAAAATATCAAAATTTAATAGAAAATACATTCCATAACAAAAAAAAAACAATGGACAAAAAAGGAGTTGCCCTCCTGTAATGAAATTTCGTATCCAAAGACATTTGTACTGATCATGCAAATGATTAAAATTTTGTGTCCAATGACTGAATAGTGGGAGCTACAGCGCATCGGAACTGTGCACTCAACAGGTGTCCATAAGAAGCGATTCTCAATCTGATGGTCAAAATTTTTGTTGCATTGCGATTTAGGATACCTTTCAACGACTGAAAAAATGCTTCGTCATAGGATTTGAACTCATTATGAGCAACTGCCAGAGTTTGAAAGAGGTCATATCATTCAATTGAAAGAGGCAGGTTGGGCAAATAGGAGAATCGCTCATCATATGGGTCGAAGCGATGCGGAGATTAGAAGTTGCTGGCAACAATGGGTGGACAATGGCAGATTTCAGCATCCTGATGGTAGTGGTCGATTTAGGGCCATAGGCGATCAGGAGGACAGATTGTCAAATTAGCTGTCTCAGCGCCTGATTCGACATTATCAACCATCAGACGTGCGACCCGCACACGTGTCCACCATGACCATCCACAGACTGCTGATAGTGCGAAATTTACGCTTGTACCGATCTTTATGCCACCTGCCACTCATGCCTGAACACTGTTGAGCCAGATTACAGTGATGCTTGGCTTGATAAAGTTGGAATCATGCTGACTGAGGACGCATAGTGTTAAGCGACTAATCCCACTTCCAACTGTGTCTTGACCATCATCCAAGATGTGTCTGGAGACGCCCAGGGCAGCGAGCCGATCCTGCTTCACTATTGCACACCACACAGGCCCTCAACAAGGAGTTATGGTCTGGGGTGCCACTTTTTTTTAAGCCAGACCTCTTTGGTCGTCATTAGAGGCACACTTACAGCACAGTGGTACGTCTATGACATTCCGAGAACTGTTTTTCTTACTATTTCTTTTGCAGTGCCCTGGCCTTATTTTTCAGCAAGATAATGCCAGACCACATACGGCACGTGTTCCTATGAACTGTCTTACAGCTTGTCAAATACTTCTTTCGCCAGCCAGATCACCAGATCTCTCTCCGATCGATCATGTCTGGGATATGATGCGAAGGCAACTGCATCTACTAGAGAATAATGATGACTTGCGCTGACAATTGGAGCAAATTTGGCAAGAAATACCGCAGGAGACCATCAGGGTGCTTTATTACTCTATGCCATGTAGTGCGGCAGCTTGCATTCAGGCTAGAGGTGGGTCAACACCTTATTGAGCTTGTACCTTGTAACTATGTATAACTCTGAAATTAATCATTCAATTTTTCTGAAATTTTAATGAATTTCTATTCTGTACATAATCTCTTTCGCTCTACCCACCAATTTTTGTTTCAATCGGACAACTCTTTCTAGGTGCGTCATTTTTTTTTTGTTGTTATAGAGTGTATCTAAAAATGTCAACACAATTTCTGTAGCAGAAGTAAAACATCGCATTAAATATAAAAATACAATTCAAAAGATAAAAGCAAACAAATTTTGGTAGAGTGCATCCCACAAAGTCAGATATGGTTAAAACAGTTCAATGATAAAGCAAAAAGCATTTCATATCTATGTTAAAATTACTTACAATAAGTTAAATGTGATATTGCTATAAAAGCTAGGAAAGTAAAAGAATAACAATTACTTCCTGCCATTTCTATCTTGTGTAGGTTTGATAACGTGCGAGGGTAAATCAAATTCATCCTCATCATAAATTATATCCTCATCAGATGAATTGAGGTTCACTTTTACAAGGTTTGTGGGGTGCCATTTTTATTTCAATATCCAAATTACGCTTTCTTGAATGACTTTTTGCGATTTGTTTCAAAGCTTTGATTGTAGCGGATTTACAGAAAGTTTGATCATCATATGCTGGGATGAATGTATTAGATATATTGCGAAAACATGGCTTTTTTTTTGTGTGGTTGGTAGGAAAGCAATCTTAGGTGGAAAATTCTCTTTTGATCTGACAATGCATTTTACTTGATCTTTTATCTAAGAATGAACGGGGGTATTAAATACAGGAATAGATGACTCAGACTCTGACATTGTAGGTTCTGCTGATGATGGTAAAAAGTGTGCTTGAGAGAAAGATGAGGTAGTGGAAACTGAAAGAATTGAAGATATATTTGGCTTTAGAAGGGATATTAGAAATTGAAGTAATTGTAAAGGTGGGCATTTTATTTTTGTAATATGTTCATCTGTTTGTATGGAATTGTTTACAGTTAAGGATTTAGCAGCCTGAGCGCAGGATTGAGATAATTATGGGGCTATTAATTTTTGGGCTTCTACATGATATATTTGTTATTTTTAATTATGTTGATTTCTTTTTCTATTTTCCCTTTTGGACATAGTTTAGAATCGATGGAATCAGGCTTTGAACAATTAATACATTTCTACTTCAGATTGCAATCTGAGGAGGCATGTCCAACAAGCAAGTTAATTGTCCAAAGCAGGCAGTTTATGAGTGTCTGAACCTTTAACACTTAAAACAGTGCAAAGCATTCAGAATAACAGGGTGGAGTTCACCGTTTAAATAACCAGCTTTTATAGTTTTGGGTAGTGAGGTGCTATTGAAAGTTAAAATTAAATGCTTAGTTGGTATAACTGTTGTATCTTTTTTTTATTATGATTCTTCTGAGCTGAATAACATCTGGATTAGAGAATCCATTGAGAATTTCTGATTCAGGGGTGGTCAACAGGTCAGGTTCAGATATGACACCTCGGGAAGTGTCAAGTGATTTATGAGGACTTAATGTAACCGGTGAATCCAGAAAAGTTTTCACAAGGAGAAAGGACTCTGTTTGTAGGCAAGCCCATTTTTCCGCTTAGGCACATGCCTAGGACGCAAGAGATTTGGGGGCTCAAAAAATTGGAGGGTGAAAAAAAAAATTTAAATTTTAGAGAACATACAACCGCCTAGTATTAATTAAAAAGCCGATTATTCTCTTTATTTTTATATCTAAATTATCAAATTTTCATTTCACTATCGGTCAAATTATGTAAATCGTTTGGCTTTTCTGCCTCAAATAATATTTTGTTTCATGTATACTGTTATTGTGTTCTCAAAACTCGAAATAAAATCTTTATCGCAGCATTTCTCAAACTGTGGAGGGCACTCCCCCAGGAGGGTGTGATAACCCTACTTGAAGGGGGGGAGGTTGAGCATATTGCGAAAAATCGAAAATAAAAGATTTAAAATAATTATCAAATTAATAAAATAGTTTATACATTCTTATATAAGAAAAAATGAAGTACATATTCACACTGATATAATACACACTACTTATAAATGTATCAAAACTGCACAAAGTATTTCACTTACTTTATCAATATTCAATTAAAAACAAGTTTAGTAATTACTAGTGGAATCCCCTGGGCTTGTCATATACAAAATTATATACAAAACTGAATGTTTATCTTGATAATTAGTACGGTTTATAATTAAAGTTGTATTGTATTGTGGTTTTTCCCATCAAAGTACATTAGAATTACATTCAATAAATTTTTTTTTTTTTTTTTGTAAGAGGGTGCGATGAAAATTATGATGCAATATTGAAAGTTTGGATTGCAAATATTGAAAGTTTGAAAGCACTGCTTTATCACAATCTATAACACTCTTTTTGGTATCATGAATTCCTTTAGATTCTAAGCAGGATATCTGTACACAAGGACGGATGGTTCAAATCCCCCTCCCCGTACCTCATAGACCAGATAATTTTTAATCTTCAGCATAAAGATTACGCCTCAGCACTTTTCATCTTTTTTTTAATTTAACCCCCCTTTCATAAAAAAAAATTATGTGTACGCCCCTGCTTCAGTTTACTAGTTTTATTATTAAATTATCGTGTCAATAAGATTCATAAATCCAAGCTGCTAAATATTTTGTGCAGGTTTGCTTTTTTACGTTTGCAGCTCTACAAACTTGTCCCTCTTTGTATCATTAACTTAAATATATTTACTAAAAAAAAATATTTTTTTCCCTTTCTTTTTTCTTTTATAAATATGTATTGAAATTTCTTTCTGTATTTACATATATATTTAAACATTGGATTGGCTTAAGACAATTACTCATGTAGTAAATTGTTTCCCATTAACAAAGTTTTTAGAAAATCAGTGAAAATATTCCTAAAGCAGGCAAAGTCCATTTTTATTGGTAAAAATGCCGTTTTTTTACGAAATTTCAAAGTTTAATTCCTAGCATTGATATTTTGAAATTGATCGCACTTGCATTGAGCTATAGAAATAAAAATAAAAAATATCTACAACATTTCTTCATTTTTAACTGAATGGAAAATGTTAATGCCTGTAAAACTTTATTTAAATATAAAAAATATGAATTGGAGCATGAGTCTTGAATGCAACTGTTGCTGGGATGGGGGACCTTTTTTCCTGAAATGCATATCAAGTAGGTGTATGATACTTTTGATATCTTGTTTCACTAACAACTGGTTCTTCTTTCTTGAAAGCCTATCGCATTAACTTTACTTTATAAATTTTCTTTGGATTTTTCTTTATGAAAATAAAATAAATGCAGTAAAATATTCTTAATTCCCAAATGATGCAACAGAAAAATAGATTTCAGAAACAGAAAGATTAACATTCATAATAAATAAGGAAACAAAAGTTGATTGTAAATTAATGTTTATAACATATGTAAATGATAGGAAGGCTGGTTCATATGTAATTTTTTTGCCTAAATTTCGTAGAATTATTCTTTGTTGAAAATTTTATTTATGTTTTATACAACTTGATTTCAAACTCAGTGGCACGACAGCCTATAAGGGCCAGGGTCTAACTGTGCCATCCCAGTATACATGACCATTGGGCACTGAGGTGCATGAGCAGATGTCCCGATCAGGTGGTCAGTCTGAAGTGAGACCCCCAGTGTTTAAGTCCCCAAAAAAACTTGGTACTCATTTATGGACCCACTGCAGTAGGAATGAAATGCTGAGTTGACCTTGCCCAGCCTGAGAATTTGATACAACTTAATGTGACTTATATTTGCAAAATTCACCATATTCTGTATATAATACTATTTATGTGTCTTGTGCCGCCCATCCGGTATAGTGGTTAGCATCGCTGACTACCGTGCTGCAAGTCCTCTCGTGAGGCTGGTGGAAGGGGAAAGAGAGACAAAAAAATTGAGGTGGAAACGAGCCAACTCGTACTATCACCAGCTCAAAGCTAAAGCTAATGTCAGGCGTAACAATCTAGTCCTTCACCGCAATGAATTTTGTGGACCTTGATCTGATGTCACTGTTGATCAGGTGGCATAAGTAACAACATCTATCTTGTATCATACAAAGTTTTAAAAATTCAAATTTATCATAATGATTACTCAGTGAACATTTGGTTACTAAAATACACACATTTGTGTGAAAATTATTTTAATTTTTTGAGAAATATATTACTCTGGAATAACCTACCCATATCGTAAAGTATTTGAACTTTACCTCAGATCACGAAAAAAAATATTCATTTTTGAGAATTTTTCATCTTTCGTTTACAATATCTTACTTTTTCATATATTTAGAGTATTATTGAAGACAAAAAATTAACTGATGTACAACAATTCTTCAAACATTGTACAATCTTAAAATATCTTAAATGTATAATCCAATATATTAAACAAAAAGTGAAAACAATTACAAAAAATTGTTAATGTACTCCATGTTCATTATGGAACAATACGTAATGCACATTAATTTTTATGGAAAAAAAAATTCATATCAAGCATTATATCTGTACAATATTTTTTTTTTAAAAAAAAAGCGTTGAAAAACAATTCTTAAAAAATGATACAATCTTTTGTAAGAGATATGAATATGATGCAACTTTTCAAACATACTAAGATCAAAAAATATTCCTACATAAGTATTAATGCATAAGCATTGCTGAACAATTTAACCAGATGACAAAGAAATAGCAAAATTAAAATCTTAGATATTTATCTGTTAATCATACTGAAGGAGATTTTAATAAATAGCAATAAGGGATTTTTTTTTTTTAAATATTCACAGTAAAATCAGGTTTTGTGATTATCAAAATTTTCTATGTAAACATTAATTTAAAGGCAGAAAATTTGCAAGTTTTTAGAGAAGTAACTGAATATCTGTAGCATTATATATTTTGTACAGCTGTCCTGTTTTTTGATTTTGGGTTAGACTCTTGCTTACTTAATGTTGAATTTTTGCAAATTCATGAACTTCAAATGTGTTTTTGACAGCTGGTATAGTGTGGTAACTCGCTGCAACTTTAAAAACTAAAAAATACATGTTAATTTTAATTATTTATTAGATTCCAGTTAAAATTTCGTACTTGTTACACAGAATAAGAGAGTAAAAACAAATGCTTTTATGACGCTTTAAGTAACAAATTTTTAATACTTAGCATCAATTTAGTTAAGTTTGACCTTAAATTTCCTCGGTTAATAATGCCCAATCTATTTTTTTCTTTGCTTGAAGATTAGCAATTATGATTAAACACATTTTTACTTGGAAAAGTAATTAAAAACTTGCTCACGATATCCTATAAAACGGGATAAATAAGAGATATGTCTTTTTAAATGCACTTGCTATATTAAACATCGAAATAGAAATTGCAACAAAATTGTAATTTCTCTGAAATAATTAATACATTAGCAAAACTCAAATCCCGAACTAAATAAACATGCTCTAGAAATACTACTTGTTCGTGTTTGTAATTTTTTGATGAGTAACATCTTTCCTTTCGGTTGCTGGATATTTGTCGGAGTGATTTCGTAAAAAGGGACAGATATGGGTTACAGGAAGTGACGTCAATGGGAACTTGGCGAGATGTTGTCGATAGAGCCAAGTTGGAATCATATTTGGTGACCAAGTTTGCCGCCAATTTGGCGAGTTCTTTTCGCCGAGTGGATGCGTACTTAACCAGTCAGCCTACCAGCATGGAAGAGGAAGTGTGCGCAAACCTCTAGTTATTTTCTAATACCGTTAACTGTTTTAATGTAACTGTAACTGTGATTTCTTTTTTTCCTTGAATGTTGTTTAGTTTGAATTTGAAACCCATGAAATAAAAGTTTAGCTGAGCTAACCAAAGTAATAATTCTTTGATTACAGTCTTTACGAGATTAGAATTCTTATTCAGGATAAACTTACTTATTAATAATTATATTTACTGTTAAGCATCTGACAAAGTTCAACATTCTTAAGAAAATACAAGTAATATGGAATTATTCGAATATATACCTTTTTCGTGCTTTATAAGATTAATTCCTTTCGCTGTCAATATATTTTTCATTGTGATTAAAAAAAAGTTCTCAATGAAAAATTAAAACATTTACCAAGCTAATTACATTTTCATGATTTTGTGATTTGCAGAAATGGGTAAATCCAGAGCAGAATATATGCGAAATCCAACTCTGTATATGTGTCATATTACTTATCATAAGTCTATTTTGTATCCACTCTTCCCCAAATTGAACAAGAATAAATATTTTTGGTAAAAAATTGCATTACTCCCAAATAAAATTTTCATTAAAGATATAATTATTCCATAGAGAATTATTTCCAAACATACTGGATTAATTTTTTTTAGGATTTAAGTTACTATTGCGTATTTATCACAATGACATGTTACACATCATATGCGACTACTGTAAAGCTCGTTTCTTTTTTTTTTTAAACTTTACAAAACATTTAGGGTTTTAAATGGTTTCTTGCTCCCAGGGGGGCTTCTTTGTAGAGAAGGTCGGATCAGATTATTTTTAATGTTTTCTAAAGCAAACTGGCAGCATACTGTGTATTTGAGTTGAGATATGTGACCAGATTGAAAAGGGTTTTTTTTTCAGCAGTTACATGTTAGGGCCATTAGAAAAAAAAGAAAATTTTGTATTGAGGAAGAACCCATAATATATAAAACAGGTGAATTTTAAATTTGTATTTCTAAAATTTACTTCACATAAAAATACTTTTTTAAAAAAGATAATTTTTTGAAGAATGAAATTTTCGCAATGATTTGTGCACGAAGAATAGGATATCACTAAGACAACCCAATAAAATTCAATTCCAATAAAATTCAATGAAATTTGTAATGTTGTGAGCCCTTTAGATTAACAAACTGAAGGTTTTAAGATAGTTACACTTAATCACATTTTACAGCCATTTTTAACTTATAGCATAAAGTAATTTTGACAAAAATTATTCATGGCAATTTGAAAGTTTATAAAATAACTATTTTATGAAATATTTTTTGCCCAGAGGTTTGCTATACTTCAGAGTTCAAGAGGTATATACTAATGAAATTAAAATTACATTATGTCGAATGAGTGGTGCATTCAGTATTTTTTAGGGGGAATTTATTATAATGATATCATTAATGATTTTGCAATGATGAAAGCTCCAAGAAAACCATTGTTTCACTAGTACAATGACCGTGACTCAACTGTCAGGATATCTAAAAGTAAAAGATAGTAAGATAATTAACAAGTTGAATGATAAACAAGTTAAAAAGTTGATAGATAATAAGTGCATACAATAATGTACACTCAATACTGTAATCTCATATGATTTTATTAATTTACTGTACTTATTTACAAAAAGATGGGGAGGGGGAAGTGTCCATGATACCGTAAGAAGTAAACAAGAGTAATCGAACCATGTCACTTTCTTTCCTTAAGGCTGCCAGTTGCCAGTCCGGATCACGGCGAATCCATAGGTGATGAATAATGGAAGAACTCCCCATTAAGAAGACAAAGAAAAGGAAAAGAGTAAGAGAGTGGAGGGAAAATCCCTCCTGAACCAAAACTGGGAAGGTAAGAACTGAAAGAGGGGTAGTCTGGAAATAGTGGGAGGGAGCGCAACAATTTGAAGTGCCTAGGGCGCCAGGGAGGTTAAAAACGGCCCTATTTGTAGGGCAGACATGGTTTTGATAAGAAGATCCCCAGAACATAGATTTCTGTTCACCACCTATTCCAATGAGTGTTTTATGAATGGTAAATGGCGATTTCTGAGACATGTCATTGTTAGGCAAAGATAATAGTAAAAATCTTGCACGTGCAACAGTTACATCAATATTACTTTTGGGGAATACCAGGCCTTTACCCGGACACAGCTAACTTGCATCCATATATGTGAAACAAACTTCATCCTGGCGAGCCTCCACCCACCACCGAGTCCACCAAGGAAGGCAGTGTGCCGGTCAACTGGCATGGTGCTTACCTGGAGTACACCCAGGATATAGCACTACAGCATCACGGTGAGGATCCAACAGGTAAATCCTACACCTCTTATCTGTAGCACTAGTCCTACAGCAATGTCTCTGAAGAGACTTATCACCAACCGATTGACAGGAGCAGACTCACTCCTGCCTTCCATCTACAGCGAGTAAGTAAGTGAATATTAACGTCGTACTGTTCAGCTACATCAGGGCTTTTGGCGATGGACTACATAATTTTGAACCATGGTCAAGTGACGTGGATGACACCTGAGCTGGCACCCCCTCTCCTAACTACCACACCACACCAACGGAAGGACGTTTCAGCTCTCGACAGATTTAACGTGCATCGCTGCCCTACACGGTGGGTCTTTAGTGGTACTGGGCTCGAACTCGTGACAAGACCAGCCACGATCCAATACCTATACCACTCGGCTACCGCGGCCCCCCATCTATAGCGAAGCGTGGGTCAAAGGGAAAGTAAAAGGTATCCCCAGGACACCATTTTCCTCCTCACAGGATGCCACACATGCAGGTAGGCAAACTAATGGTGTTAGTAAAACACAATACTTATATCGAAAATAAAATTAATAGAGAAATGAAACCAAATTAACACTACAAAATGATAATTAAACTGTGTTAATAACAATGAATAATATAATACAGTCAAAATAAAGAAATTTATTATTCTAATAATGTTTACTTAAAAATATATTTTGTGGTCTCGACGGGAAAAGAAAGAAAGAATAAATTGGATGACAAGAAAGAGTCGAAAATAGAGAAGGATCATGTTGCCACTCCTAATAAGTTCCGATACTTCCTGTTTATTAAGTTTTAATACTTGTTTATTCACTTTAAATTTGGCACCAGAATCTTAGTTAAGTTTATGGAACATTTTAAGTAGTTATGTTTTACGCTAAGAAAAAGAACTGTAGAATATTTTATCTTTACGGAGTGTGTGCTCAAGTAATTAGTTATTTCATGTTAATAGCTTCATTAATTAAAAACTGAAAATAGCCTCAATATTGCATGTCGAAGAAAAATAGAAGAATATTGAAATTAAAGTATAATACGAGGCATATCCAGAAACTATATATATATATATATATATATATATATATATATATATATATATATATATATATATATATATATATATATATATAAGTTCCGTTTCTATTTATATCCGCTCCAGCACAGCAATCGCAGTTCCGCATTTTATAGTTTTTTTCTTATAATGTTGAAGGATTACATTTGTATGAAAAAATATATTAGGAATAAGAACTGAAATTATAAAATTATTAATATAAAATGCCTTAATTTAAAAATTTTACATGCACACATTTCACAAGGAAGAAAAATTACATTGTATTGCCTCGGAAATATTCTGCTTTTAATACTACACACACACATTCTTTTTTATAATTATATTTCTACTTATAAAATAGATTTTTTTTTTTTATCATAACGCATTTTTTAGCTTTTTTTTCTAAAAAGGGGGTGTGGCTGAATTGCCTAATTTGTTTTCAAATGAAGTTTTATTCAACTTCTAACTTAACGACATGCAGAAGTAATATATCAATCGAAAGATAATAATGCAAAGAATAAGATTAAATGAAAATATAAAAAAAACGATAGGTTTGTGATTTTCGGGGGGTACCAAGTCTCCTTAAAAGAGTATGACCTTATTCCTAGATCATGGATTGCATTTTGGGGTAAATTTTGTCGGGTTTATGAAGATAAAAATTTAAGAGAACATAAGTTCCTATACCTACTTTCTTCATTAAAACCAAAAATTAAAGCATGTGGTATTGTTGAAAGTAATCCTCCTTCTAAACGCAACTCTTTAAAGGTAACTAACCATTTTAAGTCTCGATTTGGAAGAAAGGATTTACTGATTGAAATCTATATTCAGGATCTTTTGGCTTTAGTGAGTAATAAATCAGCCATAAAGTGAACTGACTCGTACGATAAACTTGGTTCCTATTTACGAGCATTAGACATTAAATGTGACAACATCAAATTATGCAGCAATGATGTATCCTGTTGGAGAATCATGTCTCTCAGCAAAAGTCTCAAAAAAAGGGCCCAAAAGATCTAGCCCTTGAAAAGGAAAAAGTTCTGGAAAAGTTATGTGTGTGTGTGTGTGACTTTCTTACGTCATCAAGTAGAGGGAGAAGAACATTGTATTTTAGCAGAAAATACATTTGAAAGTAGTACAAATCGAAAGGAGTCCCATAAACAAGTTCAACAAGATGAACATACGGCTACTACACTAGTAGGAAACACACATGCAGGAAAAATAAGCTGTACATTTTGAGACTGTGCTCATTCAAGTCAGGATTGTCAAAGAAGAGTTATGATGGTCGAAAATCAGAGGTTATGGTTGAGAGATGCTGCCTTGTTTACCTTAAACCCGGTTATATTGCAAAAAAGTGTCACAGCAGTGTGAAATGCTTGATTTGTGGACAGAAACTTTGCACATTACTTTGCCCGAATTTACACAAAGAAAATCCTCCTTCACTAAAGGATAAAAGAAAAACTGCTAAGAAAAAACCTTATTGATCACATAGGAGCTAACAAGAGAAGAAATACAGAGAGCAAGACTTATTGTCATCGGCATAGTACGAATAGAACAAATATCTGAATTAAAGGAAAAGGTCAAGTGGCATTTTAATTCACCTGCAGCACTATGGTATGGCGATTGGTGGGAGAGGTTGGTTCGCAGCATCAAACAGATTCTACGAAAGTGCCTTGGAAGAGCTTGTGTGACTTAGGAAGATATGCTCACACTGTTATGTGAAGGTGAAAGTGTCATTAATGGAAGACCTTTTACATACCTTTCAGAGAAATAAAATGACAACTATAACTCCAGCTCATTTCATCCAAGACATCAGAGGAGCAGATGTATGTGACTAGGATATAATAAATTCAAAACTTCTATTGGAAAGGGTGCATTTAGAAAATGTAAGGGATAATTTACAAAAACGTTTTCTGAAAGAATATTTAGGGGAACTTGTGTGTAATCCTAAGTCAACATCTAAGAGAAAAGAAATAACAGTTTGGGAAATTGTTCTCATTGGATCAGATAACTAAAAAAGACTAAATTGGCCTTTGGGTCGAGTCATTGAACTGTATCCTGGCAAAGGCGGCATCGAAAGAGTAGCAAAACTACGAGTTGCTAATGGCTTTGTTATTAGACCTTTGCAAAGGCTTTATCCTCTTGAAATGTCTGTTTCGGACTTGCCATCTGATATAGCATTAGGTGAAAATTTTCCAGAACTCAATAACGACTCTAACACACTAAAATTTCCGAAGGTTCCCAATTCAAGCCCTCCAGTTCCCAACCTTGGGGCAGAGGTTTCACGGCAGATGAAACAAACACATTGCAATTGATGAATAGTTCCCCGACAACATTTGAACTTGTAAACTGTTGTAAATATTAATTCAAGCTATAGACTCCGAATTTAATTTTACTATACTTACATTTTTCATTTTATTACTAGCACTGTATTATATATCAACTTGTCCAGTGATTTAAACAGGCAAATATAATTGTGTACTTTATTGTTATTGTTTTGCGCATGCTATTTTCTAAAATAGTAGCTTTAATTACTAGCTATAAGTTGATTTATAAAGTTAAATGTATCCTTACTACACTGTCCATAAATTAAGGATAAGGAAGTTCAGGCAAAGAAAGAGACAGAAGCAAAACAAATTTGACTTATTTGTAAAGTCTATTTATTAAACAAAAGGTAAAGAGCAAAAAAGATGCTATACGTTTGACATAATTAATAAAAATTGCGATTTTTACTCCCTGGAGCAAATTTCAAAAAAGAACCTATTTACAAGAAAACAGTATAACATGGTTAGTGTGATGGTTAATTCGGAGTATGTCTCCGGGACGATGCAATACAGGCCTTGCAACGCCTAGGCATGCTGAGTATCAAATTATCAATCTGATCTTGGGGAATATTACACCATTCATCAAGCAATGCCCTCCGAAGTTCCGGTAGACAGGTGGGAGGGGGTTGACGGGCTGCAATTCGTCGGCCAAGCATATCCCACACATGCTCTATTGGATTCAAGTCCGGCGAGTATGCTGGCCAATCCATACAGGTGATATCCTCCGATTGAAGGCATTCGTCTACAATGTTTGCACGGTGAGGACGGACGTTGTCATCCATAAACAGAAATTCAGCCAGTTAATATTCAATCAATCAATCAATTCAACAAAAATTGCCTGATGAATTGGATTTGTTATTTTGTACAAATTAAAAATATATTCCACATCTAGAGATAAAAGTTTCATGATGAGATGAGAATGGTTTTACTAAATTGATAATATCTTAAACTAAATGCTTATAAAGAATTTATAGTTCATTCAAAAGTATTTCCAGCCGAGTCAAAATGATTTCTAAATCGTTCCGTTTGAATTTTCTTTCGCGTTAATGAAATGATATTCTACACTAAAAAGTTCATGTTTTTCTCTTTTAGAATCAGTCATTTAAAAAATAAAATGTCAAACTTTTTTCTTTTACGATTTTTAAAAAAATATTCAAAATTTTAATTAAATGTTTAATAATTTCGTTATTTATAAAAATCTCATGAAACTTTTTTCGGTGTGTAGAACAATATATGTTATCTGTACGAAGGTTGAAAAAATTATTTACAAATAACAGTTTTTAAATTTTTTTTGTGTTTTTCATTTTTTACCCCCTTTGAGAGAGTTAAATCTCACACACACACACAATGTAGTATTTTTTTCATTTTTTGTTCAAAAATTACCATAGTTTGCAATCGATATGGGGAGTTAGAAGGCATTAACTTAAAAATGAAGCCCTAAAAAAATTAAAACTTTAACAAAGAACGCAATTTTACAATAATCAAGGGTTGGGCAGCAAAAACCTGTTTAGTGCCTTTTCCCCTGTGCGCTTATCATTTGCTGGAAGGTTACACTAGAAAAGAAGATGCCTATAAATAATAAAAATCACCAGATTTGGCGTGTAAAAAAAGAGGCGTGAAAAATAAATTTGTTTCATTTTCTGTACTTGTCTTAATTCCAAAAATTCATTTTAAATATCCATTTATAAAACAAAAATTTCTCTAATATTTGTGAAAAATTTAATCGCTTTTACTCCGTTATCATTATTTTAAGTAAGTTTTTAATTAATATTTTTAAGTAAAGCAGCATTGTTTTCTGTAAATCATTAATCAAACTTTTTCAATCGTTATGTATGAATTTTTTATAATTAATAGTGATCTGTAAATCTGTTTCATTTAAATTATTAAATTGAATGAGTTATGTTAGTTTAGTATTGAATTAAGAGGACATATTTAATTAATTTTTAAATTGGTCCAAATGTGCACCTTTTTATAGAAAACTAATACCCATACATAAAATCCTCTCAGGGGGTTTCCGAGGTACCCCAGTGATCTTTTCCCCCTTTTTTCTTTTGACAATTGTTTGCTTTAGGGATTGAATTTGTTTATGGTTTTTGTGATAAGAAATCACTACTTTATTTTATATATATAATAACCCACAAATGATGTTTTCCTTTTTCGTTTTTTAACATTGTTCCCAAAAAATATAAAAATCCAAAAAAATTCTAAAATACGTTTTTAAAAAATTAAAAAAAAAAGGTTTTTTTCCCCTAACGTTATAACAGGTCGGCGGCGTATCAATGCCGATCTGCTGCATGCCTTACCCTTAGCTCTAGGGGTCTCAGTACCACCCTTTTAGTCTCTCCCGCGAGGGATATTAATTGGGCAGCGGAAAAGACCTTTGCGGAGAAGGGTATGTGGCGGAAGAGTTGCGTGCGTCGTCGGTGACGGCTTTAAGGAATGCTCTGCCGAAAGCGGTCCCAGAGGTCGAGGAACTTGGTTGCGGATGGCTAGGCGGCGGGGACTCGCTCATATGGCGAAATCCTCCTTGGCTTTGGCCTTGGACCGTGCCGGCGGCACGTTATGGGTGTTTCCCCGTTGTCTAGCTTTGAAGAATCCTCCGGCGGTTACACTTGGCACGTTAGAAAAGTGGGAATTCGTGGCCTGGCGGGGGCCGCGATGGAACTGGAAGGAATCCGTGTAGCCACAAAAATGGAGTCAACCAAAGAGAATAAATATTTTGACCCGGAAAGGCTTTTGCCTCCAGCGCCAAAAAACTCCTTTCCTGGGCTGACCGTGTCGAGTCCTCGACACCGTCAGCCGGTCTCCATTTAAATAACTCCTTGCCCATAGAGGAGCAACAAATAGCTAATTCCCGATATTTTGTTATGTCAAAAACTGATAACTTTTCAAACGTATCGCCCTTTTTGATTCAAAAAGCAATAACAGCTAGTGTAGGTGAAGTAAAAACTATCCGAAAGATGCGTTCTGGTGATCTCTTCATCGAAGTGTCGTCACCGAAACAGGCTTTAGCTCTTGCTAGCCTAAAGCGATTAGCACATTTCGATATTCAAGTAAAATCGCATGCAACCCTGAACTTCTCTCGATGAGTAATCTCCGCAGCGGATTTGTACAATGTGACTGAGGAAGAAATTTTAGAAAATATGGCAGACCAAAGAGTATGAGCAGTCAGGCGAATTACCATAAGACGGGATGGACAAGTGCTTAAAACAAAGTGTAATGACTTCACACAGCTCTGGGTTAAGAATATTTATTTCAATACGTAATCAGAAATTATATTAACACAATGGATTAGCAAAAGGATATATATGTAGCTTTCATCACTCCATTCTCGCCTACAATAAGGTCGTTATTCACTCTCGGTATTCCCCACAGAGTCAGGATAGTTCGCTGGCTCCAAATCCGGATTCCGCAGACTTCGCGGTTTTTCTCGTTCGTTTCGCGGAAAGGACCTCACTAAGGCTCCCTCAAAAATCAGTCTCTTCGCGGGAGGAGCTTCACAACAGCTCTCTCTAAAAACTCCTGTCACTGCGAGGGGCTCACAACAGTATCCTCCAAAACGCAATCTCTATCGCTGCGAGGGCTTTACAACAGCACCTCCAAAATCGCAATCTTCTATCGCTGCGAGGGCTTTACAACAGCACCTCCAAAATCGCAATATTTTTTTTTCTGACTCTCACTCCCCTTATATATCCACTCTCATTCCATACATCCTCATCCTCTGATGTTTTGTCCTTTTTACGCTCCTATCGGACTCGGCTCTTTTTGTTGTAACTCCTGTTTAGCGGCGCTGCAGTCGCTTGTTTCAAGTGTAAGTAGCATAGTGCAATAACCGCATAGTTAAGGCACAAAGAAAGCATTTGGATGATTTTTTACGTGGTAGAATTATTGGACGACTGGAATGTGGACGTACCCAGCTCGAAGTATCCGAGGAACTTGGAATCGCCCAGAGTGTCATCTCCAGGCTTTGGCAACGATTCCAAGATGATGGTAATGTGAGTAGATGTTACAGCACAGGTCTCCCCTGATTTACAACGCCGAATATAAGGACCGGTATTTGGCAGTTACTGCCAAAAGAAACGGACGGAGCACAGCTTGTCTCGTCTGCTCTCTTCAGCTACCGGTACGACAGTTTCAAGGCAGACCGTGTAGACTCTTAGGGCACATTGGTCTATATGCTCGTAGGACTGTCAGATGTGTTCCACTTACCGCAACTCACTGTCGCCTGCGATTAACCTGGAGTAGAGAGCAAGCATTGTGGACACCACAACAGTGGTCTTGTGTGATGTTTTCCGACGAGTGCAGGTTTAGTTTGCAGTCTGATTCTCGCCGAACTTTAATATGGAGAGCGCCAGGTACCCGTTACCACCAAGAGAACACCATTGAAAGACACCGTTACGGTGGTGCAGGATGGCTCGTTTGGGGAGGAATTATTCTTGGTTCCAGAACTGACCTGCATGTTCTGAGTGTAACGATGACAGGCCACATCTATCGGGATGTCATTCTGGAACAATATTCAATCGATTTGGCGATGGACTACATAATTTTGAACCATGGTCAAGTGACGTGGACGACACCTGAGCTGGCACCCCCTCTCCTAACTACCACACTACACCAATGGGAGGACGTTTCAGCTCTCGACTGATTTAACATGCATCG
The DNA here is from genome assembly GCA_019973935.1 of Trichonephila clavipes. Taxonomy (NCBI): domain Eukaryota; kingdom Metazoa; phylum Arthropoda; class Arachnida; order Araneae; family Nephilidae; genus Trichonephila; species Trichonephila clavipes. The sequence goes on from BMAU01020987.1 coordinate 809,627, forward strand.
CTGCCGTACACGGCGGGTCTTTAGTGGTACTGGGCTCGAACTCGTGACAAGGCAAGCCACGATCCGATACCTATACCACTCGGCTACCGCGGCCCCGCAATTTTTGTTGAAAAATGTTTGTCTAGTCCGGCATCAACATTAATTAAAGATACATTCAATGCATCACTAATTGGAATCAAACGAAGCAACATTTATTACACGATATAAAATCAATAGCCTTCAATTAAAGCAAATGATGGAATCCAGACTTATGAAACCATCTGAAACTTTACAAGAGTACTTTTTAGCTTTGTGAGATTTAATCCACAAAGGTTCTCTCGATAATTTATCGCTCATTGAGTTCCAAATGGTTGCAAATCAATCCCTAAAATTTTTGAGAAACTGTTTAATGCTTCAAGAAATGTACGGAAAAACAATGAAAGAAAATTTGACGATCTCATTCGTAATCCGAAATTGGAACGAAAGCATACTCCAAACTCACAATTTGTTTGTTATTCTTGTGGTTTAAAAGAACATAAGAACACCCTATGTACCAATAAGCCTCACGGGAAACAATGTTATTGGTTGCAAAAATTTCGGTCATGTTCATGCCAAATGCCCCCGAAAAACCTCGCAATTCCACAGCAAAATCAAATTCTATGCTTCCTACGCCCGACAGATTTATAAGTCAAATTTCCGCTACAAATGTTTCCCCAAATCCTACACATGTCGAAATTTTACTTAAAGACACTAAGTTAATTGCTCTTTGCAACACTGGTTCACAAGTTACCATTATGAATCAGAAAAAATATCTAACTATTGGTTCTCCTTTGTACCTTTCCAAAACAACTATTTCCAGTGTTGGCCAACAAAATTCAAAGCATTGGTTTCTTTCAAGACAACATTACCATTCAAAAAATAATACTCTACCCAAAACAATCCATGTCCTTAATTGTGATGCATTTTCCCTTGATGTGATCACATTGGCATTGATTTTTTACAACAAACTAAGTTTACCTTTAGTAAAGAGAGAGACTGTGTCCGTAGTAATAATGAGGATTATTTTTCACTTCATGTTGCAAATGCGGTTGATGATTGGATTGTCCCCTTGATTTATCGCATGTTACTGATCCAAACATTAGAAATAAATTGTCATCATTAATTAATAAGTATACTAAGTTAAAAATGAATATTGCATTACAAGATGAAATCCCTATCTGTTAAAGAGCCAGACGATTCTCTTATTCTGAAAAACAGAAAGTAAGTGAATAAATAACTCAGAGGTTAAATCAAGGTATTATTAGGGAAAGTTGTTGTTGTTCCCGCTCACCATTAGTGCTATGTAAAAAGAAAGATGGAAACTTCAGACTTTGCATTGGTTATACCACAGGTTAAATGCACTCAGGAAAATTTTGTTCAAATAACAATTTAAAAAAATGGATGTTTTCATGTGGAAATAGAAGAAAATAGCAAGAAATTTAAAATAAAGTTCAACATTTCATTAATATTACTTAAATAACAATCAATATCTTAATTAACAACTTCTTATTATAAATATTAATTTATTTGTGGTATGAATGCAGTGTATTACCACGATACTAAAATATTAAAATTCGCCACTTGCATACGATGCTCCCTCTTTTTTCAGTTAATTTTTTACAAGTAGCTTTAAATAGCATTCTCTTAACATGTCACACTTCCTTTGTGCGGAGATTAAAATGTCGCTCTGCAGTCTGAATTCTTTTTATATCCACAAGTGTAACAAGTTTTTGTGCAAAATCACCAACAGACTAAGCGATTGCATAATTTTTAGTCTGCCTTGATTGCCATCATTAAAAATGACAATTGCCTCATTTGAGGAAATATCAACAATCTTTCTACCACAACCTTAAGTTTTGGGGCATAACTTCCATATAAATGAGTCATTGGATTCATTATTATTTTGGGTTTTACCCCTAGATATTTTTGAAGTTTAGGTTGTGACATCATTGAATACAGGTTTTATGGCATCCATTATTGCTACTGGCCATTTGTTATTGTGTCTAAAAGTTTCCACACTGCCATTAATACTTGATTTTGATATTTACACCAAGAATTAGGACCTACAGAACAAAAACTGTGTAATGGTTCTTCATCGCTTGAACGCAGATGGAAACATAAACCTAAACAGCGTTTAGGTTTATGTTTCCAGCGTTTCCCATATCTGACAGGCATGTTTTATTTTGTCAGATTGCATTTCCATAGTACGTTGAATTAAGTCAATCATTTTGTCGATCAACCTTCTTTTCCACTAATCGACTTCCCATCACTGAGTTTGAAGCTCATTTGTTTTAATTTTCGTAAACGAGTTCCCATTCCTTTTTTAACATGTCCAACACATTCAATTTTTGAAACTAAGATATCTTCTCCATATGGATTGGAGGCAGTATAATAGAAGAGAATGTTTTGGAATCACCATCCCCGATGTAAGATGTATATCTCACAGAACAATGACTTACTGAGCGCTGAAATATACGAACCATTCCCAGTCTCCATCATGCCAGCTGAGCCATTGTGGTTTTCACATAAAGAATTTTCCACTTTTTGTAAGCAGGTGACCCTTTTCTTCGTTTCCAAGAATCGCATCCTTTACAGAAAGAAGACATCACTTCCGCATCAATACACTTTCCTGTTTTGTCTCCTATAACAGCACACACACCAACACGAGAAGAATAGCCACGGGTTTTCCACGTTCCATCTCCACTAATTATTATATCGGAAGAATTTTTCAAAGTTACCTCTTCCAAAGCTACACTTTGCATTGAAGCTTCTGCAACTTCTTTACTACACAATTGTAATTTGTTTATAACGTTATTGTATGATTTTTCAGCAACTGGTGGAGGAAAGTCCATGACACAACAGAAAGTTGACATTGCTGCATAACTCTGTCCGATTGTCCTCATCACATACATCTGTTTATTTCTGGAATATTTTTTCTTTTACCCAGCATTTTTTAATTTCTAAACGAACACAAGTCACTCCAGTTCTTGTATTCAATCGAAAAAACTCTAGACAAACGTCTAACACATTTTTCTGTTAGTTTAATATCTCCACCATACTTTTTGCAAGAAACAAAGTTTTGAAAGTTTGTAAACATAATACCTTTATCAAATACTCCATACCCCTCAAAACCATCATTTTCAATAAAAGATGAATCAACATCTTGCAATTGAATCTTTTTTGCAGCTGCACTGTTGTTTAAGGATTTATGCACGCTGTGTACAGCTTTGCACCTCGTGTACATATTACCAGTAAACTTCCTTTTCTTAAGACATTTACCTGATGGTCTTTTGGCAGATTCAGTCGAATTCATCAAATTTAAAAGTTTATAAAAAACAAATATTTTTCATAAAACTTATTTTAGAATACGATATGGTGTGAAAAGCAGAAACGAGCGAGCATAGGAACACGAAACATTTTATCAAAACAAAGTAGAAGTTGTAATTTGTGGTAAACCCGACCATGAGTATCGAACAGAATATGGCCACGCCTTAGAATAGTTTTGAGAATCTGCCCTGGAAGAGTAAAACACATGATGTAAACACACCAAGACGATGTGTGATGAGCACCGCAATAAAAGAATATACGAGAAATGCTTCTTTCACAATAATGGTGACCCTGTATCTTCACGCAAAAAAAAAAAAAATTTAACTAGTGAACAGACTTTTACTAAATCAATGGTCATGAAGAAAACATTGTCATTTACTTGCATTTAATATAAGGACTCAATTGCTTTGTTCATGGATCGGAGTATCTACTTCCTTAGTTTCGATTTCGGGTGTGGCATGCATCTTCAACTCTAAATATTTCACAGATAAGTGGATCTTTATTCTCTTTCATTTTTCTGAGTTTTCAATTTAACTTGAATTGTTTTATCAATTTCATATTTTATTTTTTCATCTTTAATGCTAAAATTAATTAATTGCATATAATAATTTTTGATATAAAAATTCTAATGATACAAGCTAAAAATATCATGTACTGTAGATGAAGATGCCGAATTCCTATTTTCTATAATATTAATTATCAGTATAGCGCTGTATTATTAAATGTATATCTATTTTATAGTTTATTTAGTAATTTTGTTCTAAAACTTGCACAATGTCGGAAGTGCTGTACAAATACCACTACATAATATATCCGATCCTGCTTTGTTGTTCATTAAGTGCGAAATTACATTTGCCCTAGCAAAACCAGAACCGAATCTAACTAAGTACAATTACATAGTAACTAACCTCACTCCCGACACCGCGTCTTTAGTTCGCGATATCCTCATGCATCCAGATTCAATAGATCCCTACGTGCTAATAAAAAACGAACTCGTAAATCGTTCAAGGGAATCGTCTCAGTAGGAGGTACGGAAACTTCTTTCGGGGTAAGAATTAGGTTCTCGAAAACCTTCCGAATTGCTGCCTAACATGAAACGTCGCGCGGAATCTTTGAATGTTAATGAACAACTGATGATGATGGAGTTATTTCTTCAGCGTTTGCAGTCTTCGGTTCAAACGATTTTAAGCTGCTGTTTCTGACCTCACGTTAAACAAAGCCGCCGACATTGCGGACAGAATTCTCGAAATCTCGCCATCTCCTATTGAAACCTTTGCTGTTTCTAATATAAAGGGACAAACAGAATCTAAACTGTTTCGTGAAGTAGAAAAATTGAATGAACAAAAACTCGACCGCTTTTCAATTTCTCGTGGTTGCTCTCCATACCGTCGGAACAAAAATTCCCGTGAAAGGAATATTTCGAATAAGCATGATTTTTCGATTTGTTGGTTTCACAGGCAGTTCGGAAAAAAAATGTAAAACAGAAAAATGCGTTCAACCATGCACATGGTAGGGAAACGAAGCCAGCAAAGAATAATGGCGACTTATTCTTTGCCCAAAGAATCACGTCGCCTGTTCATTCGAGACCGAACAAATATCTCTTTTCTGGTCGTCACCAGCTCCGACGTGTATTTAATTCTTGCTAATGTCTATCGAAAAAAGAAGCACTTCTAAACAAACCCTTTTTGCCGTGAATTCATCCACAATCAACGTAAATGGGCAGAAAACATTAAACTTAAATTTTAATTTAAGAGATTTCGTGTGGAATTTTCTGATAGCCGATATAAGTTCACCTATTCTTGGAGCAGATTTCCTCCATTATTTTGAATTAGAGCCAGATCTCATGAATAAACGCCTTAGAGACACAAAAACAAAACTGCAATCAATAGGCCATTAAAGCATGCTAATCTCCATTCTGTTCGAATTTCTATTTCTACAGATCCAATTTATCATAAACTTTTGAAAGAATTTCCCTCTATCACAAAATTTGCCTAATTTAAATCAACCAGTGAAACATAACACTGTTCACCACATAATAACAAAAGGCCCTCCTGTGGTGGCAAAACCCCGAAGGTTGGCGATGATCGCTTGAAAATTGCGATAACAGAATTTCAAAATATGATGCATCTGAGACATTTACGACCTTCGAAAAGTAACTACGCGTCGCCGCTTCATATAGTTCCCAGGAAAGGTACTTTAGATTGGCGATTATAGAGCTTTAAATTCTCAAACATTAAAAGATAAATACCCCATTCCTTGTATTGCTGATTTTACAGCTGAATTACATGGCTCAAAATTTTTTAGTCGAATCGATCTAGTAAAAGCGCCTGTCAAATTCCTATCCACCCAGATAACATTCACAAAACGGCAATTTGCACTCCGTCTGGTTTATTTGAGAGTACACGAATGCATTTCGGATTGTGTAACGCATCCGCAACATTTCAACATTTTATAGATGAAGTCACTCGTGGCTTACCTGGTATTTACGCATTTGTCGACGACATTTTAATTGCATCTATGAATCCTCAGGAACATTATCAACATTTAAAAAAACCTATTTTCAAAATTAGATGAGTACGGTTTTTGCATTAATGTTTCTAAATGCATATTTAGTGCATCATCAATAGACTTTTTAGGCTTCAATCTGTCCGAAAATGGAATTAAACCTCTACCTAATAAAGTTAAATGTATTCTAAATTTTCCTAAACCAAACACATTAACTCAGTTGCGTAGATTTTGGGGCGTGTTTAACTTTTATCGTAAATTATCCGAACCATTACCATGGAATGAAAACACAGAACAAGCTTTTCTTGCAGCGAAAAACGCTATAGCAGAAGCTACCCTTTTAAGACATACTATTCCAGGGGCTCAATTGAGCCTATGGATGGACGCTTCAGATATTGCTATTGGAGGCACTTCATCTCAATAATCACAGGGGAAATCGGAACCAATAGCCTTTTTCTCCATAAAACAACAAAAGTCAGCAAAAGTGGTCAACTTACGATAGGGAACTATTTTCAACTTATTCGGCTATAAGAAAATTCAAACATATGTTAGAAGGCAGAAACTTCATTACATTATACTGACTAAAAGCAATTATGCTTTTAAACAAAACCCGAATAAATGTTTTCCTCGGCAACTACGCCACTTAGATTTAATTTCCCGAGAACATAGTAGCTGATGCCCTTTCCAGAATCGAAATTGATTCAATTACTAAATCTCCTATTCTAAATTTTAAAGAATTTGCATTGGCACAGAAAAATGATCCAGACGTTCACAAAATTTCTTCAGAATCATGGATCATCTCTTAAATTAGAACTGCAACCATGCCAAACCTCAGATTGCAATTTGCTTTGCGATATTTTGTGACATCGTCGATGGTTGTGAATCCCCATCTTTCGATTCACGATAAGTGTTATGGTTTCACCAGCTGTTCAAGGACAAGTACGACCCCATTGATTGTCGATGAATTTTTACGATCCACCAGCTGTAAAATGACCAGTGCACGTGGCCATGGGGCCATTGTTTATTGTCTGAACTCAGGGAGTGAAGACAGACAGGTCGCCATAATGGTAAAGTGGAGCCGGCGCACCATTGACAATAGGCGAAGCCTATCTTAAAATAATCATGTCGTCTTTACTGGTGTTGAGTGACGGGGATACTAGAAACAGGTGGCGTGATGGACAAGTGTGTCCAGATGTTGGACAAGGAACTATGGCGCCTTGGGCCAGACGGCTCGGGTGTGTTTTGGCGTGTTATGCGCAAATAGGACGAGGGAGGTCAAGAGAGACTTTTGTGACCTGCCAATAAGAAGGAACGAGGGGCGTGTTGTGAACACACCCCTGGTGTTTAAAAGGGTTCTTTTTCAGGAGAGAAGGGGGAGAACGGAAAAAGACGGGGAGAGAGAGGAGAGAGAAGAGGAAAAAAAGAACGGAGAGGAGACGGAAGGAGGAGAGGAAAGGAGAGAGAGAAGACAGAAAAAGAGAAGAGAGTCGGGGAGAGAGAGAGCGGAGCCCGCCTTGCATGGAGAAAAGGGTTGAGTCCGGAGATTGGAGTGAAAAAGACGATGAACGCCGGTGGCGTTGAGAATAGAATAGACTGCAACGGCTTGGCATATGGACTGAATCTATATTACTTCATTAACAAATTGTTAGCAAATAAACTTTGCTTCTATTTGTATATTATGCTGTAAACCTTATCTATTGATGGATAGCTACACACGACGTTACAATTTCAACAGAAGTCTCACGTCCTTTCGTCCATGAATCCTTTCGAAGAACAATATTTAACCATCTTCGCAATCTTTCACATTCAGGGATAGCAGCTTCGACAAAACTCATCTGCTCTCGCTACGTGTGGCTTGGCATGAAGTGCCAAATAAAGCAATGGGTCCGGTGTTGTGAATTGTGTCAAAAGTCGAAAATCCAAAGGCACACTAAAACACCTACCTCTAGGAACGTTCTCTCTTGATGCTAGGTTCACTCAAATTCACATAGATGTCGTCGATCCCTAACCACCATCTGAAGGTCATCATTATATACTTAATCGACCGCTTCTCCAGATGGCCAGAAGCAATCCCTATTCCAGACATACAAACGAAAACCATTTGCCGAGCAATTTTCAACACGTGAATCTCTCGTTTTGGTTGCCCATCTGTAATCACCTAGGATCAAGGAGCCCAGATGCGTTCATCAATGTGCGCTGAATTTACTCGCATGCTGGGAACAGAAAAAATCAAAACTACTACAGAGCATCCGATTTCAAATGGAATTGTGGAACGTTTCCATCGGCATTTAAAATCGACATGAAAAAGACCCATGAAAATGACACATGGTCTGAAATAGTCCCCATCATTCTTCTCGGCATAACGAACAACAGTTAAAGATCTACAATCTTCTTGATGTGTGTCAAACATTCCTTTTTGTGACAATAATTTCATCACTAATCTTTGTAACAGAATGCAACAACTGAATCCTGTGGCAACATCTGCTCACTGCACTGATCAATTCTACATTCATCCTTCACTACAATCATCATCTCATATCTTTTTAAGAATCGATCGTGTGCAACACCCTTTACGTCAACCGTATACTGGACCACATAAAGTTGTCCAGAACAGACAAAACCATCACAATTGACGTTAATGGTCGAAAAACTCCAGTTTTTATTTAGATCGCATTAAACCCGCACATCTTCTCTCAGAAACTGTGTGTGAATCTCTACCTACAGTGAACAAAAGCATAAAAGATGATAAATTATCTACTAATGACAAACCAATATATACCACAAAATCAGGAAGACGTGTACATTTTCCAAAAAAACAAGCCACTTATGTTACATAATTTTTTTTTCCTCCTTCTAGAACTTTCAGATGGAATTTTTTTTGTATTATATTTGTATATATTTCATTTACATGTTTTATTTTTTGTGTATGTCTCATATTTCTCATGTTCAAAATTTTTAATGTAATTCTTCCAGTACGGAATCTCAAAAAAAAAAATGTTTAGAAAATTTTAAACTAATATCGTTCCCTTGGGTTGTCACCCTCAGTCATTGGGGTGATACTCTGCGGTAAGCCGATTATGGGTCCCGAACAGAATATGGCAACCCCTTAGAATAGTTTTGAGAATCTGCTCTAGCAGAGTAAAACACATGTAAACACACCAAGACGATTGGTGATGAGCACCGCAATAAAATATACAATAAGAAATGCTTCTTTCACAATAAGTTAATATTCAAAACAATATTTGAGGCTTAGATTCAAGCATTTGATTATAATTAGAAGGAAAATATTAGAAAAAGAGAAACGCAGCTGTCACAAGCGATATGACAGCTGTCACCGAGCAGCCAAAATGTAAACAATGTTTAAATTACCTTTTCTGCTCTTTTTATTTTCTTAATAACTTCCGTTCTATTAGGAATACCTTCACGTGGTTTCTTTTAAACACTCAGAAAGGTTTGCTCTATAAAATAAAATAATTTTAAAAAAATGATTTTCCAGAAATTTTAAAAGACGACTTCATGACAACACAGGGTTTCATTTTGGGCCCAAACAACACTATCAATGTTTCAAACACTAAAACAAAAGCCTTCCGAGAATCAAAAAAAAAAAAAATCCTACACATTTTTAAGCAGGGTGCAAAACTTTAATTGCATACCGACACTAGTAAATTCGATTGTAGCACCACATTCTCTTTCAACAGTTTCACCAGATATATTATATGAGTAAGAAAACATCCCCGCAAGAGGAGAAATACTCAACTTACAAACCTGAAGTCTTAGCAATTATTGAAGCTTTAAAGAAATTCTGCAGATATTTAGTTCGCACTCAATTCAGAATTATAACAGATTGTTCAGTATTTGAAAAAACTATAAGTAAAGCACAGTTAACACCCAAAATTTGCTAGATGTGCCTTATTCTTTGAAGATTTATCAAGGTAAGTCGATATCCTATAATGCTGATAAACCCCATGATGAAATAACTTCCAAAATTATTCATATTCAAAAAATGATGAATATATTCAATGGCTAACACAAATTTTGACAGATAAACAAATCAATGACTTAGTTCTTTGCAATAATGTTCTCTATAAAATTGTCAATGACGGGGATCTTTTGGTCGTTCCCCAGTCAATCCAACAGGAAGTAGCTACAAAAATTCATTCTACAAGTCATTCGGGCATAAATAAAACTGAAAACCTTGTAAAGTAAAATTTTTATTTTCCTAATGTCAGAAAATGTGTAGAGTCTCATATCAAATTATATAGTGTATTCTTGTGAACAGGAAACGAGGAAAAGGCGAGGGATTCTTGAATCCCATCAGAAAGGATGATGCCCCCTTATGCATGTATCAATTGATTTTTTGAGACCCTTTAGCTTCTACAAATAAAAAATTTTCCCCGTAAAAGATGTATTTACGAAATTCATATGGAGCATACCAGCTACATGGCCCGGCGTTTTTCTCTACTTTTATATATATATAAATTTTTCCTTTCCTTCATAAAATCAGCACTTCTAATACTCTTATCAAAATGACTTCCCCCTCCACCGATTACCCCGGCATTGTTCGGAGTTGTACCGAGTTTATAACATAAAAAATTCCGTGTTTCGAAATTTTTTCGCTTCTTTTCTTTGTCAGACAGGTTTATTTCCCCCCGGCATTGCACGAACATTTTTAAAAATGCATAACATACTGTCATGGAAATTCCCCTTCCCCTCTCGCTATCATATCTCTCGAGTAAGTGAACAGTGGAACTTTAATATTCAATTACTTTGCAACTTTTTAGGCCCCAAAAACGAAAATGAACCTTTTTAAAAATAGTTGTATGTTCAGAAAAGCAGAATTTTTTATAATTACAAAATTTCCCAACTGTATTAAATGTTGAATTAAAATTGTGAGCATTTTTTGAAATGTTCAATGCACGGAAAGAGTTTTATACAACTATTTATATAAATGAAGTTATAAAAACTTTGAATTTGATAAGTAATTATTCAACATTTAAAATTTGAGTTTTTAAAAATTCGTAAAAAAAAGTTTTCGGCAATTTATTTTTTTAAATCACTAACTCTAAAAGATCAAAGTCTGTTTTCAAAGATCAAAGTATTTTTTTAAATCATTTTCATATAAATGCATTGATATTGATTCATTTTAGAAAAGATCTTAAATATGTAAAGTATCGTTGTTTTGTAAAAAAAAAAAAAAAAAAACATACAGCATTGTGACGAAATAAATTATTTTTCTAATTACAAAATTGCTGAGGAAGTTATTTAATGCGCAAATAAATATTTGAGTATTTTTTAAAAAATCCTAAAAATTAAGCGATGATGCTCTTAAACAGCTTGATAGGTGCAGCCATCTAGTGGCACAAAAAGTAATGAATTATTGTACAAAGAAAATGAAAAAAAAAAAAGTTTTCGACATTCTATTTTTTAAATCACTAACTGCAAAGATCAAAGTATGAGTTGTTTAAAAATCTTTTTCATATAAAAGCATCGATATTGATTCATTCCAGAAAAAATAATAAAATATGTAAAGTATCGTTGTTTTGTAAAAAAAAAAAAAATACTGTATCGTGACGAAATAAATAATCTTTTAAATGACAAAATTGCTGGCGAAGTTATTAAATGCGCGAATAAAATTTAGAGTATTTTTTAAAAAATCATAAAAATTAAGCGATAATGTTGTTTCAAACCCAGGTACAAACGTAAGCGCTGTAACCGAAAAATAGAACAGCGCTCTAATCTCGACCGCTCCACAAAATATTCGGAAGAAAAGAAATAAAAGACCTTTAATATAAAAGGAAGAGATATTCAATTTCGACTTGCGTTATTTGTTAAAGTTTTAATTTTTTCGGGCTTCATTTTTAAATTAATGCCTTCAAACTTCATATATCGATTGTAAACAACGATAATTTTTAAACAAAAAAAAAGGAACAAAAATAATGCTAAAAGATTACTCGCAAAAAGGGGGTAAAACGAAAAACATTTTTTTTAAAAAAAGCTTAATTTTTAAGCAAATTTTTCGATCTTTGTACAGATTACGGATAATATCGTTCTACACACGGAAAAAAGCTTTGTGAAATTATTTTTATAAATAAATTATTAACTATTTAAATTAATTTTTTTTAAAATATCGTAAAAAAAAGTTTGACATTTTATTTTTTAAATGACTGGTTCTAAAAGAGAAAAGCATGATCTTTTTTAGTGTAGAATATCATTTCATTAACTTGTAAGAAAATGCAATCGGAACGGCTTACGGTGGTATTCTCAATCGCGAGCTATTGAAAAGAAAACTCGCGGATTGGGTAACCCCTTCTTGACGATAACTCCCGGGTAATTTCCTTTTCTTATTCTCCAACTGACGATTACCGGATCCGAGAGTTATGCGTTCGCGAGATGTTAAACTCGTTGTGATTGGACACTGATAATCACGTGGTATATTGTTTACATGTATCTTGGCGCAAGACTTTCGATTCACAGCTATTTTTTTCTTCTCTACTACGTCAAATAAAAGTAAAAATACAAGGAGATGTTATTCATTGCAAGATAACCCGCGCAGTTTACAACAAGAAAAAAGAAAAAGCACGGGATTGCTTGACTACTGATTTCAATCCAGGCAGCCTTTCCAAACGAAGTCGACAAGAGCTGCAAAATAAAAAATCGCAAAAACGAAGAAGCTTTAAAATGTTTAAACTTTCAAAACTGGTGGAGGAACCAAAAAGTTACTGACCACATCGTTAGATGAATTGCTGGCCGCTATGGGTGCCCTCAATGAACCATTGCCGTATAGATACAATTGCAACGACGATTATGATACTGCTGTTTCATCAGGAACTCAGGGTAAGTGTACATGGATTTTTTTTTTTGTCTTTATTTAGCTTTTAATTTAAATTTTCCGTATTATTCTGAATAGATTTTTCTGATAGTGATTTGTGTTTTATTACATAAATGAACTCTAATATGAATCAAATTATGAAATGTTGAGTAAAAGAATCAATAATTGAACAAAATTTCTTTTCAAAATACACTTTTAAAATGTAAAAGTTAATTTTTCTGTCATCCAGGAATTCAAATAACATGGTCGTAAAAAATTCAGTTGGTTTGATTTGATTTATAATTAATGTTGCATCTCAAAGCAATGTGAGGTCTATTTGCAATGAACTTCATCATTTGAACATCTGTCAAATATCAAGGACAACGCACCTGAATTAGTAACTCATTCTAAATTGCCACAGTACATCAACCTGAGGACTTCAAACGATGACAGATTTCAGGTTTTCAGAAGCACCAAACTCGATGGCTATGAATTTGTGACCACGGCCCCTTGTCTATTGTGCTCACAAATATTTGATTAGAATTATGTAAAAAAATTGCTCAGGTTGTGTAAAATGTATGTATTTTTCATAAAAAGAATAAAGATGACATGCACATATATAAGGGAAGATGTAATTTATTACTCCTAATTAAAAATGATTAAAAAGAATTAACTTGCAAAATCATGCATTTATGTATTAAAGTAATTATTGTTTAATGTGTACAATGAATCAAACTTGAAAATGTACTGTGATTTCTCATTAAATTATAAACTGTGCATAATCCCCTTTATAGTATGACAATTTATGTACACTGCTGGACAATTGCTAAGGACGGATAACACTATCATCCATAGCAACCCCAAAATGAAAGGAAGCAAAATGTGGAAAATTAGAATAAGTGCGGGATATTAGTAAGAAGAAGTATGAGTATGCAAATTTTTTTCCACATCTGTTCATCACGTGATAGCGTTCATAAGAGCTTTAAAGGTTTTGACGCGTGTGGACAGTTGTTGTTTCAAGTCAAAGTTTTACAGGAAAGATTTAATAGACGAACTTAAAATTTTTGGCATGTCTTCCCGACATCACATAGATGATTTTATGCGTGGCCAAATTATTGGAAAGATCGAAAAAGGGCGAAAAATAACAGATGTTGCCAGCGAGTTCGACATCGCTCACAGCGTTGTTTCACGGCTGTGGAAGTCAATTAAAACTACTGGTATGCGTAGTAGACGGCACGGGGGAGGTCATGTTAGAAGTACGACGCCTGCAGAAGACATATATCGTCCTATCAGCAAAAAGGAACAGGCGCACCACAGCTCAGCAGGTGGCAAATCAGTTTCTTGCTGCCTCAGGAAAGCAGACCTCCCGAAAAACTGTTGCCAGACGTTTGAGGGGAGGAGGACTATACGCACGCAGACCTGTTGTGTGTGTCCCATTGACCAGACAGCACCGTACTGCCCGTTTGCAATGGTGTCGTGAGCATCACAATTGGACTGAACAGGACTGGGCATGCGTACTATTCTCAGATGAGAGTAGGTTCAGTCTGTCATCGGATTGTAGACGCCAACTGATCTGGCGCGAGAGTGGTACTGCTTATCGTCCAGAAAATATCCAGGAAAAGGACCGATATCCGACATGCAGTATCATGGTGTGGGCCGGCATCATGATCAATGGCTGCACGCGCCTACATGTGGTTGCGAATGGGACTATGACGGGCCAACGATACAGTGATGAAGTTCTACTTCCTCGTGTTCGTCTTTTCCGTGGTGCTGTCGGTGATAAATTTGTTTTTATGGACGACAACGCAACATGTCATCGAACACTCGCTGTTCAGGATTGTCTAGACAGCGAGGGTATTCAACGTATGGCCAGCGCGTTCTCCAGATCTAAACCCCATTGAAAATGTGTGAGATGCTTTGGAGAGGCAAGTTGCTGGTCGAAACTATCCTCCGACAAACAAGAACACCCTCATCCGTGCACTCACAGAGGAATGGGATAAATTGCCTCAACAGCTGCTGGATAATGTTCTCCAAAGTATGGTACGAGGTGTGGAATGTTGCATCACACTCCACGGTGGACATATCCCGTACTGATACCTTTCTTTAAGGTGCCTGCTGACTTTCAGATGCATTGTTCCATTTCTCCGTACGCAGATCAAATGAACATTTTTTTTCTTTCAGATGTTTCACAGCTTTTGTACTTTCCAGAACAATAAATATTCTTTATTCTAATGTCTGAACAGTGTGGCAACTATATTTTATCCTACTAGGCCTCATGTCTCGCTTAATGTTATGCTACATAGCAATTTGTGATCCGTCCTTAGCAATTGTCCAGCAGTGTATAATGAAGGACTTACAAAAAATAAAGTTATTTAATAAAAGTAGGAAATAGCTTACAAAATTTCTTTTCGATGAATAAGATTTATTTTAGTGGAATAATTTGTAGTTGGTAAAAAATTAATGTATCAAAAACTGTAGTGGCATATATTTAATATTAAATTAACAATACTAATTTATGCATTTTAAATTATACTAAATAATATAATTTATGTAATTTTTCTAAATTCTATCATTTATTGCAGCAGAAACTAATTGAAGAAACATCCGACTTCTCTATTTCTCATGCTTTCTTGTGGAAAAGTCACTAGTTTTTGAAGAAAATGAACTTTAGTGCCATTTAAATATTAAGATTTCATTTTATCACTATTTATTATTATAGCTGAAATTTATTCTATTGTTTGCTTGATTTTTAAAAGTATGAAGATGTCATTTTTTATAATGAATTTTATAACTTCAATAAAATTTATTATACCTATTTTCAAAACGTACAAAATATGTTCAAAAGTTTTCAGAATAATTTCAATTTTTTTTTAAAATTTTATTTATTATTTATATTTTAATTTACTTACTATTAGTTACTATAATAACTAATTGAAAAAGGGGTTTTTTTTGTAAAGTGAAATGTTAAAAAATGTCATTAGGAATAGTTAGTTTTGAATTTTTTCTGCTACCAAAATATTCTTTTCTGAAAAATTGTAAATATTTTGTATATGTAAAATTTGTGTGTGTGTGTGTTTTCTGTTCTATATTGTAAAACATTGATAAATGTGTGTGTGTATATAGTGTTTTGTGACAAATAAAATCAGATTAATACCAATAGTATAATTACCTTTGTTAGATGGAATTGGAACATGTTCTGTTTTAGATAAATGTGACTTTAGATTCAATTAACAAATTCATTTTTCACAAAAAAACTGGATTTTTAATTCTAAGATTTTATAGAAATCATGAATTAAGAATAATTATCAGACATTAGAATTTATTTAAATTAATGATTATATACATAATGAATATTCTATTTTAACCTACCAAAGGGTTGCTGGAAAATTTTAAATAAAAAAAATAGATAAGGATATATATACTTGTATACAATCAAAATATAAATTGAAATTTTAAAATAATACGAGTTTTGAATTCTCATTGTATAACATTAAATCATGACATCAAACATGAAAAAAAAAAGTGTATTGAATTGCTAACGTTGTTCCTATTTTAAGGAATGAAAACTGGCCTTCTTTCAATACTTTCCAATGTTTCTAAATCCTCAAGCAGAAAAAAATCGAAGCGGTCGTCCATATTTGTTTACAAATCCGCGAGTTACCCTCCGAAATCGGCGGGTAGAATCCGCGGGTTATCTTTGGATGAATAATGCGTGGATTTGGCGCGATCCGCAGTTGAGAATAATGATGTTTCGCCAATTTGCGAGTTACCTCCGGTTCGGGAATAACTCGAGGATAACCCGCGATTGAGAATACGACCGTTAGAAATCATTTTCATAAAAACGTATAATTTTGACTCATTTTAGAAAAAATCATAAACAATAGAAAATATCATTATTTTGTAAAAATAAATTATACCGTATCGTGGCAAAGTAAATGATCTTTCCAGTTTGTTAATTTTTTTTTGTCCGAGTCTCATAAAAAAAATTAGATCGTGTTTTAAAAACGTCTGGGATAAAAAAAAAGGTCGGAAAATTGGAACTTCCCCGCCTGGCGGGAAAAAATGGTAATAATTATGCGTTTTAAGGTTTTTAATTATCTTTTTAACTAATTGCACTATCGGAATATAAATGGTCAAAACGGATTCCTTGGGTCTTTCGGTACCTTCGGCGAATTTCTGCGTCGTGCGGTTCGTGAGAAGAAACACCTAGTCGTACGCATAGTTACGTTTGTTTACTTACGAATTTTAATAATGTAGATACCCGTTAAGTCTACATTTTAAGAAGCTATACAAAAAGCTTCAACAACAAGCGGTAACATTTGGAAATCCAAATCGTATCATAACTGGCAAAGTTAGTGCATTCAAATCAAGCTAGTTTCAGTACTGTGAAAGTGAAAACATCCAGCATCTGAGCATCACTACCGGCATTCAAAGAGGCAATGGGCAAATCAAAAACATTCATTACACTTTAATTCCAGGTTTAGCCAAACTATCTATAGAAGATGGTATATATTTGACCCGCAGTACAGAGAACACTTAACTCTACTGTTTTAAGAAGCACCCAGCACACACCTTTTGAGCTTTTAAATAAGTGTAAAACTGCAGCAAAAGATTTGAAAATCCTTGACTTGCTCAACGAAGAAAATATAATTCCTTCATGGCAGATCGCATGGATATTCGTGAATATGCCAAAAAGAACATCTTGAAACTCCAGGAGAAAAATCGCCTGAACTATAATAAAAAATGCAAGATGACTCACAAGTACAAAATCGGTTGCTATTCAGCAAACACAATTTGGGACCGGGTTAAAATTCAGACCAAAATCTTTCAGTCCATATGAAGTTGTGAAAGTGAAGCCGAAAGACCTCTATGATGTGAAAAAAGTCTGAATCCACAAAGGCCCACATGTCACATCTACAGCAGCTTACCATATGAAAATGTGGAGTGGCATCATCGGATTGCATAAGAACAGCTGATTGCAGCATCTACCCATGCCAGATTGCACAACAGTGACTGTAACCGTGCTTCAGGCAGACATGTGGGAGACTGAGCACGTTCGATTTATTAAGAGCAGAGTCTATGAATGGAAGTATTAATAATCGCCGTAATTTCCTTTGCCAAAAATTTAAAACTAAACAAATTGCATTAAAAAACTGGTCACCGAATGCAATATTATTTTGGGATATAAATAACATTTTTTTATAAATATAGAGAAAAAGAGATCAGTATTTTTCAAAAGACGATCAACTTGCTTCAAGAACTATGTATCTCTAAAGTGGATATTCTTCAATGGATCCCTCCTCCTATCTACGAAAATCACAAAATAAACATCTATACTCGTGAACTACCATTTCAAAACAAGGATCTTCCAGATGACATAGTACAAAATATGTTTAATGATTACATTCAGCCCAAATTTAATAACAATATCATAATAGCAACAGATGGTTCAAAAAATACTAAACAAACATCAATAGGAATTTTGATCCCTAAGAAAAAAGTTCGACAAAATTTCATACTGAAAGAAATGATTTCAATTTTCACAGCTGAAGCTATAGCCATATGGACTGCATTAAAAAATTGGATTTCTGAAATAGAAAACTATGTTATCCTGACGGACAGCTTATCAGTTCTAAAAAGTATCCAAAATATTAATAGAAAATCCAATACAATAATATTAAATTTAAGTTCAACTTTACATGAGTGTCTCCAAATAGCTCAATCAATTACATTCATTTGGGTACCAGCTCACAAGGGAATAGAGATTAATGAAGAAGTTGAAAATTAGCTAAAGCCTCTCCAGAAGCTTGGAATATTATTCCTTGGATTACTTGGAAAGATCTACATACACATTTCAAAAAACAACACAAAAATAAAAGCGAAGAAATATGGAAGAGCAAAAGACATAAAAATTATTTTTATATTTCTCATCTTGAAAAATGGAATAGACAGGCAGCAAAAAATAGAAATACAGAAGTTTTAATCAATAAGTTGCAAGCTAAAACATTACCATTAAATGATATAAATTTCCTTTTTAAACAAACAGATTCTCCTTTGTGTGCAGATTGTAAAGTACCAGAAACTAGTGAACATTTTATATTAAACTGTATCAAATACAAATTGCAGCGTGAAATTTTGAAAAATTTTATCTCCAACCACGGAGAATGGTCTTATTCCTCAATAGCGAAATGTAAAACAATAGAGCATGTTCAAAAAGTTGAAGAATTTTTGACATCAACCACACACACACACACAATAGATTCTAAAATTCCAGCTAATAGATTTTCAATACTCTACTTTCATCAATTTCAGTTGAAGCACAAGACGATGATTAAAACTACTGATGGACACTAGCTGTACGTTACAACTTAAGTTAAAAACTAATCCAAATTTTATCGGAGCATAAGGCGTTGACCAAGTCTCCACTGTTACAGTGGTATCACTGTACTGAACTGAGCACGAAACAAAGCAGTATCGCAGCAGACATTTGTCTTTTCGTTAACTGATGTTAAGGGCAGCAACCGCCCTTTTCTTTATTTTAATTCTTTCAATGTTTATGCCGTCATCTTTTTAAATAATTAAATGTGTTTAAATATAAACTATGTGATATTAATATGTGATCCAAGAGTGTCACCTACACATACATTATAATTACACAAACACCTTTAATAAATTTTTAGATTTTGTTTTTGCTACCACATTTCACTTAAATACACTGTTCTGAATGACATTAAAATGTTTATAGCTTTGGGAGAAATCCAGAGTATTTCTGCATGGATTTGCAATAAAATTAAGGAGTTCTGGCTAAAATTTAGACTCCTTAGAGGATATTTATTCCAAGTAAACTTTTAAGAAAATATCAAAATCTTCTCATTCATACCAGTATTTTACCATAAAACCTGTTGATTGTTCAATTACTTTGTCATATCAGTAATAAATCCTGATTTTTATTGAAATAATGAAATAGATTTTCAATCCAGCCATGGATCCATTTTGCACACATTTTTAATTTTCTTTTTGATTTGTTTATCTTGACCTGTGGAGCCCTTAAGTTCCCTGGAACACAGTTTGAAGACCACTGCTCTAAGGACAAAAGGGATATTGTAGATGGATACCAGAAAAAAAAATTAGAAAAATTTTTATTCATCATTTTTAGAGAATTATAATAAAGAGCAGCTGGGTTCTAAAAATATCAAAACTTGTGTACCCTAAAATTATAACTTAAATAATGAAAAATCTTTTATAGGCAACCCAAATGGACTATGAGAACCATACTTGGATCAAATGAGACGTTCAGCAGGGGTGTCCAACCCAAAATGACTTTGCGGCCACTTCAGAAAAACATAATCTCGCGGGCCGCACATAAAAATTTTTACCTTTATATCAGATTTGGAAACAAAAAAACATTTATTTGAGTGAAAATTTAAAACAGAATGAACTATTAGTATTGTTTTCATTATTTTTCATGTATACAAACATAGATAATATAATAATGTTTATATAATACAATAATGAAATTATCAAATAATGTTTAAAATATTACAGTTGCCATTTTCTTGAAAATTATGGTGTTCCTTCTGAATTGATCTTTTGTTACTCATTGTTGAAATTTGATTGTGTTGTCTTTTGCAAATGATTAAGTATACATTGCCCTTTACATTAACACTGTCCAGAATATTTTTTTTTAAACTTTACAAAACATCTGACTGCCTCTTGCTTTTTGGGCACTCCAACAGAAAAGGAGAAGAAATGAAAGTCACACACACAAAGAATCATGTACCATGCATAGTAAAGGATATGCATAATACAATTCGGAATTTATTAAAAAAGTAATTTATTATAGTAAAATCAAATGTAACTGTTTAATAAAATATAACTATTTTAATATAAAGGACATTTCTATTATAAAAAAGGATTTATTTTAAAACAAGAACAGGTAATAAGAAAATACATTGTAGATTTATATATATGTATAAATTTCCCCTCAAATAAATTTCAAAATGAAAAAACTTTAAAAACCTGATATTTAAAATTTTTTAAAACGAATCGGTGGGCCGCATCTTGCGTATTGGTGGGCCACACGTGTTGGACACCCCTACATTATGGTACACAAGGTACTAATTTAAGTTTAAGATTCTATAAAGATACTGACCAATATTGTAATTTCCACAATATAATTTTAAATAAATCACATTTTGATTTTAGTATAAAAAATGCATTCAGTGATCCTTTACCGCAGTGATTCCACACCAGCGAAAGAATAATTTGGGGGTCCATGAAGTGTCTATAATAGTGGCTCTCATTAAATCTTTAAAACAATTTTACCTAGTGGAAACCAGATTTTACCAATTTAACAGATTATTTACTAAATTTAGTTTGTATTTACTAGGTGACAGCACACATTTTATTAAGACAAGGACCATTTCAGCATTAAATTAAGTATAATATTGGACATCGTGAATTTTCTCAATTTGTCACAGACAATCTGTCAGAACATTTCAACCTACGTTCAACATGTAAATGCCTTTTACTCAGATTTTGAAACTAGGTTTGAGATTGCATTTTTTATAGCAATACCACAGTAGACAATGAATTCATATAGTCACATTGAAAAAAAATGTCATATTACAATAGGAACTGATCAGAATAGACCTTAACAATCTTAAAATAAAGTTCAGAAATGGATGTCAGTAATTTTGGCTTTAAAAAGACATATCTGTTATTTGTCATGGATCATGAGAAAGTTGTCAATTGCTTTTCCTAGTGAGAGGGAGTTTTAGTGAGTTTGCCAATCCCAAAAACAAAAAAGGGGAAGGAGACTGGACACTTACTAACAAAGGAGATTTAGAATTAAACCTGACTAGATTGATATTAAATATTGAAAATTTGTTATTGAAACACCAGTTTCATATCTCTCATTAAAAACATTTGTTTCTTGTTTAGTTATTTTAAGTAAGTTGTTTTATGCATTAAATTATTTTTATTTTAATTTAATTCATTAATATGTGTTTCTTAAGTTTTAAATGTTATACTTCACTACAGTTAGAAATTTAATTATCTTAAAGTAAGTAGTAGTACCAACTATCAAAAAGGTATTTAAGTTGATAAATTTGCGAAAATTCAATATTAGGTAAGCAGAGGTCTTCCCGAAACCAAAAAACATGGCAAGGGGTCTGAGACAAAAAAAATTTGGGAACCCTTGCTTTACTGAAGAAAGGGAAAATTCAGATGGAAATGAAATGAAAAGTTTAAGTAATACAGCTGAAATTTTACATAGTGTTGTTGTTATTTCTTATCCCAGATGGTCTCCATAAAACCAAAAGTCACTAAAAATCAAAAAATAAAATAGGATTCCCTAAAACTTCGTCGCTGGAAAATTCAAGCAATTAAGAACATGGCAAGGGGAGGCCTAATCAGCATTGTACCAATGATACTGAGGAAAGACTTTTCGTCACTATTGGAAAGCAAGATTGTTAATGTAGAGAATAAAAAAGCACAATAGTACCATCTGCTGGTTCCCAGGAACATTAAACTGGTGACATCTATGGGATATTTTCCATAATACCAATGATGAGCAGGCAGTACTCTGCAAAGTACACCTAATTCTATACTTTTAAAGGAGGTGAATTCGATAAAAGTTAGACAAGCATTACTCTGCATGGTGTCAGCAGTGGCAAACTTGGCCAAACACTATCAGCTATCTTGTTACCATTCAACCCAATATGGGAGGGGATACATTGAAACGATATAACAAGTGAAAACATATATAGAAGAAACCAGAACCACAAGATCCAGAATATTCAGGCTTGTCATATCCTCAAGAGTTGTCCAATGAGAAAGGTGCTTATAGAAGCACAACTGTCTGTTAGTATCCAAATGTCTCTGAAGACAAGTTCTGAAGCTGTGTCAATGAATTGAAGTCCCTAATAGATTGCAATAAATTCCCACCAAAAAACAGAACAGCAGTATTTTCAAGCTTTATGTCAAATGTACCATCATTAATGCCAAATGAGGGATGCCATGAATTGTCTCCAGAGCCATTTGTCTAGTAAATTCTGGTATATTTCACATTTTGAATAGTGAATATATTATACCACAAAATTATAGTCAAGTAATAAAATCCCCAAAGAGAGATGTGGACCAGGGCTATGGAGTGAGTATTAACGGTGCACTATAAAGCAACACAAGGGTTATCCAAGGCCATGGAAGATGAAATCCAATCATGAAAGAACATGACGTTTGGGACATAGTTCGATTACTTGAAAATATGAACATTTTAGGAAATAAGTGGGTTCATACAACCAAAACAAATGAACGTAGTGCAACATAAGGCAAGGCTCATAAATCGAGGCTTTTAGCAAAAGGGGAAATTTAAGACAAAGTGTTTAGTTCAGAAGTGAATTTTTCAACAATAAGATTTTTCACTGTCTTAAAGCTTCCCACCTTAAATCAGTGGTCCCTATGAACTACCAAGGGTCCCTGATGTCATTCAGGGGATCTGTGGAAAATGAAAATTGATTTAGGGGTTAGCACAAGGTTTAATATAAAATAATAAAATTGTGATCCATTTTTATTATGGAAATTCAAATAACAATAAAATAGTAGCGATTTTTACATCCTGAGTAAAATATAAATATAGGTGGGTGCTTAAAATACAATATGTTACTTAAGTACTGAGCGTTATGTAATACCTTTAGTGAATGAACATTAACAAAACTTATTTCCACTGATATGTCACTTGTAGTAACAGTGGTGTGTATAGTTTATTTTAATGTTATAACTAAAACTTGGTTGTTCAATTTACTTAAATAAATTTAAGCTTTCAATTTCCATTAACAATACAATAATAAAAATAATGAAATAACAAAACAATAGCAAAATAATAAAAAAAACTGAGATAATCCCTCACAAATGGAAAAAAAAATCCGTTGACACATGCCTATGATATAATAGTTCTAGATGGCACTGGCTACTCAAGTTAACCCCTTCCCGGCTTTTCACAAGCTGAGCTCGGGCAGGCGAAACATACCATCCTGGCTCATCCCAAGTGTGGCTCAGACACTGAAAATTTACACTGTGCAATCAGTCTTTCCCAAATTACTTCACTTGTGCTTTTTATGGTTTTGAATAATTGAAAAGTACCACTCGGTGGAATTTTCTGCAAAAAGAGGATATCCTTCTACCGAGTCCCATCCCCCCCCCTTCACGTTTGTCTGAAAGACACTTTGTTGACTACATTCCTCCAACAGAGAGGAAAATTAATCAAACACAACAGTATATTATTAGATGCTCATAGAGAGAAACTAAAGAGAAGGTAAGAAGAAAAACAAGAGATTCAACTGTCCGGATTGTGATGTTAGGTTATGTGCACAGTATTGTTTTTATATTTATCATACACAATCAAATTGTGATTGATAATTTCTTAATCATTTATGTAAATGCAAAAGATGTACATAAAATTTGTAATTTAAGATAAAAGCTAGGTATTTTAAACTTTACATTTATAGTTAGTGTAAATGGACTCCAAAGTAATGATTTCTGCATAACAGAGAAAACTCAACTTTACAAGTAAATAACTCATTTATTTAAATAGATTTTTTACATTAATTTTTAGGAAATTTTCTATGTGAATGGTGCTAGTACGTTTAAAAAGATATGTGTGTTTAAAAATAAGTATAAATTGACATTTTTTTTATTCATAATCCTGAAATAAAATGAGCCTGGAAGAGGTTAGTAAAAAGCATGATACAGTGCGAGACAGTCGAAAACAGGTTTATACAGGAACGCAATAACGCGCTTATATGCACTAACTTGTCTACAATATAAACAAACTATAAAAGAGTGGTACATCATACATCTAATCAACAATTTAGTTTAATGTTCTGTTGATATGAAGTGTATAAACAAATTCTCCCAGTCTTAGAAAAAAATAAGTTTTGTATAATTAGCTGGAAGTTTTCGTATAGTTGCATCTTTTGTATTGTTAAGCAGATAGTGTACTTTTATTTAAGTATATTTGAATAAAATTTATCTCTTTTGAAAAAATTATGCATCACATTTTTCACTATAATAAACCCTTAAAGTTAGTTAAGGGATTACTTTTTTTTATTAAAAGCTTAGGAAGAGATCGTGATTATATATATATATATTTATATTTATATATATATAAAATATATATATATATATAAATAAAATATATATATATATATACAGTCAGGTCTCGTTTTATGCGGTAGATACGTTCTACCGAAAAACGCATATAAAAAAATCGCATTAAAAAAGACATTACTTGAATGGAAAAAGTAGGGATACGTTCCTTAATTTTCTAAAATCGCATAAAACCAAAACAACTAGTTAAAATTAACTTAAAACCGCATAAAAAAATTGCAGAAATGAAAAGAAGAAGGCTGCAAGATAAATTACTTCGAATGTCTGAAAGAAATTCATACAAAAGCTTAAAAAAAACACTTGTATTCAAACCTTAATCCATTTTATTTTATCGAAAAGTAATACACATAGTTTTACATTTTTAATCATTATCGCTATCTGATAATGGTTTACACCGTTTGCGAAGTGGTTCCAAATCACCTTCATCATCAGAAGAGACTGTCTCTGCCATAGATATTTGCGGTAAAGACCACGGATTTTCACAAACTTCATTCTCGTTCTGTGTAGCTCTTCCTTTTCTGACAATGTAATCAGTAATTAAACTTTGCGATGAGGATTCTTTTATTTTTTTATATAGTTCACGATATCCAGACATGCAGTTCTGCAGCTCGCGTTGTAATTTAGAGGCTCGTTCAGAATTGGGGTCATTAATATGAAAATGATTTTCTAATTTACTGCAAAGTTGAAGATCTTCTTGAATTAATTTTCCAGTGAGGGGAGTTGATTTTTCTTCCTCATCATTATCACCTTCTAGACCTACGACGCCGTCTACAGTTATAGATCTAAAGTTAAATCAATAATATCATTGTCACTTAATGCATCATCTACAAGCAATTCATCTATATCATCGTGGCTGAAGGTATTAAAACCATCTCCAATTTCATGGGCCAAATTAATTATTTCATCTGATAGTGTCGATGTTTGAGTGGTTGTATTGTCTGTCACACATGCTGGCCAAATCTTTTTCCAACAGGCATTTAAAGTTCTAGGTCTTATTTGAGCGGAAGCAGATGCAACATGAATTAAACAATCAAAAATAGAAAATTGTTTCCACACATCTTTTACTGTTAAGGACTCATTTTCTAGTTTATTCAAGATGAATTTGTACGTTGTCTTAATACAATATTTTTTAAAAGTTGCAGTTATGCCTTGATCTTATGGCTGAATAAGGCTTGTTGTATTGGGCGGAAGGAATACTAGTTGAACACTTGGATGTTCTAATTGCGGATGACTTGCTGCATTGTCAACAATTAATAAAACTTTAAAATCGAGAGATTTTTCCTTCATATAGGCTTCCACTTCTGGTACGAAACAATTATTGAACCATTCTGTAAAAATAGCTGTTGTCATCCAGGCTTTCGGGTTAGCCATCCAATGCACGGTCAGTTGTTTTAAATCTTTACCTTTAAAGGCGTGTGGTCTAAGATATTTATTAAGAGAGGTTTCAACATCCGTTGTAATTAGTTGACATTAGTTGTAATAGTACCTTTGTTTGGAACAGTTTTGATCTTATCAAAATGTTGAACTTTAATTTTTTTTACAGCTTTTTAACATTTAAGTTTGTTATAGCTAGCAGAACTCACCCACACATTCCTGTTGCTCCGTCTGATTAAAAAGAAAAAGAAAAAATACATTTCTAATACATTTACCTGCTTGCCCTTGAAGTATGATTTTTTATATATAAAAAAATATGTGTAAATATACATAAACAAAACTTTTCTAAACAGATTTCATTTGTAATTTAACAGGATACTCCAAGTTATGATTTTTTTTTTTTTTTTTTTTTTTGTGCATGTTATGAATCTAAAATTATTGACATAGGTCATATTGACATATGACTCCATAGGTGAGGTGCCAAGTTTAAAAATAAACTTATAACTGCTCTTTTTGGGGTTAAAGGGTTAATTTTACAGTGCTTATATGGGTAGACATTTTGCAATGCTTCGTTCTTTGTGCAGATACAAAACTGTCTCTTGAGCCTACTCTAGAACAGCAGTTGCCAACCTTCAGCACTTCATGAACCACATAACGTATAACTCCATAATTTTTTGTGAACCACTAATAGGAT
Organism: Trichonephila clavipes; assembly: GCA_019973935.1. Taxonomy (NCBI): domain Eukaryota; kingdom Metazoa; phylum Arthropoda; class Arachnida; order Araneae; family Nephilidae; genus Trichonephila; species Trichonephila clavipes. The sequence continues at coordinate 836,521 of BMAU01020987.1, forward strand.
TGACCACTATATGGCAGACCCCTACAGCTATATTTACGTCTTTATGTTTCCATACCCTGGAAAATAAACTTCATGAAAAGCATTAACAAACCAACAATCAACAGACTGAAGTTTTTTGCCACGAATTTACTATGATTACCATAGGTGACTTTCAAATTTTGATGGTAAATCTGAAATTTGTTAAAAGTGGCAACTAAAAGTTTTTAGTAACGTAAAATCCATGTTGCATAACATGCTGTTTTTTTCTCATCTTTTTTAAACTAAACTTCATAGAAGTGGTGTCAATAATATCCCAATTTTCCTGCGGACCATCCGATTGATGACTACTGCTCTGAAACACAAAACCGTACATATGTATTAGCATCACCTTAACAAAATTGGTGCCACACATATCGCACTTTAATATCTAAAAAACAAAGATTTTAACTTTTTTTATGAAAAAAATCACATTTGGATGGAAAATTATGTGATTCGCATGGCGGCATTTTGGCTGGGGTGATGCTAATATTTAAGCACACAGAAAACAAATACCGTAAAATCCGGCATATAACGTGCACTTTTAACACAAAAATAAGATTGAAATTCACAGGAGCATGTTATAGGCCGTGTATAAAAATGATAGCTTTAAAAAAAAAAAAAAGAGAGATGAGCTTTAAAGAACTATGGCATTAATTGAAATACAGCTTATTTAAAAGAAACGGCATTCCTTATGAACTTAAAGGGTTGTACTACTAGAAGTATTCTTTTTTTCAAAAACTTGGAATAATACCTCGAATAAAGGACTTTAAAATATAGAGCATTGTGCATGTACATTCCAGGTTTCAATGTAAAAATGGGGTGCAAACTATACAACAAATATACCTAAAAATTAAAATTGCCAGATTTTACGGTAATTGTCCATGTGAGAAGCAGTCTGTCTAGATATGTGTGTGAGCCACTCTATTTTAAAGATAGGCCCTTAAATATGTTGATAACAATTGCTGATGCTAATCGAATTGTGAATTGAAGATCTCTTCAGCCTCTCGTTGCGTTGGAATTTAGCTGTGTCAATTGATGTTTAAAGTTAAATATTTAATTAGCATTTTTTTATTTTTTTATTTTCTTTTTGTTCCTGATTTTTCCTTTTTAATGTTTTGAAATTTAATGTTTTTGTTTTAATTTTTTTTTTTATCATGTGCAGTGAATTAATTGGCTTCACTACATAAAAATGCCTTGCAGGAAATCAAACTTAAGTCATCATACTCGCAAGGCAAAAGTAGTGCAACGAATGTAATTGCACTTCTGACTGAGGAAGAACGGGCATCAGCAAAGGAGAAAAACAAAGAATGACATAAACACATGCTGAGGGCACAGCAGAGCAACATGCAGCAAGACTTGAGGATGCACGTTTGTGAGCACAGTATTCGTGTTTTGCAACATCAGATCTGCTCTGCTCTGCTCTCAGCAAAAGGAATACAATAGGCTGCAAATGGCTGAAAGATGTCTAACCAGAAACAGCACATCAGTCTCAAACATGACTTTGTGTTGAGCAATTACACAATAACAGTCACCTTTCATTCCATTACAACCCAGTGGAAGATTATAGGTTGAAGCAGCATGTTCTCATCAGCATAATGACTAAAGTGTATTCCTTATTGCAATGCTCTGAAATTTAAGGGAGAAACAAAAGGAATGTTTTGTACCGCTGAAAAAATTAAACTGACTCTACTTGGAGAACCACCAGAACCATTAAAAACCTTGCCAGCCAGATATACTGTGGAATCAAAACATTTCCTATATAACATCAGGAAATACAATTCATGCTTCCAAATGACAGTTTGTAAAAATGTGCATTTGAGAACATACCTCTGATTTAACAGAAAGATCCATAAGCTCTGTAAAACTAACCCATTGCCCTCAAGGAATCTGGAGTGGAGCCAATTAAAATTTATCTTCAAACTTAAAGTCTCCACTATGAAGACAATGTAAATGAATTTAGGTTCATAGCATAAGGGGAAAAAATAAGCTGTAATAACTACAAATATTTAGTTTACAAATTACAAATGATATCAGTTAAGGAAAGTTTTGTGTAAATATATTCATACAATTTTTTTTATATATAAAAAAATCATACCTCCAACACAAATGTTTAAATATACTGAAAACATGTGTTTCCTCTTTAACCAGACTGAACCACAGCAATGCGTGCAGGGTACAGCTAGTATTAAAATAAAACTAATGAATTAGAAAAGAGAAATAATTTACATTATTTACAAAATAATTAATAACCATGATCTAAACATAAGGACCTTATTCATCTTGGCCAAGAGAAGGGGCTAGCCTATTGTAATGTATTACCTTCGGATTTGAGTGTACAAGGACCTTCCCAGTTGTGGTCTGCAGTTTTAGAGAGAGTCCTTTGCAGCGTTTCGGATTCCACAACTACACTTTACACTTTGTCGCTTTCGTGAAAGTCATGTCCAGTTGCTCTTGCATCGTATCAAGTTTTCATCTTCTCAGAAGCCATGCCGATTCTTTCCCTAGCCAGATGTATTTCCTCCATCTGTGCCTGGAGTTTCTTGACGTACTCCTCAGGCGCCAAGGAAGCATCTGGTGGCTGGCTGAACAGAAGATCTGCGGGCAGACGAAGATCACGTCCAAAGAGCATCTGGAATAGGGAATAGCCGGTGGTCTCATGAACTGCACTTCTGTAGGCAAGCAGGAAAAAGGGCAATTTCTTGTCCCAGTCCTGTTGATTACTGGATACCAGGAGAGAAAGGCTGTTCAGGATGGTCTGATTGAATCTCCCTACCATGCCGTCAAACTGAGGATGTAAAGCGGTTGTACAGGTTTTGTCGATGGCGAGTATTTCTCAGTCTCTTGCAAACTGCAGAATCAAAGTTTCTCCCTTGATCAGAGTGCAGTTGTAGAGAGACCCCGAAATGTGAGATCCAGTGTTGAACTAGAACCTCTGCAACAGTCGAGGGCTCATGGTCGGAAATAGGATAGGCTTCAGGCCACTTAGTGAAGTAGTCCATGACAACCAGGATGTTGTTGCTACCATCTGATGATCTCGGAAGTGATCATAGGATGTCAAAAGCTATTCGTTCGAAAGGCGCTCCCCCATTATACAGCTGCAGTCTTCCTCTAGTGCGGTTTCTGGGACCTTTGCGTGCAGCACAGGGATCACATGTGCAACAACACTTTTCCACGTCACTCTACACATTGTTCCAGTAGAAGCGCTCATGAACTTTTTGTAAGGTCTTCATAACACCAAAATGACCTCCAGTTGGACTGCCACTGAGTTCCTTAAGAAGGGACTGTTGAAACTCTTGTCTTAGGGAATATTAAATAACCACCTGAATGTTTTTCCCGTCATCAAACTCCCATTTTTAATATAAAACACCATTTCTGAGATGAAGAGTCCCAAAGAGCCCAGTAACGCTTCATTGTAGGATGGAAAGGAGTAATGTCTTACCAGCTGGGCTTTTCGTCAGACAACTCTTTGAATTCTACGATTGGTTTAATTTCAGGATCAGCCAGTTGATCTTTTCGGACACTCATCACTACAAGGGTCCAATGCCAATGTTGATGACGTAACTTGGCGGAGTGTTGGATCTATTATGCCAAATTTCTTTTTGATTCTCGAGCATTATTTACAACACTCAAGACAGAGTCTTCTCGAAAGAGCATCTGCATTTCCATGTGCCAATCCTTTTTTGTGGCAAATTTCTACGTTATACTCCTGCAGTCTCTGTATCCACCTAGCTATTTGACCTTCTAAATTTTTAAAATTCAGTAGCCAGGTCAATGAGGTTCACAGATCATAAGAGGTAAGGACAGAAGTGTTCTACAGCTTTTACTATAGCAAGCAGTTCCTTCCTGGTCACACAATTTCTTTCTGGTCTGGACAGACACTTGCTAAAATAGGCAATGTCACTCTCCTGACCATCTATTTTTTTTTGAGTCAACAAAGCCCAAAAACTCTCATGACTTGCATCTGTATCCAGAATAAATTGTTTCCCAATTTCAGGATATGCCAGGACTGGAGCAGATGTTAGTGTGTCTTTAAGCTTATTAAAGGGCGTTGTTGAAATCGTCCGCCCAGACAAATTTTTGTTTTGCCTCGGTCAGCAGACAAATTTTTGTTTTGCCTCGGTCAGCAGACAAATTTTTGTTTTGCCTCGGTCAGCAGACAAATTTTTGTTTTGCCTCGGTCAGCAGAAAATTTTTTGTTTTGCCTCGGTCAGCTTATGGAGTGGTCTGGCGATTGTTGCGAAATTTTTCACGTTGAGAAATTTTCACTAATGAAACCTGTATCAATTCGGAGTTTCATTAGTCTAGTTCATCCAAAGTCCTCAGATGTTCTTAAAAATAGGCTTTGGAATTCTTTAATCAGCCCTCCTGCAGCACTTCTTTGTTTTTCATCTGAGAAACAAAGAAGTAAGAAGTTTTGTAGTAAATCCTTGACTAGATCCTCTGAAGAAAGGTCTTGGCTATTGTACTTTCGGTCTACACAAGTGACAGGAGCACAAGCTGTTATTACCTCTCCTTCCTGGATGGTCCTCATTTTATCACTGCTGTTAGCAATTCTCACTGGGATGACTGAATTCGAGAGGTCTACTACCGACAAGGCTATCAGTACTCCTGCTTTTAAACTGCCTCGGTCAGGATAAACAATTAGGCCGAATTGGAATTTCCAATTTTCTGCTACTAAACCTGGTATTATACATTCAGTTCTTGGTGATAATGAGTGTGGTTTTTGCTATAATTTTCTGGTTGGATCCAAATTGAGTTTGTAAGTCAAAAAGAGTGATGTCTTCAAATTTTGAATGCATATTGCTTTCAAAGTCCAATTTAAAGTTATTGTTCTTCCGAAAATCTAGTCCAAGAATACAGGGATTGGTGATATCTGCCATATATGCCATATGGTGATAGTCTACATTTCCAAACCTTAGAGTGACGTTAGCTTTCCCACAAACCTGAATCTTGTCACCCGTCACTGTTTGCAAGGAAACGCAGGGCGGCGTCCAGATAATACTAACTTTTGAGTTTTGCGGCAAATCTTTTCTGATTATAGACACATTGGCTCCAGTATTAACAACCATATGGCACAAGATGTTATTAATTTGTCCTATTACGTAAAATCCCTTGTCGCCGCCATTTACTGCCGTAATCTGGAGAATTTTGAGATGGAGCTTTTTATTATCTGGCAACCTCCACCCTGAGAGATGGCCATAGATTAGTTTTCCTGTTTGGAAGAAGAGACAGTGTTCTTTCTCATCCTTCCTTGATTGGGTACAGTTTCTTCTCGGGTGTCCAGTTCCAGCACTTGAAGTTGCCTTTCTCTTAGTTTTGACATTGAGCCATTAAAGCTTGCCTTTCCTCTTTCAATTTCTCAACTCCCTTTATACATCGAGATTCACAGGGCTAATCTGCAGTCAATCTAGCTCCTCGGATGGAATGGTGATCTCTGCGACTAGCTTGAGTGGCGGCTTCCAATTTCAGGGCATATAACAGGGCAGAATTAAGATCTTGTACATCTGCCATTCTTACAGCCTTCTGGATTTCCCCATCCTTCAGTCCGTTCACGAAATACTGCAAAGAAATTATTGCTCGCACAGTTGTTGGGTAGTCTGAGAAAGCCAAGTTGGCGAGCATTTCTGTTTTGGAGGCATACTCCTGCAAACCTTCTCTGGTTTTCTGAAGCCTTGTTTTCATTTGCAGGTGTGCGTAGTCCTCAGAGTATTTCCGGCCAATCTGAAGATCCAGAGTATTATAAAGGGAGTTCAAATTCAGTTGCTCTCTGTCAGGAAAAATCTGCAGCACTTCAGCATCTTCACCTCTAAGGGATCCTGCTAGCTGACATGCTTTGACCTCTTCAGTCCATCTATTGGCTTTAGAAATTATACAAAATTGAGTCTTGTACACCTCCCAGTTGGTTTTCCAATCATAGATGGACAGTTTCACTGATACTGGTGAGGCAGGCACAGGTACTGAAGAAGCAGGCACAAACTTGTTTTGGTTCGTCGTCTTCCGACAAGCTAGAAGTTTCTTTTCAAGCTCTTCAACTCTGACTAAAATTTCCAGCTACTTCTTCAATTCTTTCGTCAATTTGCTCTTTAATTCTTTCTATTTCTTCCCCTACTTTCTTCTCTATCTTCTCTTTAACTACTGCTATCTTTCCTTCCATTTTTACAGCTATTCTCTCTTCCACACTATTGATTTTCTCTTCACCATTGTGGATTTTATTTTCTACAGAATTCTTCAGCTCTTCTTGACCTTTCCTGGTCTCTTCTTGGCTCTTCTGCACATTTTCCAGACCTTTCTGCATTTCTTGCTTAGTCTCTTCTTGACTGTTTTTCAAGGTATTGATGCCTTCCAACAGAGCCTTCAGTTGCTCATCCATCACTCTTGTTATTGGCATAAAATCCCAACTTCTGAAGCCAAACTGTTACGTAGATCCATGTTAAAGGATTTTATGCAAAACAGTCACAAAGAAAAATAACAATAATTTAAAAGTGATGCGAATTTATTATCGAAAATCCATTTCTTTAAATACAGGATTCCACAGCAATATTCACAGAGTAAATCTCCGAAGGTCTTCACACCTTCAACAACAATCAAACACAATTATCAGTGTTTAAAATTCATGTATGTAAAAAATTATTCACAAGCACAGCTGAGCTAATCAAAACAATGCTCACTACTCGCTGGTTGAACTAAGACTGACTGGTTGAGGCTGGCATTGCTCTATTTATAAACCCGACAGACTTCCAGAAAAATCCGCACGTGTTCTAGAGCGTGAAATTAGTGGAGAAATTTCTAGAAAAATCCAGAGGGTCCCAAAATCGCCAACATGGTCCCCAATGACGTCAAATTGACCACAACATTGGCTCTATCGCCAAGATTTCAACAAGTTTTCATTGAATCACCACTATAGCGTAAGGGACAGCGTTTACTTGTGAATATTACAATTTTAACATGAAATAAATATAACAGAGTAATATAAATGCTTTACACATCCAAATACAAATTATTTACACAAAATTCGTAACAATATTAACGTTGCACTGTTCAGCTACACGACAGCTTTTGGCGATGGACCTCGTAATTTTGAACCATGGTCAAGTGACGAGGACAACACCCGAGCCAGCACCCCCCTCTCCTCTCCTAACTACCACACCAATGGGAGGACATTTGAGCTCTCGACAGATTTAACATGCATCGCTCCCCAACACAGCGGGTTCTTAGTTGTACTGGGATCAAACTTGTGACATGCCAGCCACAATCCAATACCTTGACCACTAGGCTACAGCAGCCATAAAAAAAAAAGTTGGGGAACCACAGCCTTAAATGGATGCATTTACAAATTGACATAAAATGTCCATATATTTATGCAAACTTACAGGAACTTGTTTGTATGAAACAGCCAGAGATTAACGGACCCTTAAATCATACATATTTAAAATTAATAATACAATTTATGGTCTAAAACAATCAGGAAGGGAGTGGTTTTATGCAATATTCAATCTGTTTAAGGTACTAGGATTCAATGAGATCTCTTGGTACAACTGTTTATACCATATTTACTTGAATCTAAGCCACACTATTTTTCCAGTGTTAATTCAACTGAAAAAATTGGGTGTGTCTTAGAATCGAAGGCATAACATTTGTTGGATGAGGGAGATTAAGTTTCCACCCCTTTCAAAAAGAAAAAAATGATCATCTATTCTGGCCACTTGCATCGATGACTTAGCCCATTTCCATAGTTTATCTCCAGCATTCGGTCCATCCTAAACATTGTTGTCTGCTAGTATTTAGGAAGTTTATTTTATATCCGATTTCTTTTATTCACCTAAATATCAAAGATATCGGTAGTAGCATCAAGACAAATTCACTATAACACAAGTATGAAAAGGGAAACAATGCTATATGCAGAAGGGGGGGGGGAAAGGAAACCGAGCAGCTGCCACTGAAAATTTGATATGGATGAAACAAATACACATCATTGGCGTAAACAAAATATAATTTTCACTTGTTAATGTTCAACACAGTCTTTAATATATAATTCTTTTATATTCTTCTACAATACAGTCCTATAAAACAATGTTGAATAATAAATACATTGGATAGCATGGAAGACAACACTGTGTGGGGAAATGGTGAAGCCAGCACCAAGTCTGAAGACAGTTGTGACAATGGGAGTGACCAATCATTTGTGAAACATGATACTGAAGGTGAAAGTAATTATAGGTCCATGTATGTATTTGAAAGTTTAATACTGGTACAACTGGTACTACTTATTATTTCTCATTATTATTTAAATTTATTAAGTAGCAGATAACAATGAGCCTTTCACACAATCTTTTATTTTTCTCAAAAATATGTAGAGAATTGGGGGTGCAGCTCAGAATCGATGACAACGTTTTTTCACAAAAACATTGAGAATTAGGGATGTGGCTCAGATTCAAGTAAATACTGTATATATACCAAATGAAATATTGTTAGGGCTCTACAATATCAGACATTGTGACATCCTGATTTCAATATAAAGACACTTAAAATGTAGTGAAAAAATTACAGTCAAAATCTGACAGTAAACCCTTAGGTGCAGAGGAAAAGTTGCATGATTCGCTCCCCAGTGCTACCATTTTCCATACAGATGCATACAATTATGCAGTGTATTGGGAGAAGAGAAAAGGCATAACTAAATAAAACTTCCACAAACACTCCCCAGGTCATTGTGTTGCATTACAAAGCCTACGAAATAATTTTACAGATAGCAGCCCAAAGCAAAGGCTTGTAATTCGGAAAGGCATATATATATATAAGGGGCAGTTAATGCAACAGGCGAGCAAGACATATATATGCAACCGCAATAGTTAAGGGATGTAGAATTTGGGAAAAGTCTTAAGGAATTATTTATACACCAAACTGAACTTATCAAGAAAATTTGAAGCCATTTCAGACAGTGTAATTTTCAAACTACTAATTTACCAATAGCAAAAAATGTTATTGTTAGTAAAGACTTAAATTCACTAGAGGAAGCAGACTGTATGTGTGTGTGCATGCGTGTGTGTCTTTCCTTCCAGAATGAACAGACAAGACCCGACATATGTTTTGCTGTTAACATCTTTCCTCAAATACAGGAAAGTCCTGGTCCAAAACACTGGAGCCTTCTTCTAAAGCTACTAGGATGTGTGGAATCGACAAAATTCTGGAAAAATTTAATTCATCTAAAGTACAGTCTCTTAATCTAGCCTGTTATTCTGATGTCGATTTTGCAGCAAATAAAATGGATTGAATAATGATGGGAAATACAATCTTACTTTTAGGCAAGTCAATGATTATATGGAGAACCTTTCAAACTATATACAATAGAACAGGAATGTATAACGATGTTAGAAGCTATACATATATATATACACCCAAGAACTTTCCTGCATTATTAATATTCCAAAGGACTACATAAAACATAGTATTATTTCTAATGACTGACAAATACATAACAAATTACACTGCACTGCATTTTGCCAAAGGGCCTGTCAAGAATACCAAGACAAAACACATGAACCTTCATTTGCATTACGTAAGAAATTTAATTAACAAAAGATAATTCATAGAATATGTTAAACAAAGCACAAACCAAAGACTCACTTAAATGCTTTGTAAATAAAATATGTTTAAAAATTGCATTTAATCAAATGTTTTTTGTAAACTGGTTTTGAATTCAAAGTTGGAATTGTAAATTTTAAATTTGTATGTGCTGAGAATACAAGGGGGTTATTGTTGGATAGTCCTAATTTGATTGTTTCATCTCGGATCCTTCATGAACTGTGGAAACTGAACTGTTAACCCTGGGAAATAGTATTTACTTTTATGCTGCAGTATTTAATTCGCATAATGGTTGGTCACTTGTTCACATAATGCTTCTACTAAAACTTCAAATATATTTTCATGCATTACAAAGCATTGCACGAGCAAAGCTTGTTTTATATATACATAATACATACACAATACAGAAGTGGCAAAATGTCCTGAACACTCATTTTTGTTTGCCTAATTTTTTTGTTTGGCCAAATTTTTCATTATGAATTTATCATTCCATCTTAATTATTATTACCGATTCTGATGAGTTTTTTTCATGCTGATTTCAGATCTGTTTGTAAAATTTATGTTAAGTAAATAGTTTCACCTATATTTTAAAAACATAAGGCAAGTACCAGGTCATTGTCATAATAAGAGATTGTTTTTCAACCAATGAAATCCTCCATTATTCCAACCAATTCAAAAGCAGTAGGGATGAAGGATTGAAAGTAGAATATGTAAAAAGTTTTAGTGTATTGAAAGTAGTTGTGTGTTGCAATTTGAAGTGCGTGTGGGAAAAATATTGGAATTATGGCTACATTTTCATTTCTGCTTTATAATTAAAAACATAAAATAATACTATTGAAGGAAGAAAGTTATTCTGTGACCCAAATTGCTAATGAAGCAACAAGTGGTTTTTCTACTATTGTTAGAACATTGGAAATGTATTCTGAAAAAAAAAATTATATTACAAACAGAAAGTGATCCGGATGACAGAAAAATTATATGAAAAAAGGGTACTGCACAGGATTTAATTTTCAAACAAAAAGATTAATTCACTGCAAATTTTGAAACAATGAACTTTGACCTCAAGTGTGACATGTGCCCAGTGACTATGGGAGTGCTTGGATTATGAAGCTCCAAAGCTCGCCCCAAATCCTATTGGCCAATTTCCAAAGCAAAAAGTAGTTGACATCAACAAAAAATCATTCATTATGGACTATTAAAAAGTGAGAAAAGATAATATCTAGAGATGAAAGTCAATTTTATATTTCTGATAACCAAGCTTGTAAGTAAACGACGCACTATGGAAAAAAATTGCCCTGTTTGAAGCCCACAGAAAAGCGTGTGATGGAAAGTGATAATATGGTGCTGTATATCTTCTAGTGGTGTTGAATAATAAAAGAGAATGTGAATCATCGACAGAACAATGATAGCCAGGGATAAAATTAAAATACTTACTACAAAATATAAATTGCTACTAAATAATGGGAGATCTTTTGGGGGATCAGTCGCGAGTTTTTTTAGGTCGATAATGCTCCATGCCACCTTGTAAAGGTAGTTCAGAAATACTGTGAAGAGAATACTGTAAATAAAATGAACTTGTCAAAACAGTCTCCAGATCTTAATACGATAGAGAACCTATAGCAAGAATTGGTTAAGATATTTCGAAGAAAAACCTCAAACAAACATAGCTTGCTTTTACATTTTATGAAGGAAAATATGCTCATTTTTTAAAAGCAAAAATGATGCAGAAACCTCGGTTTTACCTCAAAAGTACAAAGCATATGATACAATTTAAAAAAACATATCATTGCTTTCCACAGAAAATAGAATGAAAAATGCACATCAACAGCACACATTTTTAAGATCATTTCATACATTAATATACAGTTTTCAAAGACTATCTACTTAATGGACAATAACATCAGCTTTGGGAAAATATGGTACATGCATACTATCGCAACAATGCCAACACTCAAAATAATTTGCCAATAACGTTTGCATGTTGTACGTTCTGAATTGCTAACCATGTATTTCGTTATCTATAAGGTCCCCAATATGGTTACAATAATATGTAAGTACCAAAGATAACCTCAGTTTTAAATAGACTAAGGTTCAAAAAGGTTTGATATCAGCCCTTTGGATTTGGCAATTTTTTTTTTGACTGGAATCAGTTGCCAAGCAACTTAATTTAAATGCATTACTGATAACTTTATAATTATTTTTATACATATATTTCATTGATATTTCTTAATTTTCACTATTAAATTCAACTTTATAAATCCTCGGAACACCTATCTCTAAATTAAGTTGCTTGGCAACAGACTACAGTAGCTAAAAAATTGACTTCGCCAAAGGGCCTATTTTACACTTTAACCTTTGATATCTTAAAAATAAAATGATTACCTTCCTCTAAGACAATGCAAAGAGCAAGGCCTGTGGTGGAATTTTTTACAAAAGTGAAAAATGGACATTTATTATGATGGCAAAGAAATTTGGCTGTATTTGAGTGATTGTAACAAAAAAATATCTATTTATGTGGTATATAAGCATAGAAATACTTTAAAAATTTGTTCAAAAAAAATCAAAGGTTCTATAAAAGCTTTCAAAGCTGGTTTCTCGTAAAATTGAAAACTAAAATTAAGAGCATAAAAAAAATGTAAAAATAAATTATATATATTAAAACTATACTATGGCCTTCATTCTTAAAAAGGAAATTCTTTAACTACACAATGTAAAAATAGTTCAATTCCAACAAGACAAAGCAACAAATCACTCTTCAAAATCAACAAAGTTCCTAAATAAAATGGAAAATGAAAACAACTTTCAGTAGTAAAACTAGAAAATGTTCTTTAATTACAAAATTAAGATACAGATTAATAATCAAGAAAGATGGTCATCCGACTGAGAATCAATATGAAGATATTTTTGTAGTATTTAATTATTTTGCAGCATTGAAATCACACAAAAATACTGCAAACACATTGTTTGAAGTATGCAATATAAAAATCATATCGAAAAATTACACTCTGTGTACAAGAGAGTATGTGACACAAAAATAAAAAGTTAATTTTATTTCCAAATATTTGTTTTTATTAATGATCAAATAATTGTTGTATTTAAAACATCAAATTTCTCTAGTGTCATCCAATTTTTATCAATATAATCCATAGCATAAGTCAGAAAGAAGGAGTAGCTTTCCCATCATGAAATCAGAACAAGAAATTTAAACAAGGCTTTGAATACTTTAAAGATTGTTTCATTTCTGTGTGATAATACAAAAATGGATGTAATAAAATAATTTAAATTACCTTAGTGATTTTTAAAATGCAACAGTATACCAGATTAAAAACTTAGGCAATTGATATCAATTTGTAAATATATTAACTGATTTTGGGCAGATGACATGCCAAACCTCGAGAATGATAACATTCTTAACTTTATGCATAAACATATCAAGTAATTATCCATTAGCGCAAATAAAGTATCATTAAATAAAGATTGTATATAAAATTATTTCACAGAAATGAACTTTTAAACATATCAAAAGTGGAAATTGATAACGGAGAGCATTTTTGTATGAACACACCATGGATAGAATGGCGTGGACTCAAAACAATGCTCCGAGTAAAGATGTAAACAAAACAAATTGTTTTAATCATTTTTAAACTTACTTCACCCGACCACCACATCGATGACATCCATTTCCTTGCCATCCTTGGTCACAAACGCAACGGCCTTCTCTGCAAACTCCGTGAATGCATTGTACATCATGACATTGATAGGGAGCTACTGCGGCTGCTTCTACGGAAACTAATACACATACTATAAAGTTCACAAATATATATGCATATTTTAAAATATCACTCAGGGTAAGTTTTCTTCCATGCGTAGAAAAAACTATTAAAATTTCCATCATCACCCTTCCATTTCTGCACTGTACTGTTCAGCATATTCTTACACCAAAACACTAGCCTCCGTAGCCAAATAGTAGCAAATAACGCCAAATTTACATCGGTATTAAAACCGTGAATATATGAGCCAATGCTAGAACTTACGCGAAATGAGAGTAAAGTCTAACATTAAATTTTTGTCAAAATTCTGAACTCCTTAAAAATAGCCTTTCTGAATATTTTATCATTGAATAAATACCACAGAAAGTAGAAAACAATGAACCAGTGATAAAAAATATGAAATACAGCTCTCATTCAGAAAACATGCAAACTGCACCTTCAGGATAATTGAAAGTAAGAATATCCTTGATTTATGTACTCTAAGGTTTCTTATAACCAATATTTGAATAGTTTATTTTTAAAAATGCGTATTGATAAGCAATTTTCATTTTATTCTCTCTGAGAAAAATGTGGTCCATTATCTAAAGTACATTGTACCACTGGTGTATACAGAGGGCTGTGGTAGCCAGTGGTTAAGGTATCGGATCATGGCAGGCATGTCATGAGTTCGAGCCCAATACCACTAAAGACCCACCATGTAGAGCAGAGATGCATGTTAAATCTGTCGAGAGCTCAAACGTCCTCCCGTTGGTGTGGTGTGATAGTTTGAAGAGAAGGTGCCAGCTCAGGTGTCGTCCACATCACTTGACCATGGATCGAAATTACGTGGTCCGTCGCTAAAAGCCCAAGTGTAGCTGAACAGTGTGACGTTAATATTCACTCACTGGTGTATACAGTCCTGAATGGCCCCTGTATCAAAATTCCTTGGATGTCGTGGTAGCCGAGTGGACAAGGTATCGGATCGTAGCAGGCCTTGTCACGAGTTCGAGCCCAGTACCACTAAAGACCCGCCGTGTAGGGCAGCGATGCACGTTAAATCTGTTGAGAGTTCAAAAGTCTTCCCGTTGGTGTGGTGTGGTAGTTAGGAGAGGGGGTGTCAACTCAGGTGTCGTTCACGTCAATTGACCATAGTTCAAAATTACGAAGTCCATCGCCAAAAGCCCTCGGGTAGCTGAACAGTGCTACGTTAATATTCACTCACTCAAAATTCCTTGGAGCCCCTTTTTAGAAAATAAATGAAAAATTATCGCATTCAAAAATATTTTATTTGAAAGCATCAAAATAATATACTTAATCATACGTATTGAAAAAACTTTATTATTTAGAATCAGCCTAGATACTTAATAGATACTTTTCTCGACTTTTTCAGCAAGTGCATTTATAACAACCATAGCAGAAGAAGATTTTACTTTTTTTTTAAGTTGTATTTCTATGGACTAAATCCACTGACGATTGGCGCCAAGTGGGTAATCACGTGGCACATTTTACACGCGCAACATTTGCACGTGTTTATTCATTGCCAATATTTGCACGTGTTGTTGACATTTTTTAGCTTGAATTTTATCTAATTAAAAATGTATGAAATCATTGTATTTTTTGCGTTATCTATACATATAAATAAAAATGAAGTGTCTGTAATTTGAAATTAACAGCTTTTTACTAAATGCATTTAAAAGTATATACGGTACTTATATGAAAAAAATCAATTTTTAAAAATTTTGTCTGTCTGTCTGTCGGTCTATATCAGTCTGTCTATCTGTCTTTCTGTCTGTTTGTTCCGGCTAATCCCTGAAACGGCTGGACCAATTTTGTCGAAACTTTCACTGGCAGATAGCTAAAATGTTATAAGGAATAACTCAGGCTACTTTTATTATAGAAAAAAAAATTAGGGTTCCGCGAAAATAAAATTAAAACCAATGAAATGGTGAACAATATCCGTTTCTAATAAGGATTGTTTGTTTCAATAGGGATTATTTTTATTCAATAGGGATAGTTTTATTTTGCGAGTCTTTTGTCTCAACTTTTCTAGCAGTTATATCAAACTTTTTTGTTTGATAAGGTTACTGAGACTCGCGATATTTCCCGTTCATGTCCGATGCTAATGATTTTAACAGTCTTCACTTACCCCTTGCTTGCGGCTTCGTTTCGCCCTACCCAGTCCTCACCCCATCGACAGTGTCAAAGGTCACGAGTCCCTCCCCCCGCTTGCAGATTCGTTTCACCGTACTGTTACTAAGACCTGTTTTGAACTGTTGCATCATTCCAATGAACACTGAGCAACATCAAAAACACTGAGCAACATCAATTTTTCTATAACTTAGACAGCATTTAAACTTAAATCAGGAAGTTTTTGGGTTTTACGTCATTTAAATTCTCGCAAGGCTACGCATTTAAATAGAGGTAAGCCAATTTCGTACCTCTACTGTTTATTTCATTGCCAAACACTGCACAAAGCAGTCACAATAAATGTTTGTCTTGCAAGAGTGATTGTACAAGTGTAAGTGTAAGTGTGTGGTGGCGGTGGCGATCGCAGAGCCAACAGGTTGTTTTATTTAGTTAAGTACGTAGGTAGTTGTTTCTAAAATAAATATTTTTAATTGCGTTGTAGGTGAAAAAGTGCACTTACACCCTTAAATTAAGTAAGTTTATTCAAAACTGAAAATAGCTTAACTTATCCTGCATAATATATACACAATATAATAATATTTAATTGAATAATATTTATATTGCGTAGTATTTATATTGATATCAAAGAATAACAGCTTCTCGAGTCACAAAATATTTTTATTTTTCTACCGTTCCGTTCTTAATTCAATTTGTTTCGTTACATTTTCACTGTTTTCTAATAATTAGAAATCAATGTTAAACGTCGTTAGGTTTTCCTTCATGGAAAGAGTTCGGTTTTTTATTTACTTTGAAATCCATAAATTCTTATAGGTTATTTTATTTAATTAAGTACGTAGATAGTTGTTTCTAAAATAAATATTTTTAATTACGTTTTAGGTGAAAAAGTGTACTTACACTCTTTAGCTATACCTAAAAGAAAAGAAAATCTTTTTAATATATATAAATAAATTGAATTGAAATGTATTTGTAGTTTGAAATTAACAGCTTTTTACTAAATACATTTAAAAGTATATACGGTACTTATTTAAAAAAAATCAAGTTTTTAAATTTTTGTCTGTTTGCCTGTCTGTTTGTTCCGGCTAATTTCTGAAACAGCTAGACCGAATTTGACGGAATTTTCACTGGCAGATAGGTGCTGTTACATGGAGTAACTTAGGCTACTTTTATTTTAGAAAAAAAATAACAAATAAGGTTGCGCGAAAACAAAATTAAAACCAATAAAATAATGAACAACATCCAATTCAAAAATAGAGATTATCTATTATTACTTTTTTTTAATACTCAAAGACATTTAAAAAGCATTTTTTCGTGGAACAAATGCGATGACTCATTTTTAACGAAAAAGAATAATTTATTCTTACTGACTCACTTTTAATTCTGTAAAAACAAACGATTTTTTTCATTGCTATCGCAACCAGAGTTGATGTATCCATAAGAACAGAAAAAAGCTGATTCTAAGAAAGCTATGAGCAATATAAGGATTAATTAAAAATAGATAGATAAAAAATATAGATAAAAATATCCTTTTTATCGGCTATATATATTAGATCTACAGACTTAAAATTTAACAAACAGGTTGTTTTTTTTTATTCAGCTGAGATATACAAAAAGCTTTTTTTTTTAAATGTGCAATTCACGCAAAATTAACTCATTAAAAACTTCTTTATCCTTCAATCTGTATTGTTTAATTTTTCAATTTACCCGTACGAAGAACAGGTATAACAGCTAGTTGTAGTATATGTATATATTAGTTAGGAAATAATCTTAACAACTCTTTTATATAATTTTTGTTTTATTCTAATTTATTCATCTATTTAGGTAATTGTGTGCTTCGACTAGTGTTAGCTAGTATATTTAATTAGATTGGATCCGAGAATTTATTTCTAGAGTTCTTGGAACACTTCGAAATGACTCTTAGTTATTTTAGTTCTTAATTAATTTTTTTAGTAAGTCTTTATTATATATTTTTGCTCAAGAATGGCTCACAGTATAGAATCAAAACCACTTCTTTTTAAAAAACTTCAAATTGTTTGACTATCGAATAACAATGGTATCATTTCCTTAAAAAGAACTCGCACCTATTATTATAATATGCAGTGTCAGTTAGGTGTGAACAATATAAAAAAATGTCTGCAATTTTAATTAATAATTCAAAGTCAAGAGAAAATATATATTCTGTAGTATACAGTTTGAGGATAATTTATGTGAGGAATGTTTATAAAAGGTAAAGAAATTTTTCTTTGATTTTTACCTTCCACAAATTATTGATTTCTAAATTATTAATAATTATTCTTTAGTGTTAAAAATTAGTCACATTTATTACTTCAAATTAAAATAAAATATTCTTAAGGGGTACAATACTATTGCAAAATGTAACAATTTTTAGAAATGATTAAATTTAATTTGATGATTTGTTTTATTATCTATTTTATTTATTTTTATTATGAAGTACATGTTAAACTTGTAAAAAAGTTTATTTCTTCAAGCCTGTTTAGAATATTAGTTAATATGAAAGTTTTGCATAAATGCAGAACTATCTTTTGGTGAAAATGTACTTTTTTCATCGGGTTTTTTTCCCCTCCCTCCCTCCTTTTTTTTTTTTTTTTTTTTTTGTAATTTCAGACACTGAACAATATGTGAAACATTATGAGTGTCAGAAATTGAAATAATCCTGTAATTTTGGTTTAATTTATCAATAATATAGAAAGTTCTTGAATTTTTTTCCTTTGTACTTATATGCTACTAGCTGGTAAACCTGTTCTTCTCACGGTAGGGAATTTATATATATAGACAATTTTATGCATGGAATTTCTCATTTTTTCCCCCAGTACTTCAGTATTTACAGATGGAAAGTAACAACTTTCTGTAAAATATAATATTATGTTTACTTAAGTTTGCCTACCTACACTTAAAATTCAAATGAATATTTTATTTCATTGTGGAACAGTTATTTGATGAAAATGAATTTTATTTTTACAACGCATTGCATATTAATATTTTATACACTCTGAAGTACCACTGAATAAGGGATACCTACCTAGTAACGAATTAAGCCTCCTCTGGCCTTGATAACGGCTGCCACATGATGGAACACAGATTCAACAAGTTTCTGAAAACGTTCCACGGGAATGACTTGCTAAATATTGGCTAAAGCTGTCCATAATTCAGTAAGGTTCGTTGGTTCTGCGTGATGACCTTTCCTGCCTGGTTCCAAAGATGCTCAATGGTATTGAGGTCTGGGCTTCTAGGTAGTCAATATATGACAGAAAAGTCAGAGTAATTCTCATCCAACCAGCCAGTAGCCGACTGGGACTTGTGTGAGGTACAGTTGTCTTGCTGGAAAACTCCATTACCGTGCGGATAACAGAACAGCATAAACGGATGGAGGTGATCATCCAGCAACTCTACGTACCGAAATGCATTGAGGGAGGTTGGTACACGCACCAAAGATCCCAAACAGTGCCACGAAAAAACAACTTCAGACTAAGATTGAGTCACCATGCCCTTGTACAGTTCCAACCTGGCATACAGGATCCATGGATTCATGATACTGACACCATATTCTCAGCCTCCCGTCAGCGTTAAGTAGTCGGAATCGAGACTCATCACTTCATGCTACTCTTTACCTGTCCTCCACACTTCAGTCTCTGTGCACTCTTGCCCAGGCAAGCCGTACAGCCCGATGGTGAGCATTGGGCAATGGTACTCTCGTAGATCGATTGCTCCCGAAACCCTTACGGTGAAGAGAGCGTTGCACAGATCAACTGGGTGGTAATTTAAGCTAATGTTTGGCTTCGCTGGCCTAAGTGCGATACACCTAAGCCGCCTCTAACCACGCACAGTCAAGGCTAATTGTCCTTTGTAGTTTGCCCAGTGGTTAGTTTTTTGTTTACCATCCATGTATTCTTGGTATACTCTTGACACTGTCAACCTTGAAAATCCTAGTTGTCTGACGATTTCGGAAATTGAATGGCCCGTGCGTCACGCATCTACGATTTGTCCGTGATCGAAGACGTCAAAATCAGGCAATTTACCCATACTGGCAAATTCAGCAACTAATTCAGAACAACCACAGTACGCTCTACATATGCAGTTGCCACAGCGATTTCACTTGCGCATAAATGATGCGCAGTGCTACACAATTTGCATAGCCCTTGCTATCCCTAATTTAGTGGCCCTTCAGTGTATATATATATATATGTTATGGTGATGTTGCTGGATGCGAGAGATTACTAATAATTAACAGATAGAACTGTATATTTTTTAAAAAGAATAAAGAAAATGGGAATAACAATTATTAAAGTAAAACATTTATCCGCGCGTCGTTGCTTAATATCTATATAGAAGGTTCTTTCTCCGTCGTCGTGGGTCTATCTCGCTCTTTCTTTCGGGTCTTTCTTCTCTGTCGGAGTCATTGCCCCTCGCCTCCTTCCAAAGCCAGTGGGGTTACGTGTCAGGGGGCATGCTGTGGCGCCCCCGTTACATCCGGCCCTCCTAAGAAAGGAACCGTGATCAGTGACAGAAAAATCAGCATTGCTTTTTTACAGCATTAGAACCTATAAAACAAAAACTGAAAACAGTGAAAAGAACAAAAAATAGATGCGATGTTTTTTATGACTTCACACAGGCGTCGTTTTTCTTGAACTGAGTCCTCATTGCTGCTCACAGCTGTTCTAAATGCCAGCTATAAAAAGGGAACAAAAAAAAAAGTTCAGTTCATCATTCATTGTCAAGTTCACTGAGAGCTACTTTCAAGGTTGAGTCACTGCGGAGGTTCTCAAAGTTCAGTCGTAAAATCGTCAGGCTTCATCCGTTGACCACATCATCATGAAATAACTGTAGTCCAGTGCTTCTCAAACTTTCAATGTTTGAGACCCAATATTTAATCATTATTTTCCTCACGCCTCCCCTCCATACAATAACAATGTATTTAATTCAATAATACTATACTTTGACGCTAAACCTGCAATACGACTTTAAATTCTTAAGTGCCACCGGCGTATATAAATGTTTCACTTAGCCAAAGCGTTGATTGTCCCGGAGAAGTATATATACGTCTTTCGGAAGCACGATCTTTTCTGTGCACTGCTATCCATAAAATTATTCCGAAGGCTTTAGAATGCAATAAAAAGACCTTGACAGTGTTTGCAAAGGATTTACTTATTTCAGAGGATTTGCTTATTTATTCCTTTTCTATCCCCCCCCCCTCTTAATACATGACATGCGCGCGTCTACTTGGAAAACGGAGGCACTAGGGAATGATTCGAATAACTTTTAATCGGCAATTTATAAACAGTACAAACTATCAAGATAAGTGTTAATTTGTGTATAAAATTTTATATATGGGGTAACTGGTAATTATATATATATATATATATATATATATATATATATTAAACTTGTTTTTAACTTAGTAATGTTAAATTAATTTTAAAGTACAATGTGAAGTACTGATACATTTATAAATGCATTATATCAGTGTAAAATTTATACTTCATTTTTTTAAAATTTTGTTTGTTTTCAGTAAATTAATATTTTTTTAAAAATAACCTTTTATTTCCGACTTTTTAATATGCTCTCGCCCTCTTCGTTGTGTTATTACGCCCCTAGGGGGGCACGCCCCACAGTTTGAGGAATGCTGCTGTAGTCTACGTCAAATGTGTTCTTTCAACTTCGTATCCAAAATCATGGGGTTTAGGAAATCTATCTGTCTAAGCAAAGCATTTTTCTTTTCACCAAGGGCTTGATTTTCGTCACTATTACTTCAGATCCATTAGACTTTAACTTCTTAGTCTTGCACTTACTAGGCATACTTTCTTGCTCTTTAGTTAACATAGATGTTTTAGGATGGTCGTTTGATTCCGTTCGTGTGCTTACGAGGAGCAATTTTTCTTTTAACGAAGCACATTCAATCTCTTTCAAGAAGTCGCTTTTCTGTAATTTTAATTTTTTCTTGTAAGATCTCGTACTTTTCTTCAAGCTTAGCTAACTTGTCAGCCTTTTCTAAATCCAATTCTTCTAGCTCACGCAAATTATCTAATAACTCCGTCAGGGCCGTTTTCAACCACCAAAGCGCCCTAGGCACTTCAAATTGCTGCGCCCCCTCCCACTATTTTCAGAGTACCCCCTCCTTTTGTTCTTATCTTACCAGTTTTGGTTCGGAAGGGATTTTCCCTTAAATTTCTTACTCTTTCTTTGTCTTCTTAATGGAGAGTCCTTCCATTATCCGCCACCTACGGACCCGCCGTGTCTCGGACTGGCAACCGGCAGCCGTAAGGAAAAAGAGTGTCATGGTTTGGTCACTCCTGTTCATTTCTTACATTTTAGCATCATGGACCTCCCCCCTTCCTTTTGTAAATAAGTGCAGTAAATTATTAAAATCGTATGAAATTACATTATGGAGTATACATTATTGTATGAACTTATTAATTATCAACTTTATATATATATATATATATATATATATGTGTGGGTATATACATATATATCATCAGTAGCGCACACAGGAATTTTTCAAGGGGGGTCTGGGGTCGAAAAGTTCACCATTCTTGTATCATGCTCCTTTTGATTTTGTCGATTTTTGGTAACAAAACACAGTAAAAAACTAGTTTTTGAATAAATAATTAGCATTAATTAATAAAATTAATCATTAATAGCAAGTAATTAATTAAATTTTACGTACTATATACTTAGAATTATAATCAATCGGGGAAAAAATCCAGGGCTTTGGGGGGTCCTGGGGGTCCAGACCCCCTTGTGTGCGCCACTGCATATCATTCTCATCTTGTTAATTATCTTACTATCTTTTACTTTTAGACATCTTAACGGTTGAGTTACAGTCATTGTACTAGGTTTTCTTTGAGCCTTCATCACTGCAAAATCATTAATGATATCATTATAGTCAATTTCCATTGCTATATCATTTTGAGTGCAAAGCAACATTAAACAATTAAGTTTTTCATTTCCCATAGTATTTCTCATATCCGTCTTAATTCTCTTAAAGGCAGAAAAGCTTCTCTATGATGTACAGTTTGTCACAGGAAGAGTCAAGTAAATACTCATTTCGACTTCTAAATTTGGGAAGATGCTTTCCAACTTGTTTTTCCTGATGTAGGTAAGGACTCCTCTTGTTGTTATTTTTCCACTTTCATATACATTTAGAAATTTTGACACTCTTGCCCAAATTGTCCTTCATCGATGTCTTTGGGGGTAGCTATGAGCCAAATATTTCGCCTGTTTTGTGACTTCTTACTCCTTTTCATGAAGATTTCTGGATATCTCGAATCTTGTGTTGAGAACTTCGTAGCAATCCCTTCTTTTGCTTAACTGCGCTACGAGATTGCCAATAATTGGTAAGAAAACTCCAGTTCGAAATCTCTCTCTTGGAGACATTATCTCAAAATCTGTGTCTCTTTTCTCATCTGAAAAAAATAAATTCTGATTTTTTTTCATAGTTGGGCTCAGGCACGTTAGCTCGTAATCATCAAATTTGGATCTTTTTTCAGATAAATACAAATACAACGTCTGTAACACCTTAGTAGCGCAAACTGTTCCCTTTGCAGTATCTCACTGGTTTTGTCCACCCTTTGTAGGATTTCGTTCCAAATCACCGTTAATAAAGTAGTCTGAAAACTTTTTAGTGTGTTTTGCGGAATCCTTCAGCTGTGTGTGTGTAACTCACGTGTCAGATGTCTGAGTATTGTCTTCAATTAAATCTTCAAGGGCGTTTTTGATTTCGTTACGACGTAACTTGAGCTCTGAGAACATCTGCCCTGGAAGACCATCTAGTTTCACTCAACGATTTCAACATAAGAAATCTATGCTCAGCTTTCAACTTTTGTTCATTGCTTTTTTTCCCGCACATAATCTCTTAATACATTCCATCTATGAGTAGATGACGGGAAAAAAACTGTAAAATCCTTGTACAAAAGAAAATGCAATAGCTTCAGTGCATGTGTTTTCCGCAGCAAAACAACCAGCTAAGTTTAAGGAATGGGTTGCACATGGTACGAACTCAGCAAAGACAATTTTTTCTCGTATTTTCGTCTGAATACTCATACTAATTTAAACTGTACAAAATATATAATGATGCAGGTACTCAGTTACTCTTCTACAAACTTGCAAATTTTCTGCCTTTAAATTAATGTTTACATTGAAATTTTCGATAATTACAGAACAACGTGATTTTACTGTGAATATTTCAAAAAAAATTTTTTTTTCTTATTGTTATTCATTAAAATCCTCTTCAGTATGATTGTTAGAGGAATATCTAAAATTTTAATTTTACAATTTCTTTGTCATTTGGTTAAATTGTTTGGCAATGCTTGTGGGTGTATGCACAAAATTTTTTTCAAATTTAATGAAAATTTATGCAATAATACTTATGTAGGAATATTTTTTGATCTTTGTATGTTTGAAAGTTACATCATATTCATACCTTACAAAAGATTGTATCATTTTTTAAGAATTGTTATTCAACTCTTTTTTTTAAAAAAAATAATATTGTACAGATATAGTGCTTTACATGAGTTCTTTTTTTTTTCGTAAAAGTTAATGTACATTACGCACTGTTCCATAACGTACATAAAGTACTTTAACAATTTTTTGTAATTTTTTCACTTTTTGTTTAATGTATTGGCTTATATTTTTAAGATATTAAGATTGTACAATGTTCGAAGAATTATTGTACATCAGTTGTTTTTTCAATACGCTACAGCTGTAAAAAAGTAAGGTATTGTGTAAAAAAAAAAAAAAAAAAATTCTGATAAATGGAAAAAAATGTCTTATTGACACGATAATTTAATAATAAAACCAGTAAACTGGAGCTTAAGTTTAAGCTGGGAGTACGCATAATTTTTATGGGGGGAGGATTAAAAAAAAGAGATAAAAAGTGCTGAGGCGTAATCTTTATGCTAAATGTTAAAAATCTGCTGGTATATGAGACGGGGGGAATTGAAACCTCCGTCCTTATGTATAGATATCCTGCTTAGAATCTAAAAGAAATCTCGGTACCAAAAAGAGTGTCGTAGATTGTGATAAAGCAGTGCTTCTCAAACTTTCAATATTCGCGATCCAATTTTTAGTCATAATTTTCATCGTGCCCCCCTTCTTACAATAGCAATGTATTGAATGCAATTATAATGTACTTTGATGGTAAAACTACAATAAAATACGATTTTCATTATAAACTGTACTAATTATCAAGATAAATATTAAGTTTAATGTATAATTTTGTATATGGCAAGTCCAGGGGAAACAAAAAAAGACTAAATATTTGTTTCTATAATAATTTTTTCCTACTCAAAAAATGAATATTTTTTTCTGTGATAACTTTTTTTTACCTCGAAAAACTATTATTTTTTTTCTATGATATTATTATTTTTTTACCTCACAGTAAAGAAGGGATATGGTGCTAGATTTGTGTTTAGAAAATAAAAAATGGAATGAGACTAAATATTTGTTTCTATTATAAAATTCCCCCCCCCCTCAAAAAATTAATATTTCTTTCTATCTCATAAATGTATCAATTACCTTTCTGTAGTTTTGTTTGGATGAAAAAGTTTCGAATACTTCACATCTTTTTCACAGACATTTTTCAAATGCTGCGATTACGAATTATTTCTCGGAATTTGATTGAAATATTTTGGGCTGGGGGAGATGTGCTGAGAAAAGAAATATATTTCTAAATAAGCTAATACAATAACTTCGATTTATCTTATTTTTCAATGGTATTTACATAGGCATACTTAGAAAGAACACTGACATATGTCAATAAATATATTATATTCATTAAAAGAAATGAAAACTTTACACGAACTCAATTTTTTCTCAAACTGTTGACTTATTCAAAATACTATATTTATATTCATGAATTTTATTCCTCTCTTAATTGTAAAAATGTGATTATTCTATTTCCAATCAGTTTTTTCCCCACCTTTTCAGAGTAATAAATACAACATCTTTACGAGCGAAACGTATGAGCAAAAGCATACTCGAAACAATGTTTTCAATCATTAAGAAAATTCTTGTTTGCCTTAAAAAAAAAAAAAAAACTTAGAAACTTTTGAGCATATTTTTATCATTTTTACAATCTTAGGTTTAAATTTGAAAATTTATTGAGAATAATACTTTTATACGAATTGTGCGTATCTGTGTGTGTATGCTATACCACTTTCTTAAAATTAAAAAAAACACTTTCAAATAAAAAAATTAATTTTTTTTATTTAAAATAATGAAAAAGAATCTGTAGCAGCATACATTTGCTTAGCATTTTCTATCAACACTTTCATATTCAACTTATTGATAAATATCTCACTCATGTAATTTACCATTTGGATTTTTCGATTAACAAAATCTGCAACCAGTTTATCCCAGTCCATGTTTAATATAGCTAAATCACTATGTTCGGAAATTCTTTGTTCATTTGAATATGTCATACATTCATATGACCTAGGTGATTTTCGTACCCTTCCAAACATCCGTAGAATATGAACAATGATGAAACATTTTCTTGGATATGGTTACATAAGAGTTCTACCATTGATGTAGTGAGAACTGTTTCTTCGTCGATACAATCGAAGTCAGATTTTGGAAAAGGAATGTGTTTAGCCACTTCTTTCCTCAGAAGTTTCAGAAAAACACGCCCGAACATGATTGAAACAGTTTTCGACGTCATCTGCTTTTGGATATATTTTAATGCATTCCATTCCGTTTCTTTTAGCATGGAAACTGTAGTCCAGTGTTTCTCAAACTATGGGGCACGCCCCCTTGGGGGGCATAAGGATTCTACAAGGGGGGCGCGAGCCTATTGAAAAGTCGAGAACAAAAGATTATTTATAAAAATTATTAATTTATTGAAAGTAAACAAAATACATTCTGATATAATAAAAAATAAAATACATATTTACACTGGTACATTACACTTATAAATATATCAGTGCTACACAATGTATTTTATAATTAATTTAACAATTCTAAGTTAAAAACAAGTTTATTAATTACCAGTGATCCCATGGGTTTGTCATATATAGAATTTATAACAAAAATTAACACTTAACTTGATAATTTTTGTGTGGTTTATAATTAAACCTTGATTATAAGTTTCGCTTCCCAATGCCAACCATTTTCCACGTATGGGATGCAAGGAATAAAGGAGCACAAATTATCTGGAATAAGTAAATCCTTCGCAAACATTATCAAGGTCCTTTGATTGCATTCCAAAGTCTTGGAATAATTTTACGGATAGCAGTGCAAAGAAAAAATCGTTCTTCGGAAAGACGTATATAAACGTTTGGAGAAATAAAAGCTTTAGCTTAGAGAGACGTTTTATATACACGGGGGCTTAAGAGGTTAAAGTCGTATCGTAGTTTTAGCGTAAAAGTATAGTATTATTGAATTCAGTACATTGTTATTGTATGGGAGGGGCGCGATGAAAATAATGATTGAATATTGGGTCGCGAGTATTGCAACTTTGAGAAGCACTGCTGTAGTCTCAAAAATTTGCGAGAAAAGTCCTTTCGCAAGAGATAACATTGCCATATGATATAAGTGACATTCTCGATAACAGTTCGGGAAATCGGAGACAGTCATTGGTAACCAATACTTTTCCATCATCAAAGGCTTGATCGATTGCAGCAAATTCTCTTACGAGGGCTAACCTTACGGAAGGTGTTACAGTGATTCCTCTTTGGTACGTAGGAGAGATCCAGTGGCATCAAGCTTGTATCGGCGCACGTGAATTCGAGCAACACATGCAAAATCAGAAACAACGGCGTAGTTGTGACCGCCTAGAAGGAAATGATTCTCAGGAACAGCATCTGGTTTAAACGAAGAAACTTTCCCGTTTTGACTTTGTGATATTCGCCCCTTGGGAGAATATCTCTTGGAGTATCAGCGTGAGCTATAGTCGCAGGATTAACGAAAGAACTAGAAGGAAACATAATCTTAAAATATCTTTATTAAGATTTTCAACTTAAACTTCTAACAAATTAAATTATAATAATTAATGAGAGAGAATCTACGATGGCAAAATACGCAACACACAATATGTATAGATAATAACGACTTAACCTAACTCGGACCACAATCAATAACTGAATAGCCTAACCTCAATTCTAATACAATCACTGATTCTAATATTAAATAGTCAATCCTACCTTGTTGCAGTCTGAAGAATCAATCACTAATATTCTTAATGCAATCTTGTATTTACTTGTGTGCACTGGTATGCACCTTGGTTCTCTATATCTTTATCAATTGTAACTTCTAATCACCGCCACGTATCTTTATCCAAACTTGAACCACGAACTATATTAACATTTCTCTACTTACCATCAATTGCCATACATTGCTATCTCGCTTACTCTAAGTTCCGATATTTAAAAGCTTGTTAATTTGCCTCTTCCATTCACACTTCACTTCTTGGATTTGGTTGGAAAAGAGTTGCCATTAATTCTGGCCCAAAGAACCCAAAGGACATGTTAAAGAAAAGATGCGTGAGCCCGTCACATCTTTATCAAAACACACTCTTTTGGCTCGAGGATTGGAGGAGACGAGAGGTGTAGCACGTTTCATAGTTATTTAAATAAATTTCAATTCACTAATCACGAAAGAAAATATCATGAAGTTTTGTGATATGGCTGGAACGTGATAATTCTTTATCGTGAAGCAAAGTATTCTACCAGAGCTTGAGAAGAAATGATACACAGAAAGAAAAAAATGAGTATTACAAGGGGGCAACAGTAAGCTAATTGGTTCCTTTTCCTCGCTTAACTTTGGAAACAACTGATTGGTGGAAAAAATACTGATGTCACTAGTCTTATGACATCACTATTATAATCAGATTCATAAAAAAACGCGTTTTTTAATATGGTTTATATATTTACGAAATCTATCTTCCCATATTTTAATCATATCTGTATAAATGGAAAGCAATATTTCAATATTGTACTCTTAAGACACTAATTTGAAAATTATTTATGCTTTGTTTTTCTCTTTTGATTGCTTATGCAATATCCCACTACGAGAAAATGGAAGTGAACAAGCTTTCAGATTTGTGCATGAAAAAGAAAAGTAGAGTACCCTTAAAAATAAACCCTCAACTGAATGTAAAGAACCTAGACTTTTAACTACTTTGGAACCCAAAACAAAATATGTTCTCCATAATTCGAATTTAAAGTTTTAATTAAAATTAGGGTTAGTCTTGAAAAAAATTCATCGCGTTTTAAAATTTTTCAGTCTCCTTGGCTTAAAAATTACAGAGATTACAATACTAAATTAAGAACTAAAGCTGTAAATGACTTTCAAAATGATTATTCCATACTAATAAATAATAGGATTTTTGAGGAAAACGATAGAAAATGTAAGAAAAAAGAGTCAATATACGTTTATGTTCAACAGAAGAGCAGGCTCTAAAGTTAATAGCAAAATCAAATTTTAATCGTCACACAATATTTTCTGGAAACTTAATGGCCGTTCATTTAAAAAAGCAAAATCAAATTTTTGAAAGCAATACAGGTAGGAATGGTAATTTTAGACACCTCAAAGTTCTTATGTATTATTTTCACTGAGTACATGAAGCATCGTTACGACTCGAAAGTAAGGCTCATGTACACTGATACCGATACTTTTATGTATGAAATAAAGACTGATGATTTTATAGCGACATGAAAGATAATAATAACTTATATGACACTTCAGACTATGACAAAAACAACATTTATAATTTACCTGTTGTTATCAAAAGTTATCGGAAAGAGGAAAGATGAAAACAAGGGAACATTATGACAGATTATGTAGGATTAAAATCGAAAAAGTATGCCTACAAGACAAACAATAAGATTGAAAAGAGGCTAAAAAGGATTAAAAACAAACTTTGAAAAACAAAATAACATTTGAGGACTACAAAACATGTCTTTTTAATCAAAAATTAAAATATGCCGACATGAACTTAATTAGGTCCAAATTCCATTCAATACATTCAATAAAGCAAAACAAACTTGCTCTGTCATATAAAGATGACAAAAGATTTATTAATGGTGATGGCATTACTACTCTTGCCCATGGACATTGGTCGTTGATGAATTTAGACCTATTCAATGAGTAGTATGACATAAAATCCAGTGATATGATAAATTCACAATAATGTGATTTTTGTAATGTAAAATGAAATACAGAATGCTGTTTTTGTAAATAAGCAACTTACTTTGTACCTTTACTGTACATGTGTTCATTCATATTTATAGAAACAAAATTTTTAAAACCAAATCCTTTGGGAAATTTATATAAAAATATTGTTTTTCAACTTAAATAAAGTTTTTTTCCCCTTACATTTGTATGAAATGTATTAAAAATATAATTTATGCTTAAACATTCTTAGATAATTTGTTTTTAAAAAAAATACTCTTTTTTATTTTAAAAAGGAAACCTGTTTCAACATAAATTAAACTAACATACACAATAAAAATAATATTAACTCAAATTAAGCATATAAAAAATATTCATATTTATAGAAAAAAAATTTTTAGAACAAAATACTGTGTGAAACTTATAAAATCTTTATACAATATCATTTAAACAGATTCTTCATTATATTCAAAACAATCAGACGGACATAATATGTCTCTTACTTCTTAAAATAATATCAAACCTAAGATTTTTTTCAAAAAATTCTTCAGTTACATAATTTATCTATTCTATATATTAATAAAGAGAGTTTAAGCGTGTGTGTTTCACCTCTACAGCCCAAACTAAGCAACCCAGAAGTATGAAACTTGGCACATAATTATTCTAGGTCCTGATGATGTGCACTACGAAGAGTTTTTTTCGAAATTCGCTTTAAATTTTTTTAAATTAAATTTTTTACGATTTTTCCATTTTTTTCAACAACTGGGTTTTTAGTTAGTTGTTTTGGCAAGTCTCATTTGTTTTGCTTATCCATTTGAAAATATTCCGAACCATTTTTACATTCAGTGCATTTTATTCTTTTACTTAATTTAAAAAAAAGGTGTAATTTAATTAATGTTATAATTTCTACTATATTCTAGGTTACTTCATATTTATTTGTTTATTTTATTCATGTTTAAATTTTTTATACTTAAAATTTTCATTCAAAATTAAGGCTTAATTTTTCTTTTTTAGATAACCCTTTGATTTAAATTAATGCAATAATTTCTATTTTAGTGTCACACTGTTTTATGTTTGTTTATTTTCTGAACTGTAATTTTCTTGCTTATAATTATGTGATAACGTGACTCAAAAGTCAGTTTTTTCGTCAAAAAATTATTTGTGAAGCTTTTGGAAACAGAAGCTTGGATAATGAGGTACTTATGTTGTAGCTTCACCCCACAGCAAAATTGATCACACGCTAATCACACCTTGATACCAAAACAACAAAGATTCTAACATATTTTATATAAAATCGGTCAGATTTTGTCGGAAAATGACGCGATTCGTGAGGCGCCAATAAGCTAAAAAATGATTTGTGAAGCTTTTTGTAAACAGTAGCTTAGATTAAGTGGTACTTATGTATTAGCATACTTAGGCTACAATCCATCTGTACCTAGCTCATTAATAAGTATAGCGTAAAACTAAGTTATGACCTAAATATTGGTACATTTCAACAGTACTTCTTGCCTACTTCCAACTGCATATCATGACCATTTGGTCAAAAAAGAAAAGTACTTATGTATTATCGCAGCCTATTGGCGGCATTATATGAAACGAAGCACACTGTTGCCAATTCAGCATGGACGACACATAGGAAATGGCAGTTGCCAACTTGGCGAGTTATTAATAGAGTTGGCAACTAACTATACATAAGTACCAAATCTTCCTATGGCATTTCGGTTCTTGCATATTATTCCAACTTATTGTCGACATTACATGAAACGAAGCGCATGGCTGCCACAATTTAGCACGTACAACACATGCAAAATTTTGAACGTTGGCATTGGTGCGATAAAATGTAAGTAATAACATTTTTACCCATTGAAAAAGAAAAAGGATAGTACTTTTCACATACGCATTAACCGCAGCCAAAGTGGCACATTTTTCACCAAAATTTGACTTTTTTTTCTCTCATATAAAACACATAAGAATCTGTTTTCATATTGTGGTGCAAATTTTGCTGCAGTGATGCCAATACGTAAGTGCCTTTTTTCCTTTATTGGCAAAAAAAAAAAAAAAAAAAAAAAAAATTCCATGTTTTTCAATTGTAACAGAAAAGTAGAAAAATAAAACTAAAAGAAAATGACACTCAATTCAAACTAATTGGAATTAACAGATTGCCAATGGTGTGTGTGATTTAAGTTAGAATTTCTATTTACTTATAAATTTCTTGATTTTTTTCTTCTGAGCTGCTTATGGTAGTTTCATCAAAATCAGACCTTAATTTATCTATTTTAAAGAAACTATTTGGTTTGAATTAATATTATAATTTCTACTATGTGTAAGGTTACTTTTA
The DNA here is from genome assembly GCA_019973935.1 of Trichonephila clavipes. Classification (NCBI taxonomy): domain Eukaryota; kingdom Metazoa; phylum Arthropoda; class Arachnida; order Araneae; family Nephilidae; genus Trichonephila; species Trichonephila clavipes. Next base: position 868,477 of record BMAU01020987.1, read on the forward strand.
TATTTATTTTTATTTTATGTTATACTGTCCATGTATGATATATATATATATTTCACTTATCCTTATAGCTATTTATCATTGTATGTACTCATTCATTTGCTCTTTGCAATAAAATTATAATTTTTAATAGAAGTATTGCAAAAAAGTATTGTCTGAATTAATTTTTGAGCAACACGGTTTATTATTTGTTTCATTCAGTACTGTTGGTTCTGAACAATGAAGTTGAAAATCCTTGCTAGCAGTATAACAAAAAGAGAATATAGTGATAAATTAAACTAATGGAAAACCAGTTTATTGCTGAAATAAAACCCTTTTTTCAAGAATTCATTAACGCAGTACATTTTTTATAAAAAAAAAGAAGTTACCGATGAGTGAAATCTCTAAGCTGAAACAAATACTCCCTGATCTCAAGAAAACCAAAGACTTTAAACAGCAAGCATTAATGTTAATGGATGCGATTATGGATTAATTTTTATTTCTACATTCTCAATTCTATTAATGTAAATGTCTTTATTTCCCAGATTTAACTTTTTCTTCCTATTCCGATAAGGAAATTTCTCTCTAAAGTCCAAAGCTCACAAACCAATCGAGTTCTCTCTTTTTAACCTCCTATCACGCCATTGGTCCTTCACGTATTGGCCACACCTCTTCATCCAACCAAACCAGGAACAACATGGCAAGGCACCTTCAGATCCAGATATGGGATGGAGGAATCTGCCTAGGTTCCAGTTCCCAAAATGAGTCGTAAAGTCGATGAGTGAAATTTGGAAATTTTAACTTAAAAATTAATCCCTTAAAAAATTTTAACTTTTATAAAAATATTTGCAAACACGAGTTTATTCTAAGCGAAGATCAAAGCTGCTAACTTGGAGAGTTATTTTGAATGTTCACATTGGAGCGATAAAACGCAAGTACTAACATTTCCTTCCATTCCATCCATATTTTTATCACCGCAGCCAAAAAGTGGCACTTTTTTTCACAAAAATTTGACTGATTTTTTTCTTTTCATATAAAACACGTAAAAATCTATTGTTTTGATATCGCAAATTTTGCTGAGGTGACGCCGATACGTAAGTATCCTTTTCCTCTATTGTCAAATTCCATTGCAACAAAAAAGTAGAAAAATGTAACTGAAAGAAATGACAATTAAAACTAATTGGGATTAACAGATTGCCAATATTGTGCGATTTAAGTTAAATTTTTTTTTGCGAACGAGATTTTTTTTACATTTTTTTTGTATTATCCATCTAGGGTTGTTCTTGGGCTACAATTTATCTGATTTTGATATCAAGGTAGTAAGCCCCAAAGTAAGTAAAGCTTGAAATTAAATCATTGCCTGAATATCGGTATACTTTAGCGTTACGTCTGTAGAGTTTATCAACTCCTCATAAGTTTTTCATTACGATCTGTGCGTGCGCAGGATCTAGAGCAATTGCGGGCAGTGCTTACTCGCGCAAGCACCTTGGATGCAATCTGCGCATGCGTTAGATTTTCTACAAAAGCGACCCCGTGCTTTCGTTCCCTCTCTTTTAAATGCAATATCAACTAAATTTCCAAAGTCCTGAGCTCTCAAGCCAATCGGATCGTTCCTCCACTGCCGACGATGTGCGCCTACACGCCATTGGTCCCTCCACCTAGTGGCCACACCTCCTCTCCACCCATTCCAAGCTAACAACGCCATTCACCTGCCAACCCAGATCAGGGACGGAGGAATCTGACGAGATTCCAGTTCCCTAATAAATATCAGCGTTATCGTTCCCTCTCTTTTCCGGACTCAGACTTCCTTGGTAGCGTACGTATCCCTCCGAGAGCAGATGATAGAACTCGAAGAATAAACTGAGTTTTACATCTAAATGCATCGCCTCGTATAATAACTCTCCTATTTCCTACATTGGTGACCCGAACAATTCACGAAAATCAACCTTTATTTGAATATTTATTTTACTGAAGAAATGGCGGAAATAACTGCAGTTAAAATCCCTCCTTTTAATTTCAATGACCCTCAACTCTGGTTCTCCACGTGCGAACGAACTTTTGCCCTCGGAGTACCGAAGGCGATTACGGACACTTTCACAAAATTTAATTATATTGTGTCCAACCTGCCACCGGAAGCCGCCGCAATTGTAAGGGATTTAATAATAACTCCTGATGAAACGGATCCCTACGGCGCCATTAAAGCTCAACTGATCCAGCGAACCGGCGAGTCGTCCCAACAAGAAATTCGGAAGCTGTTAACCGGCGAAGAGCTAGGAGACAGGAAGCCTTCAGAACTCCTCAGGACAATGAATAGGCGCGTGCAGCTTCGCACAACGTTCCGAAGGAGCTTATGTTGGAACTTTTTCTTCAGCAGCTACCGACCGCAGTGCAAACTATCTTGGCATCCATCACGCCAATAACCGTCGAGAAAGCCGCAGAAGTCGCCGACAGAATCCTCGAAGTGAGCACTCCCACCGTTTCACTTTCGACAAACGCCATCGCTTCATCCAGCGAAAATCGTATCCTCCAAGAAATCGAGAGACTGCATAAAAGGATAGACGATCTTACAATGAAAGAAAGAAGAACTCCAGAACGAAGAAATAGTTCTCGCCCACGAAATCGTTCCCGAAATCGATCATTTTCACGTTCCAGGGAATCTTGTTGTTGGTATCACAAAAAGTTTCAAGAACGAGCTAAGAAATGCATTCCACCCTGCAGCTATAAAGAAAAAAACGAATCCAGTGAGGAGTAAATGCGACTACCTTCTCGCAGCCACATATTTCACGTCGCCTTTTCATTAAAGACAAATCATCCAACACCGCTTTCCTCATCGATACCGGATCTGACGTCAGTGTTCTCCCAGCTTCACTTTCCGAGAAAAGGAAAGGCAACAGTATTCAGCAACTGTCAGCCGCTAATACATCTCCTATCAACGTTTACGGTATATATAAGAGACTTTTAACCCTCGATTTAAATCTGCGAAGGGTATTTAGATGGCCTTTCTTAATAGCTTCTGTTTCTGTACCAATCATTGAGCTGATTTTTGTACAATTTTAATATTTCACCTGACCTTCGCAATAGAAAATTAATCGATAATGCAACTAAAATTAGTACAAATTGTAAATTCGTTTCTCCTGAAGTGCATTCCATTAAACTCGTTTCTGGTGAAAGCATTTTTCATGATGTTTTGAGAGAATTCCCAGAAATTGTCAAACCGCCTTCTTTCTCACAAGAGGTTAAGCATAATATTAAGCATTTTATCGGGACATCTGGTCCACCTGTTTTTGCTAAGGCAAGACGTTTAGCTCCCGATCGTTTAAAAATTGCCAAATCTGAATTCCAGCACATGTTGAATTTAGGTCATGTTAGACCATCTAAAAGTAATTACGCATCACCTCTTCACATAGTACCTAAAAAAGATTCTAATGATTGGAGGCCAGTGGGTGACTATCGTGCATTAAACGCCCAAACTAAAAAAGATAAATATTCTATTCCAAACATTTTAGATTTCACTTCAGAGCTGCATGGCAAAAATATTTTTTCACACATAGATTTAGTTAAAGCCTATCATCAAATTCCTATAAATGAAGAGGATATACATAAAACTGCAATAATAACCCCATTCGGATTGTATGAGAGTACTCGAATGCAATTCGGCCTTTGTAATGCTGCCTCTACTTTTCAACGCTTTGTTGATGAGGTTTTAAGGGGATTAAATTTTGTTTATGCTTTTATTGATGACATTTTAGTTGCATCATCATCTGAAGCCGAGCATATCCAAAATCTTCGGTTGCTTTTTCAACGGTTGGATCAACATGGACTCTCTATAAACCCTTCTAAATGTACTTTTGGAGTACCCACCTTAAATTTCCTTGGTTTTCAAGTTTGCAGTTCTGGAATTAAGCCTTTAGAGGATAGAGTAGAAGCAATCTTCAAATTTCCTAAACCAACCACCATCACTCAATTGCGTCGTTTTCTTGGAATGCTGAATTACTACAGACGTTTAATTAGACAGGCTGCCCATATCCGTGCACCTTTAGTAAAATTTTTAAAAGGCATCAGAAATAAAAAACGTCCAAAGCGAAATGTCAAAATCAAGCCTGAAGAAGCGCTAGAATGGACGGACGAAGCTACTACAGCTTTTGAACTGGTGAAGCAAGCCTAGCACATGCTACTCTGTTACATCACCCCATGCCAAATGCACCTCTTAGCATTTGGGTTGATGCTTCAGATTTTGCTGTCGGTGGTGCATTAGCACAATTTCATGACAATGTCTGGCAACCACTTGCTTTCTTATCCATGAAATTGTCTGCATCCCAAAAGAACTGGTCTACTTACGACCGAGAACTCCTGGCCATATACACAATGGTCAAAAGGTTTCGGCACATGTTGGAAGGAAGAGAGTTTGTGATTTACACTGATCAGAAACCTCTCATTTATGCCTTTCAACAGAAAGCTGACAAATGTAGTCCACGTCAACTTAGACACCTGGATTTTATCTCCCAGTTCTCTACGAACATACAACATGTTCCTGGAACTCAGAATTTGGTAGCAGATGCATTATCTCGTATCGAAATTGATTCCATTTCCCAAGCAAGTTGTCTCGATTACAAGGACATTGCTGCAGCCCAATTGGTAGATGAGGAACTTAAACAACTCCTGGAATCCAACTCAACATCTTTAACACTTAAGCAACAATATTTTACTTTAGAAGATATTACTCTTACTTGTGATGTTTCCACCAACGTATCTCGACCTTTCATTCCCAAGGATTATCGCAAAATTGTTTTCCAACATCTCCATGGTCTTTCACATCCTGGAATTGCTGCCTCTACCGAATTAGCAACTCAACGTTTTGTATGGCCAAAGGCGTGATATTAAAACATGGGTTAACTTTTGTCATCCTTGCCAAAGATCCAAGATCTATAGGCACACTAAAGCACCAAACGGTACATTTGCTTTACCTGATGCCAGATTTTCCCAAATTCACGTTGATTTCATTGGTCCCTTTCCACCTTCCAATGGTCAAAGTTACTGCCTGACAGTAGTTGACCGCTTTACGAGATGGATGGAAGTGATACCAACTGCTGATATGACTGCGGAAACAGTATGTCGAGCTTTGTTATCTGTTTGGATATCACGTTTTGGTTGTCCGGCTATTATAACAACAGACCAAGGTACAAACTTTGAATCAAGCCTTTTCAGAGAGCTGAGTAATCTTCTCGGCACAAATAGAATACGATGCTGTGCCTATCATCCAAAAGCCAATGGTCTTGTTGAAAGACTGCATCGCCATCTCAAAAGTGCCATCAAAGCACATGAGAATTCAAAGTGGAGCGAAATCATTCCAATTGTACTTCTCGGCATGCGTTCTGCTGTGAAGAAAGATATCAATGCTACTTGTGCAGAACTTGTCTATGGAACTACTCTCAGATTGCCATCTGATCTTTTCTCCACAGACAAGATTACTACTACCTGCAACCAAACTTATGTATCATTTTTACGTGAGAAAATGAGAGCATTACAGCCGACACCTACATCTGCTCATTCAAATAGCTCTATGTTTGTGCCAACTAAATTAAAGAGCTGTTCACATGTTTTCTTAAGAATTGATAGTCTCCAGCCACCACTCTCGCAAAATTATACAGGACCTCATAAAGTAATCCGTCGAACAGACAAAGTGTTCACCATCCTCATAAATGGAAAAAGGAAGACAGTTTCCATTGATCGTGTAAAACCAGCTTATGTCTGGGATGACACCGATGATATTCCTCTTACTGGAATATCAAAGCAACAAACAGATGAAACTGATCAACATTCAAAAGACAAAACTATGTCTCACATAAATAAAGCTGAACCTCAACCAAATGAGAAAACTATAAACAAAACTAGAAGTGGAAGACATGTCAGATTTCCCAAAGATCTGGAACAATATATAACATAATATGTATGGGTTTTTTTATTTACATTTACAGTAAATTGCCTTTTGTATAAATTTCAAACACTTAAGATAATTATATTTCAGATATTAATTGGTGAATTGTGTATTTTCAAGCATTTTAATATGTATATATATATTTTTATTCAATTGTTTATTTCTGTGTTTATATATACAAATCTAAAACTATATAAGTTCAGACTACTACAATTAATATAGCACATATGAATTAATATTACAAATAGCTTTTGATAAATGGTATATCAATAATAATATTTGTCTAATTATTTTCTTTCTTCCAAACTTTAAAAAGAAAATGTACATTATGTATCAAATCTTGTGTTAAACAAAAGGAAATTCAACATTGTATATATTAGATAGATTTATTTTTCATTGTGATTGATAGTGGAAAATTTTATATTCTAAACTAGTGTTATACGTGTATATATATATATATATATATATATATATATATATATATATATATAAATATTATACAAAATTTTACTTATTAATTACTTTATTACTGATACTACTAATACTTATTGCTAATAATTCTGTATTAACAATGTTATGCCTTAATTCTGCCTTGTAGGTAAGTGTGCGAGAAGTTAACTCTTGAAAATTCAAGTTATTTTCAACTTCTTTAAAATACTTGTCAGAAATATTGTGTACATTTTTGTGTATTTCAGTGTTGTCAACAATATAGAAATTGCCTGTGTTCAGCCAGTATTTGTAAATATCCATTAATTCCTATGCCTTCTATGAGTCTATTACTAGTGATTGAGTACATTTTGATTGCATATATTTTAAATAATAAACTGTCAAGTTATTAATTCTGGTCTTAGTAAGAATCCCAATTGTTTGTTTACATTAGGATTAACTTTTGATTCTTAACTTTCACAACCCCAAGAATTTATCTTGCTACTGAAATAATGTAATATTTCAATTGTTATTGTAAAGTTGAATTAGTGAGTACATTTTATATTTAATATGCATAGTTAAATAATTCTACATGTGAATAATCTGCAACATATACCTTGATTTCATATGTATATTACTATTGAAACCTATAATGCTACTGTCATTTCATATAAAATACAATTTCTAAATGTACATATTTTCAAAATCTTATTAAGTATTTTGCGCAAATCATTGGTTTTTTTTATTGTATTGTGTAGACCATGATATTTTCATTCATATTTATTTTAACATTATGTAAATTTTCAACCCTTACAAATTGTATTATCCATTTCCCATGTATATAATGTTTGTATATTGTTTTATGTACCATTTGTTGTATTTCAGTAATTGTATTCTGTATGTATTTATCGTTCGCATACTCTCTGGGGGGATCAGTTCAGTTCAGTTCAGGTTTTGTGGGATATGGAGTAACAAAGAGAGAGAGGCTATGTTTATCAACTCCTCATAAGTTTTTCATTACGATCTGTGCGTGCACAGGATCTAGAGCAATTGCGGGCAGTGCTTACTCGCGCAAGCACCTTGGATGCAATCTGCGCATGCGTTAGATTTTCTACAAAAGCGACCCCGTGCTTTCATTCCCTCTCTTGATTTGAGCGCATGACTTTTTTTCACAAGCACATGACAACCTTCTCCTAGATTCAGAATTTGAAAGCAACATCTGTAAAAGATTTGAGAAAATGGAGACCGATCCGCCCCCGCCCAGTCCCGAGGACTTGGAAAAATGCACGAGAATCCTTGATATTTTTGAATATCAGATAATCAAGAAAAGCCGACTGGCCGCAAATCAACATATCCTGTTCACAATGGACAGTGGTATAACCCGGAAAAACCTTGAAAACTACAACCTGATTGAAAAGGAAAACAGAAAACTGACGGAAGAAATTGAAGATCTCGAGGGTGAGTTGACTTTAATCGGTTCTTGCCCTATTGAAAATTGCCAGTATCACTCTAAATTTAACTCTTCAAAAATAGCTCAAAAACTAAAAGAATCCTCTAAACAACTTGAACTCGATTTCATAAAACCAGCCACCAACACTTGTATTGGAAATCCTCCCCCCACCAAAAGAAGAATCGCCTTGACGGCTTTATTGCGCCAACCAAAGTTGTTAAAAAGCAGAAAGTCCTGCAAAACTACTCCTTTGGTGCGGCAGCACCCGTTACTACAACAAATAAGTACCAGACCCTCTCTGGAAATGATGAGTTGCCAACTCAGAGCAACACAGAGATGCCAGTTGCCACCCCCAAAATCCCCCCATTCACCTTAAATTTGAACAAAACTACAATCTCATTATGCAAGAAATTAATAGAAAATACCCCAAGACCAATTCGAAGCTGTCTGGGGAATATTTGCGCATTTTTGCGTCAACTGCCGACGAACGTAACGAAATCATCGCTTTCCTTAAGGAAAGAGGTGAACAATTCTTTGCGCTCCACCCTCAAGATACTAAACCCCAAAAAATAGTAATTAAAGGGTTGCCGATATCTACGGATATCGACGACATTAAAAAAGACCTCTCCGACCGAGGCTTCCTTGTCTCCAAGGTTGCTCAGCTCACTAAACTTAAGTCAAAATTCAAGCTCCCCATCTTCATGGTGGAACTACAAAAATCACCCGATTCCCCAGACATCTTCAAATTGGATAAGTGCTGCTTTCTTACAGTAAAAATTGATACCTTTAATAGACGACCAGGCCCGACTCAATGTTACAACTGTAACTTATTTAATCATTCTTCTAAAAACTGCCATATCAAAACCCGATGCCTTAAATGCGGCGAGCCGCATAAAACGGGCGATTGCCCAATAAAAGAATTAATCGAAAACCCCATCTGCATCAACTGCAATAAAACCGGACACCTGGCAAACTCGCACCGCTGTGAGAAATTCCCAAAAATTCAACCCAAAAAAGGTGCTCCCTTAAGCAGAAATAAACCCCCAAGCTCCTTTAGTCCTGATCAATCAAAAATAAAAATGATATCTCCTACTCAAATGCCTTAAAAGGAAACCACCAGATGGCACCACCAACTGAAAAGCCCGTGTCGGCCGACTCAGAGCCCGAGACAACTCCAGCCCCCCAAAAAAGAAAAAGAAACCAGAAAGAAATTGAAAGCGATGATAGCGGAACCTTCGGGTTCATGGACGCTATCATCGAACTGAAAAAATTCTTTGCTGAGTACCCCTCTCTCATTGAGTTGGGTAAACAGCTTAGAAACGCCCAACCTCACGAAAAGGTGGACGTTTTTTATCGCCACATCGCAAATCAGCGATAGAGGGTACGAGTTGTCTCGGACCCCTTGAATTTCTAAGATCAAAGCTACTTCATCTGACCCACCCCCTATGCGAGTAGCTGCCTCCCGATTCGTCGAGAGAAACTCTCGCAAAGACCCCAAAACCCGACCGCTTCGGCGACCGCATACGGGAGGAAGGGATCGGCTTTGCCGTCCCCTTCCTCCATCGTTCCATACTTCTTCATTTTACTGCAATTTTCTTAATTTTCTTAAATGATTTAAATCTAAAAAGAGCAAATTACTGGTTTAAAGTCGATCCCCAATTTTGACTGATTGGAGATTTAGATTTCCTTCGGAAATCAGGTGCTCCATCCACCCTTCAACACCCCCCGGACTCAGACTTCCTTGGTAGCGCACGTATCCTTCCGAGAGCAGATGATAGAACTCGAAGAATAAACTGAGTTTTACATCTAAATGCATCGCCTCGTATAATAACTCTCCTATTTCCTACACGTCTTACCTACTTCCAACCTAATAGCGTGACAATTTGGTCTGGAAAAGCTTATTGTTCTTCTTTTATTTGCTAATTCCATGTTTCATCAGTTTCAAAATAGTACAAAATTATAGCTGACTAGCCATTATCCACCCGCTTCATTGTGTATTTCACGATGTTGTATAAATAAATACTGTTTACATATTCATAAATTTTTGATATCTAGCATTAAGAATTTGATTGTATTGAAAAATATTTTTATAGCTGTAACTCTCGCCTCTTGATATAAAAAGGTCAGAATTAAGTATTGCTAATAATATCTAAAATAGAATTAGAAAGATTTTTTGTGCTCGCCTAACCCAATCATCAATTGAATTTCCACAAAAGCAACTTTAAATGGATCTCTACTTCGTAAAATAAATATATGTGCTAAATTTAAAGTCTAAAATCTAATAGAACCCAAACAGAATTTTTAACATCAATTCCTTCGGAGCATTCTTAGCGGATTTCGATTCAACAAAAGAAACATGCAAACTAAATTTTATTATTCTGGTCCAGAAGTGATAAAAGTATTTATTTTTTGATATAAAGATCAATTTGTTACTACCAAACCTACATAATAAAATCATTAAAAAAATGTGCGTAGAAAAATGTATTTATTACTATATTCTCTTTTTGTTATATTGCTAGCTAGGATTTTCAACTTTATTGTTACAATAAGAAAGATTTAGAATTTGTCGTTGAACAAAGAAAAGCAATAAAGTTTTTTGTAACAGATTATTATTATTTTTGAACATAAGAATAAAAGCAGGTAAGAAGTAAATTTCATTGTCTAAAATAATCCACTGATATTTGTGTCAAAGAATAAGTAATTATTATCAGTATTTACGTATAATCGTCACAGCAGCCAAATTGACGCCTCATGAATTGCGCCATTTTTCACCAAAATCTGACTAATTTTATATAAAATATGTTAGAATCGTTGTTGCTTTGGTATCAAGGTGTGATTCGCATGGCACCAATTTTGCTGTGGTGATGCTAATACATAAGTACCACATTATCTAAGCTTCTGTTTACTAAAAGCTTCCCAAATCAATTTTTGATTTAAAAACTTGAGTCACGGTATCATATAATTAAAACTACAATAAACAAGAAAAAATTATATTATTGTATAAGCTATATTATTGTAAAGTTTCATTAAAATCCGTTCAGTTGTTTTTGCATGAAAGAGTAACAAACATCCATTCATACAAACTTTTGAAATTATAATATTAGGATAACAAATAGAAAATGGAACTCAATGCAAAACTTATTGGGATTATAAAATATTAGATATCGTGATTTGAGTTAGATTTTTAGGTATTAACCTATTAATGTCACCACAACCAAATTAGCGCCACACGAATCATTCCTTGATATCAAAACAACAAAGATTTTTTTACGAAACAAAAGAGATTTGTAAGATTTTGGGGGGAAATACCACAGTTCGCCTGGTGCCAATTTAAATGCAGCGATGCTAATAGGTAAGAATACAAATGCTAATGCGAATTTTTATTTACGTCTAAGATTTTCTGAGCTGTTTATGATAATTTCATCAAAATCAGACTATGGATGGGATTGAATGCTCTAAAAAGTAATTCTTTTTTGCACTTTAAAATTCAGAGTTAATGCAATTTTCGTCATGTTGCATTATGATTCAACTTTCCTTCACAATCTGTTCTTCATATATATTTTTAAAGATTTTATGAATGTACATTTCTATGACATTTTCTTTGGTTGAAAAAAAAAGATTATTGTTTTTCTTCCTTCATCAACAGATGCTGATCAATGTTGAATATCATGAAAGATATGCATAGTTATTTAGATTAGTTATTATTCCAATGGTGAAATGAATAAAAAAAGGTAAGATATCGAACAATTTGATGCTAAAAAAACAATGCAAAGAAAAATATCAGATTATGATAAAATCGGGCGTATAATGCTCACCTATACTTTTGAGCTGCATTTTTTAATGTTTGTTATGCTCGCCATATAACGCACACCCTCTTTTGTACGAAGAGACCTAAAATGTACAGATGCAATGCTCTCATGTTTTGAAGTAATTTATTTGAGGTATTATTCCAAGGTATAGAAAAAATAGTATACATCAATATAGAATTTCAACTCTTTAAGTTCATAAGGAGTGTCATTTCTTTTAAATAAACAGTATTTCGATATTTCTAGAAGTCAACATTTTTTTCTATACTCATCTTTTTTTGTTATTAAAGCTCTTGAACCCCTAAATTTCAATTTAATTTTTTATGCTGAAAGTGGGCGTTAAACGCCGGATTTTGCGGTATGTAAGAATTTCTGTTATTTTGTTGTTGTTCAAAACTGTTTGTGGCATCATTTCTTAATGTTACTTCTGACAATCTGTTCTTCATGTAGTTTTTAGCTAATTGTACATATGCATTGTATACCTTTTTTACATATCAATACATTGCTATAATATTTTCTGTCGTTGAAAATAAAGATTTTTGCTATTCTTCCTTCATCAGCTAATTCAATGGTTTCATCTTTATAGAAAACTTTTGCTTGAAGTATAACAGAGAAAATGACCCTTAATTCAAACTAATTAGTATCAACAAATTGGTAATATTGTGAACCATGTTTTTTGTATGTCACTGTTTATGGCCTTATGATCTCTATGAACGATAAGATCTCATCTTTGTTTTAAATGAAAAAAATCAGAACTTTTTTTTTAACAAAAAGCTAATTGCTAATCTACGATACAACTATGATATATTTGCATGACCTTGAAACAATATTTCTCATATTTTCTTCTTGATTCCTTTAAGTTCAATATTGATCTGATTTCTTGTCTCGACTTAACTTTGCTTTTGACAATCTTGCAACATATAAATCAATCATTTGTGATCAAAAAAGTGTTAGCTGAAAAAAATATGCACCTTGAAAAGATTTTCTCATATCTCCTTCTGGATTTCTTTAAAATTCAGTGTTGATGGGATTTTGCATCTGATGGTTTAATGTTGCTTCTGATAATCTTATCCTCATGTAGTTTTTTGGGGATCGTATACATATTTTATATATTATCATACTGCCCATATATGATATATATATTTCAGTTATCACTATAGTTATTTTTTTTATGATTGTATGTACTCTTTGTAATAGAATTACAATTGCTAATAGAAATATTGTAAAAAATTATTGTTTGAATAATTAATTTTTTAGCAACATGTTTTATTGTTTGTATCATTCAGTACTGTTGTTGAATTTAGATTATTTCAACAGGGGCCATTTTTAAATAGATTTTTTATTTTAGTTCATACTAACTTAATTTTTTTTAGTATTGAGTTATAACTAATACTTTATATTAGGTATATTTCAGAGATGCTAGATAGTATTACACCATTCCTCAAGTATTACTAATTTAATTTTTTTCCTGTTGATGGCTTCCTAATAATTCTTATTTATGATATTTTGTTAATCAGTTTATTATCCTTAATTTTTTCTTTCGTTTTATCTATTTCAGGTTATTTCACCCATAGTTCAATAGCAGAAACTTATACTACTGCTATTACTTTTCTGATATAATTTTTATTTCTATTTACATTCATTCATTCATTTCTGTTTACTTTATAGCTTGCTTATTTTCTCACTTACATAGAAATATTTGTTTTTGTTAAATTATTATTTAATTTGATACCAAACATAGAAAAAATATTTTATAATTAATATAATAAAAGAAATATATATCTTATATATTGATTTAATTATTTTACAATCTTTTTAAATATTAAATAAGTCTTTATCAATAAACGAGATTTTTCTTTTACAGTCATTTTTTTAATATAACGATATGACACAAGTAATTGCTCAATGAACATTTTTAATCAGTTTTTTTATTTCAAAACCTGAAAGGGAAGTTATTGTTATATAATGATTGATTTAGTAAATGAAAATACCAAACCTCTTTTATTATTTTAAGCTCTAACAAAATAATTATTGTTAAAATAATGAATATGTTAGTTTTGTATTATATACTTTTTTTTCGTCCAGATACACGTTTAAAGGATTTACTAAACACAGTGGAATGAAAAACTACAAAATTGTTATAAAATACTAAAATATTTTTATCAGACAGTATTCTTTTGTTTTTGAATGTTTTTAGTGAATGTAAACTAGGAATATAGACTTTTTACCATATATATATATATATATATATATATATATATATATATATATATATATATATATATATATATATATATATATATATATATATATATATATATATATAAATGTTGTGTTGGTTTGTGTATGCGCGCATAACTCAAAAAGTTCTGCATGGATTAATCTGAAATATTGACACAACGTTGCATTTATCTCTGGTCAGGATCTTATGTACTTTTTATTTCGAAATTCTCTCTAAATTTTTTTTAATTTAATTTTTAAGTGATTTTTTGGTGTTATGACGTCATTCGACGTCACGATTCGCTCTGAATGCGAAAATTCAAACTTTACGCTTAGAGTTTTACAAATTATTGTATAACTCTTCTATGGTTATGTTTATGAGTTGTCATATTTATCTATTTATTGTCCTTTGACACGTAATTGGGATTATTTTTCGAATAAATCTTTTTTTAAAAATTTTTCTTTCAAGAACTCAAATTTTGTTTTGTAGGTTTGGCAACAGTCAGATAGCATTCTCGCGGGATGTTTTGCTCTTAGATGTAGAGGATCGGAGGAAGGTGGTCGGTTGAAAGGTTGAAGGTGGTGTATTCATTTCCTCAAGTCTTAACAGGTTGTATCATTCTTTTTTTTATTTTTGGTTCCCTTTTCAGAGCAAAGGGATTTTTTTCCTACTTTTGGTTCTGTTTTTTGGTAATTTTCCAATTTCTATTCTCTGGTTTTTGATTTGACAAAGACTCAAGCTGAGTCGCTCTAGATTCATCGTTTCTGATGTTGAACAACCCTTAATCGATAATAGTTTAACAATGGAAACAGGATTTTCGAAATTTTTCAGATCTTCTCTGAGGGACGCGGAAATTATTCTACGAGCTGGACAAAGAATTATATCCGAAATCAATATCTTGGTTGAAAATAGTCAAGGATCCTCTCAGATTCCAAAGTCTAACCCACAGCTTTTAAATGCAGAAATAAAGAAAAAAATTGCTCGTCACGAAAACATAAAAGTATGTCTTTTACTCGTAATGGAAAGATAAGGTTCTCTACGCTAGACCCAGTATGTGCAGCACAAATACTCTCTCTTGAGAAAATTTCAATGTGTCTGTTAAAACGAATATTCTTTGGGAGGGAATCACGTCAAGATTCCTTATTTTTGAAATACCACTTGATATATCTCTGAATGAGATAGCAAAAGAGCTACAAGAAACTAATAATTTTGAAATAATAGAGATGAGAAGATTTATTAAAACTGGTTCACAGCAACAATTCTCACCAGTATTAATTACAATACTCGGGACCACTCTACCAGAAACTGTGAAACTGTGGTTCATCAATCATCGAATTCAAAATTTTATCGATAAACCCAGACAATGTACAACATGTTTTAGTTTTCTTCATTCTACTAGATTTTGCCAAAAAACTGCAATATGTATCAACTGTGGTGATCCACATTCTGGACAATGCTCTAATAACTCAAGATGCATAAATTGCAAAGGCGATCACCCAGCTAACTCATTAAATTGCCCCGAATATATAAAAGAAAAAAAGATATTAGAATTGAAATGTGAGCAACATCTTACATTGGGAGAAGCGCGCAGAAGGTTCCGGGACAATAAAAGGACATCTTATTCTGCAGTAATCCAGACTAATACAGTTAATCTAGATATGCAAGACTATCTGGAAAAAAAACTTGAAAACATGCTAACATCTTTTCAAGCAATATTAGAAAAGCAAACCACTTTAATTATGGAAGCTTTTCAGAAAACAATGGAGTCTGTACTTACTCAACTTAGCAAGATTTTGAAATGGGGAAATCGAGTCACTCCCCATTGCGGAAAAAAGCTGTTGGTACTAAATCCTCAATCCGTAAAATACGCGCTTCTAGTGAAAGCGACGCATCCAATAACATGGACAGGGGATAATTACGGAAGTAAGATGGGTTTTTGTAAATGTCTCTTTTCTTCAAGTTTTTGTTTTGGGGGCTAATTATTGTCTTCATTAGTTTGGTTTTCTTTCCTCAAAGGGAGGATAGTTTGTTCTAGTTAATTTTTTTTTCTTCAGTTTTTATGAATATAATTCAATGGAATTGTAGAGGCCTCAAAAATAAATTCATTTGGTTAAATATCCCTCCCTTTTCTGAAGCAGATATCTGGGTTTTCCAAGAAACTTTTTTATCAATTCACGATAATATAAATCTTCCAAATAAAATCATTTTTAGAAAAGATAGAAGACAGATCAGGTGGTGGTTTATTAATTGCTGTTCTTCCAATATTTCTGCACAACAGATTCCTATACAGATTCAACAAACCAGAGAATTAGAAATCCTCGCAATTAAAATATATGTTCGAAATATTTCATTTTATATTGTAAATATTTACGCTTCACGGGGATTTAATATTATATTAATCAAATCTTTTCTCGAATCCCTGATGGCTCTATGATTATTTTTGGTGATTTTAACCTTCATCACCCGATGTGGGGATCGGATCACATTTCAAGGTATAGTGATGAATTCGTTGAATGGATTACTGATTCTAATTTGGTTCTTCTTAACACGACTGTTCCCACCTATAGAAGTTCAGCAGATGCAACATCATTGCTAGATCTCACAGTTTGTTCTTCAAGCATATCTGGATACTGCAATAGTTATGTTTTAGATTGCTCCTTTGAAAGTGATCATAGTCCAATTATTACAGAGCTTTCTCTCCTCAATTCAAATAAACAATTTTCAAAAGTAAACTGGCAAGCAGTTATGACCCAAACGCATTTTATTTTTAATAATCCTGAGGTTGATTCTGAGAATCTTTCTGATAAGATATCGCACGTCATTGCTAATAATATTAGGGAAATTAAAGTCTCAAATAGATCCTTCCCACCATGGTGGAATAGTACGTGTTATAAATTCTATAAGCAAAAAATATTTAGGAAAAGAGCTATTAAAGAAATTTCATCTGAATTATGGATCAGATATAAACAATATGCGAGCAAGCTTAGATTCTACATTAAAAATGCCAAACGAATGTACTGGGACAAGATATGCAATAATATTTCTAATCCCAAGATGTTTTTAATATTCTGAAAAAATTTTCCACAGTTACTGACACGGATCAAAAACTTAATATTCTTCAGCTTAATAATAGGTTTATCACACATCCTCAATTGCAAGCAGATTTGTTTGCAGATTATTTTGCATCTAAAAATGCCTATCATGAACCGCTTCCTTTGGATTTTCTCTACGACAAAAATAACCTTCTTAATAAACCATTCCATATTCTTGAATTGCATAGTGCAATAAAAAATTCAAAAAAATACAACTCCTGGGGCGGATCATGTTACAGCAATTTTCTTTAAAAATCTTGATCAGGGTCAACGGGATGTAATTTTTAAGATATTTCCAAAATTATTTGATAATGCAATCGTTCAGATTCTTGGAAGCATGCCATCCTTCTCCCGATTCCGAAACCTTGTAAAGATAAAACTAAGATATCTTCCTACAGACCAATAGCTCTGACTTCTGTATTTTCAAAAACTTTTGAGAGAATTTTGGCTAATAGGATTTCTTACTACTTAACTAAAGAAAGAAAACTTCATCCCCAACATTATGGTTTCGTTCCTTTCAAAGATAGCAGAAGTGCTACTTATCTGGTACATAAAGCAATAATGAATGCAAAATTACAGAAAAATTTTTTGTAGGAATAAGTTTAGACATTAAAAGTGCATACGACTCTGTTTATGTGGATGGTCTTATTTATAAATGTTTACAAATTGGTATAACAGGAAATATAGCAAATTGGATTCATAATTTTTCTCACATCTCGATCCTTCCAAATAAAATGGAGGGTTATTTTTCTCCCAAGAAACTTGTTCCGCAAGGCCTAGCCCAAGGCAGTGTCCTATCTCCTATTTTATATACTATCTACATGCATGATATTTTTGAAACCTTAGAATCGGAAGTTGAATGCCTGGTTTATGCTGACGACATTTTTATCTTTTGCTCTCATAACTCCCTTGCTATTATTTGCAAAAAACTACAAAATACTCTGGAAAGAATTTTCCAGGGGGGTAATTATTGGAAATTAAAGGTAAGCCCAGAGAAATGTACAATAGCTGAATTATCAAATAAAAGAAATTATACTCTTCTAATATTTTGTTGGCTGGATTTCCCTACAATGGCAAACTTCTATTAAATATTTAGGAATTTTTTTTTTTTTTTTTTTCTAAACGTTGTCAAAATTTATATATTAAAAATCAACTAAGCAGTAAAGCCTTGAAAAGGATCAATGCACTAAAGGTATGGCATATAAACACTATGGGCCGAGATCAAGAGATCTCATTAATTTAGTCAATAACAGCATATGCAGTGTTTTTATTATATCTGTCACATAATAAATAAATGGTCTGAAAATCAATTAAAACCCTTTAATGTTATCCAAACAAAAGCCCTCCGAATAGCATTAGGTCTCCCTCAATGGACCCCAAATATTGTGCTACTAAAGTTGGCTGGTCAAGAGAATTTGGCAGATAAAATTAGAAGATTGGCAAACAAGTTCTTTATTACACAAATATCCAATAGTGATTTCTCTCCTCTTTATTGCAACAGCCCAGAGGCGATGAATCTTAATGTTTTGGAAGAAGATAAAAATTATATCATTAGTGTGCTGCAAGATTTAAATATTGGTGGTGATCAAATTATTTCAATTCCCAGATTAATTACCTTTTTCGACCTTCCATGTACAATTTATACCAATAGGTTTAAATTTCAAGATAAAAATCTACCGATTCCTGCCATAAGTGTTTTATTTGATGAAACGGTCGAACGGGAATTTCAGAAGTTTTTCATTATAGCTACTGATGCTTCAAAAAATGACCAAATTACATCGATAGCAGGTATATCAAATAAATCTTCATTTGCTTACAGGATCAACAATTATAACTCCATTTTTTCTGCAGAAACTTTGGCCATTTGTCAGGCTTTAGATGATCTGGTGGAATCTAATGTAAGTTTACTTGTTTTATCGGATAGTCTTTCGGTTCTTTCTGCACTTCAAAATTTCTCGATCAAATCAATAAGGTAATTCATAGACTTGCTATCAAAATTTATATGCTATCTAACTACGTTAACCAGTTAATTCTGCTTTGGACTCCGGGACACTCGAAAATTGTTTGGAATGAGCAGGCGGA